>CM046423.1:30488077-30680577 GCA_025506505.1 Flaveria sonorensis
GAGTAGCCTTTTCTTGATCACGCTCAGGTTGTTCTAACCCATCTTGAGATGTAGAGGTGGATGCCTTCGACTTTTTCTTCTTTTTGTCCCATCTATTGGCCATCCTTTTCCTCTTTTTATATTTTAACTAAGGAGAATGGCCTGCAGTACCAGATTATTCTTGATTGTCTCCCTCAGTTGTGTCCTTTTCCCTCACATGTTCAGAAGGAGAAGGAACAGTACCCTGCTGTGGATCAGAAGATCAAGTTGGCTGTGGTCTAGCACTAGGTCTAGGGTATGTTGTCTCTTGTGGTTCAACCTTAACCTCAACTTTAGGTGCAGCCTCACTTGGTGGAGAATGCTAGTCAATGAGCTCACCCTTTTTAATCTTCTGCTTGATCACCCTATTATGCTCATCCATGGTAGATAGAGACATTGGACCAAGCCTCCTTCTGGAGAATCCATACATCTTCAAAAAGCTCATCATCCTTTGCCTATCAGCAGACTTCTTTAGACTCTTTTGAATGATGATTCTTGAATTTCCAGCTTCTTCCCTCATCTTCCTCTTAGCAGCTTTTTGTTTTTTTGTACTTGTTGCTCAAGTGTAACACCCTGTTTTCAGAAATGCATATAAATGGAAATATTCTTAAAGGGGTTTGAGTTAAGTATGAAGTTTATAAACATAAAGGGACCAAAGATGTCTATTAGAAGAGTTTTGCTACAACTAACTATAAGGTTTGTAGCTCAAACAAGTCATAAGGAAACTCGAGGGATTATATGCGACAAATGAATAAAGATCTAATTGAACCCTACTAAAGAAGAAGGATATGCGCCATTGAGGGGGGTGCGGATAATCTCGGTAGGCCAGAGGAGAGGGTGAGTGATAATGGCGGCTACCGGAGTTTGATTGGATCTTGGATTAAACACGGTTGCCTCTATGAGGATGAATGGGAACAATTTTTGTCAAAGTGATAGGTTATGGTTAGTGATGATGCTCTCTACGATAGCTCATTTCAGTGGTAGCAAGTTGCTCGATGGCTGCAGGTTACGACAGGTATGGCAGCGGCCACAGCTATATTTCGTTCTGGGTTGCGATTGGTGCAGTAAGATAGCAACACTTGATGGAGATCACGATAGCAATGAAGCTCCTACAACACCAGTGGCAGTGTCTGTTATGGGTGTGGGCTGCGGTTGTCATGATGGCAGTAGGTGGTGTTCGAGGTCATAATTTCAGTGAACAGCACCTATGACGCGGGGTTTAAGCAGTCAAGCTGCAGTTAGCCGGTGATGAATGGGTGAATTGGACCGCCATGTTCAGGTCCCACTTTTGGTTACCTATGGTAAGTACTCAATGCTACTGGACCATGATGTACAGGTTACTGTAGTGAAGTTGGTTATGTGATGATAATGTTGGTTTTGGGCTGTTGGTTATGGTAATGGTCCTAGGCAGTCATGGTGGTTGTTACGGCTCATAGTGGTGGTATGGTGGCAGCTAGTGAATCTGTTTAAGGGCTGATTAAGGTGGTAACACGATGATGGTAACGGTGGCAGCCTCAAGATGGTAAGAATGCTCCTGTTCATGTAGGTCTCTTGCTTATGATGATGATTCTTATCGTGATGATTTATTATAATGATGGATAATGTTGAGTTGTAGCATCATAATGTGTGATTGCTGTTACCAGATGACTAAGGGGTCAGGTCATATGTTTTCTTCTAGATGACTTGGAAATGATGGCCTGTATGGGTACGATGATAAGGCCTGGATTGGCATGTCGGTGAAGTCCTGTGTTCATCATAGGCACCGATAGTGACTGGGAATTGACGGATAATGAGGAGACATAGATATCAAATAAATGAAAGTAATGATGATAAAGCAATAGTCTGCGTATAGTAATGTTAGGATATGTGATGACTACTTTTGAATGATAAAGTTAATATATCATACTAAAAAGTTAGTTGAAAAAGTAAACCTAGAATTCACTCAGCGAAGCTGACTTTTGTATGCATATTAGTTGACAGGTGAGTTGTTGGACTTGAGTGAATGTGGGCATGGATTCTAGAAGCTACTTGGCATCTGAAGGTTGGCATCCCTAATTAAGAAGATTATTAAGAAGAACTTTTTTAACGACTATTTGATGTTTCAAAGACAATGTTAACATTTTATTAGAATTATGTCGTAATGGGTTGAAACTTAATGTATATTTCCTCTGCAAATGTTTATCTAAATGAATGTTTGAAATCTATGTTTTGCTGTCAATGCCCAACTGTGAGGTTTCCTGGGATCAGTTCCTTAAAAGTTGGTATCAGGGCCAAAGTTTAAGGGATTTGGGAAAACAAAAATTTTTGAAAACCTGTGGAAATTTGATAAATGATGGATCGAATATTGCAATCGTATTGTTGTCGTTTATCAGATCTGCGATGCGGAATCTCATAGACCTGTTGATGATTTCAAGTGAAGATCTGTTGCAAGATTGAATGTATGATGATGAATGAATGATGAACAATCAAGAACGCATATTCATAAATATTTCATTCATTCATATGTATATCGATGCTAGGAGATTACAAAGTGAGTTTGTAAGAAAAATCTCACTCACACACACTCAACCTAATTGTTTCTCTCACTAGCCTAATTCTCAACCATGCTTGATTAGTGAATTCTTGCTTACTTTCTAATGGTTGCTTACTTAGTAATGGTTAGAGTATAAAATGACTACACAGTTTATTTATACTCTTTACATAAATGAACAAAATTACATTTAAGCCCTAATGATTACACAAATATTTTTCAACATCTGACAAATTCTCTGTTGCTGATGCGTGACTGTCGGGTGCTGAAGTCACTCGGGACGTCCGCTGATGTTGAGTGTTGACTTTGATCACAACTGACCAACTTTGACCAAGTTTGACTTTGGTCAATTTTCTTCGTTTTGATCATATTTTCAGCGTAGCTTCACCGTGTCAGTTTTGGTAATCATCATGAGATTAGGCACTTAGCTTTTGGTAAGTATCATCTTCAAATAGTCTAACAAAACCAAAACATAAACTGAGAATGGGACGAAGAGAAGGATGCCAGCCCAGGTAGCTACATGCCAGTAGGTAAAGTCTATAAATTCAGCATACAATTAAGAGATAAAGTTATAGGTCTGAAGTAGCAGCATCTGTAATGTATGGTAAATGTGCATGTACTTGTGTGCTTATGTGAGTATATGTAGGTTCGGCCACTGATGTGACTCAGGATAGGAAATGTTTAGGACATGAAAAGTAAGCTGACTAGTCAATAACAACTGGCCACTGTAATTGGAAATTTATGGTACTTGTCATGATCTAAGCTACTACCTTGAATAGTAATGTTAGTGTTTCGAATCTTATAGGCTATAGAGAAATACTTGTTAAGAAGGTTGCCTATGTGATTGAAAAGTAGAAATATCCTTAAAATAGAAACGCTATTTGGGCAAGTCTACTGAGATGACAGATTTAGAGATGAACGTTTGATAGAATCCGAGAGTCATAGACCTTTGTTAGGTTACCCCTTATGACCTAAGATGGCTTAGATGAAATGAAAAAAGTAATTGGATTAGCCCCGCATGAGGGTAGAAAAGTTTGAAAGAGAAAATGCGATCCAACCAACCGTGACCGGTAATAAAGATACGGTAGTGGTGATAAAGTCGACATGGCGTCAAAGAAAATTTTTATGAAAGATAGAAAAGTCTTTGTAGACAAGGGTGCAAGGCTTATTTTGTCCACACTAGATGTCGTAAAACGAAAGCGGAAAGTTGACAGATGTGTTCGAGGTGTGCGATTTCCCCGATGAGACCACTGGAGACTTGATAGTGATACCAGCAAAACGGATAATAAAGTTCTAGACTTCATAGCCAGGAATTCAGAAGTACCGTATCGACGGCCTAACTCACAAGTGAGAAGAGTAAATGGTTTAAGTTACAAGATCTTTATGGGAATAGGTTTCTTCAGACTAGTATTTCTTCGCATGGTGTTTCATCAAGGATTACTGATAGAAATGGAAACTTACGAATGTCAATTAATCGTAGAAAACGGGACAAGTTAACACTAGAGCGTGGACCGATATGGCTCCGGATAAATGATCAGTTCGATTAGTTGCAAGGTGCGAGATCTATTCTCAAAGATGGATAATGGGCTAGACTAACTTCATATAAGAGAACAAGGAACGATATATTACCAAGACAAAACTTGGTGCGTGTTCAGAAATTACGAGTTTGGAATATTGTTATTATAATTGGCCAATGCTTTTGGTAACGATTAGGATCCCATAATTCGGAATCGCTTACCGATGTTAGTAAGATTAGTAGTAGTGCGTTATTGAGTTTTGAGTCACCCAAGGAAGAAGAAAAATGACAAGGTTCGTCACAAAAAAAAATTGAGAACAATAAGACAAGAAAGATTGTCTGCAGGCCACTCGGAGCGGGTAATTAGGGTAAGTGAAGAATAATTCTTGGGTCATGTTACTAACCCACACAAGAACATAAAATACCTCTCTAAGAGTGAGAACCATCATGCAATGGAACTCTCAGAGACAACTCTCAGAGACATTTTTATTCGTAGCTTCATGGGATTTACAGATAACTACAGGAGGTTCGTGTAGGACTTCGTAAGGATGATCTCGTCAATGACAAATACGGATAAGGGAGGATGGAGAGCTCAAATGAAATGGTGGTCAGGTAATTACATCACATGAGAATGAATAAAGGAGTTGACACAAATTTCAAAGATAACCTTACCATGGAGTAACAAAGACTTAATCGCATGTTCCGTCACTTTATGTTTTGGTTGGATGGCATTCTAATCTAGCATAGTAAGGGTTAGCTTATGTTTTAGACCAAGATGTACAAAGTCAAAGATCAAGTTATGGGAAGTTAGAACTATAGAAATGAAGACATTTATTATGTACGACCAAATCAACAGCCTTCAAAGATTACAAAAGCGTAAGTAGATATTCAGACCAGAATGATCTCAATACAAGACAAAGACCATGGTTAGAGTGGATCAAATATTTCACTTGAAAGATTCACTATTATTCAGGAAAGAAGTAGTAGTTGATACGTGAAGCCACAAAGAAAAACACACCAATTATGAGCAGTGTATGCCAACGGATTGCGACATCAGATTCTATCAAGCAAGTTAGAAAATACATAGGTCGTGGTTTAAAAGAACAACTAATTCAAGAGGAGAGAATGATAGAACGAGTAGTGATCAAATGAGCAAGAGCTAATTGAATACCCCTGTTAGGAGAAATGATGAATAAGGAATCCTTGATGAAGCTCATAAGGGTTGGTATTTGATTTATTTGAAAATTGCAAATTTTCCTGACTTGAAGAAAGGTTAAAGATAGTTAAAAATGAAAGATGGGTTGCTACCCACGAGGATAGATCCTAGACATATTCAGAAGATAGAACCAGACATCACTATGATATAGGAGGATTCAGTCATCGTCTAAAGACAGAATGAAAGAAGGTACACCATGATGCATACTTACAAAGTTATCATGAATAGTTAAAGATTATGAAATGAAAGCTCGCATCAACACAGTATTTGCGAAGCAGACAAACAATCAAGAATAACAATAGAGAATATAGAAGTTATATCTCAGATATGTGTCATAGACTTCGGTGAGAGTTGAATGCTAACCGAATTCCCTTGTTGTGCTTATCAGTTTAATAGTTGGATGCCCAGTGTGAAATGTCACAGAGTTAAATTCTGGAGTGCTTGTACATTTAGATGACATATGGAATGGAGTAACTAGAAGTATAGAGATTGAGTAATCTACAGCTTAGAGGTTAATAAAGGTGTTAAAGCTTTTATGACAGGGAGTGAATAAAAAAGGGTAGCTAAAGAAAGTACCTCTACAAAATAAAGCTAATAGATACGAAAGACAAAGTTAATATCTTGGAGGGTCTAAAATACTGACCAATGTCATAAAAGATTCATGCAGAATAAGAATAGCAGAAAAGCAAAGAGGAAGTTAATCAACCATACATATGTTACACATACGTAAATGATTTAGAATTAAAGATGTGGTTAAATCACTGAGTTGAATTGAGATGGACAAAGGAGACAGTTATGAGGTAGAGTCTTGGAGTTATGGTGGGCGGAAGAGAGATCAACAAGATGCAAGTAATCGAGCAAACAAAGAGCTAAGGATTAGGGAAAGGGATTGAAAGCATTATGGAGATCTGAAAACGAAATGAAATAAGACTATCTCTAATTACCTAACGACTGATAGGTTTCGAGGATGAAACCTAAATAAGGTGGAGAGACTTATAACACCCTATTTTCGAAAATGCATATAAATGAAAATATTCTTAAAGGTGGTTTGAGTTAAGTATGAAGTTTATAATCATAGAGGGACAAAAGATGTCTATTAGAAGAGTTTTGCTATAACTAACTATAAGGTTTGTAGCTTAAACAGATCATAAGGAAACTCGAGGGACTATATGCAACAAATGAATAAAGATCTAATTGAACCATACTAAAGAAGAAGGATATGCATCGTTAAGGGGTTGCAGATGATCTCGAAAGGCTGAAGGAGAGGGTGAGTGACGATGGGGGCTGCCGGAGTTTGATTGGAGCTTGGAATAAACACAGTTGCCTCTATAAGGATGAATGGTAACAATTTTCAGACAAAGTGATAGGTTCTGGTCAGTGATGGTTCTTTCTACGGCAGCCCATGGTAGTGGTAGCAGGTTGCTCGATGGCTGCTGGTTACGACAGGTATAGCAGCGGCCATATTTATATTCCATTCTGGGTTGCGGTTGGTGTAGTAAGGTAGCAACACTTGATGGAGGTCATGATAGTAATGAAGCTCTAACAACAACAGTGGTGATGGCTGTTGTGGGTGTTGGCTACGATTGTCACGATGGTAGCAGGTGGTGCTCTAGATCATAGCTTCATTGAACAGCACCAGTGACGCGGGGTTTAAGCAGTCAAGCTGCAGATTTCAGTTAGCCGGTGATAAATGGGTGAATTGGACTGCCATGTTCAGGTCCTACTTTTGGGTACCTATAGTGAAGTTGGTTATGTGATGATAATGATGGTTTTTGGCTGTTGGTTACGATAATGGTCCTAAGCAGTCATGGTGGTTGTTGCGGCTCATGGTGGTGGTATGGTGGCAGCTTGTGAATCTGTTTAAGGGCTGATTAAGGTGGTAACACGATAATGGCAATGGTGGTAGCCTCGAGATGGTAAGAATTCTCCTATTCATGTAGGTCTCTTGCTTATGATGATGATCCTTATTGCGATGATTTATTATAATGATGGATAGTGTTGAGTTGTTGCTTCATAATATGTGATTGCTGTTACTGGATGACTAAGGGGTTGGGTCATATGTTTTCTCCTAGACGACTTGGAAATAAGATTGAAACTAGTTGATTTAGTGTGGGTTGAAGCTAGACGACTTGGATCTAGATGGTTTAAAGCTAGATGACTTAGATGACCAAGGTGAGTTCTAGATCCCTCATTTCATAAATGTTTTAAACTTTTGGGTCGATATGCATACTAATTGACCAGTTATTTTAAAACAAAGTTTTATACACTATCTTATATGGGGAATGGGGTTTTCTAATGTATTTATACCGTGCTTCGCTTATTGTGATATGACCTTGGTAATGATGATATGTCTTGTTATATCCTGTGTTATATTATGTATAACCTAAAGATGAAAGTGAAACCTAATGGAATGTACTGGGCCCATAACATGTACCTTTGTAAAGTAAAGCCTTGCAAGCAAATGATAGAGGAAGGTTGCATTTGTTATGCCCTCATGACAGTAAGGCCTGGATTGGCATGTCAGTAAAGTAAAGGCCCGGATAGGTAGGTCAGTAAGGCCTGGATTTGCATGACAATAGTGGCATGTATGGGTACGACAGTAAGGCCTGGATTGGCATGTTAGTAAAGTCCTGTGTTCATCATAGGCACCGATAGTCACTGGGAATTGACGGATAATGAAGAGACATATATATATCAAATAAAAGAAAGTACTGATGATAAAGCAATAGTCTGTGTATAGTAATGTTAGGATATGTGATGACTACTTTCAAATGTTAAAGTTAATATATCTTACTAAAAAGTTATTTGATAAAGTAAACCTAGATTTCACTTAGCGAAGCTGACTTTTGTATGCATATTAGTTGACAGGTGAGTTGTTGGACTTGAGTGAATGTGGGCATGGATTCCAGAAGCTACTTGGCATCTAAAGGCTGGCATCCCTGATTAAGAATATTAAAAAGAATACCTTTTTTTAAAGACTATTTGATGTTTTAAAGACAATGTTAACATTATATTAGAATTATGTCGTAATGGGTTGAAACTTAATGTATTTCTTCTATAAATGTGTATCTAAATGAATGTTTGAAATCTATGTTTTGCTGTGAATGACCAACTGTGAGGTTTCTTGGGATTAGGGCCTTACATCAAGCTGCTTGAGGTATTCAAATTTAATATACTCGTATGACAAGGAAAGAAGTGCAGATGCCTGATAAAGGCTTGTGGCACTAAGGTAGTTAATCATATTTTGTTTTTCTACTTCTTTGTCAACCTGAGGTTGTTGCTTAGTTACCACAGCCTCTTTCTCGATGCTTTTTTGAACTAAGGAGAGGGTAGGAGCATGCTTGTAGAGTCTTTTATTCCTCCTTTCTTCCTTGATCTTGAGGAGCTGTTCTACATCCTCTGCCTCCTTCCTCTCTTTTGACAACTCAGTGTCAGCCGGTTCATTTAATTCTCCAAGGGGAGAGAGATGAGTTCATTAATATTGTTGTTTCCTGACCCCAAATAATTCAATCTGGCTTCCCTTAACTCATCATCTTAAGTGTTTATCCTGGGGGTAACCCTGATTGCAGCTTCCATGAAGCCAGGGGTCCTGGTTGAACTCTCTCCCCTTGCCTTCCTCTTCCTCTCTCTCTTCTCCTCTTTAATCTCCTCAGGAGTCATCTTCCTTTTACCTTTGTTACTCATAGGCTTGTGTGACTCCGGTTGGAGAGTACTTTTTCCTTCATTGCTTGGTTCTTCACTTAAGCTCTGGCCAGAGAGGGGCTGTGAGACATCTTCACCAGTTGTTGCCTCACTGAGGGTAATGGGTGCTGAGGGTGCTGAAGCAGTTCCTGTCTTATGGTTCACAGGCGTAACTGTTGGGCCTTCAGCCAAGGTTTCCCTTCAAAGCTTATCTTAGGGTCCACTTCAACATCTAGTTGACTAATAGTCTTGCCTACTAGCCTCTGTCTATATAGACTTGTTCTCAGCTTGAACGCTTCAAACACCCTTTGTTGACTCCATCAACACACCTTGCAGCTTGCCTGTTTTTAGTTGGGTTGGAAAGTGGAAGGTCAACTAGATAAGGGCTCTCATAGTATCTCAGGTTAAAGAAGTTGAAGATCTCTTGTTGACCCTGAGACCTAGAGATTACCAGGGCTCTCCTTTGATCATCATATCTCCATCCCACTATTAGGTTCTTAACAGGGTGAGATGGAGCAGGCATAGCCCTTGGTATACCCTCCTCAAACAGACTTTGTATGAGTGAGTCCACATAAATATGGACTTGAGGAGGTTATTGAGCATGGACAACTGCAAGTGAGGGTGGTGACTCCTCTATGTCTATACTCTAAGAGGAACTCCCAGGTTCTGTGATTGTAAGTAAGACTTTCTCCCCATTTTCGGTAGCATCACCCTCTTGCATAGGGGAGCTAGGAGTTAGGTCCACCACATCCACAGGTTCTTGTGGGCCTTGTTGAGTCCTCTGGATGGGTCTCTTAGCTAACTTGCCCTTGAGATCGGTGATCTCAAGTTGCTGGTCATTGACCTTCTTTTGTAAGGTAGTCACCTAAAATTCTAGGTGACTGACCTTTAAGACTAAATAGGTGTAGGGTTTAGTCAGTTGTTGCACCATTAGTTTTAGACTCCCCCCATATTTAGTTTTAGACTAAATAGAGAATAGGACCAAGGTCTTTTCCTTATCACCAGCTTCAAGTTCTTGGCTATTAGTACTCACTGAATCACATGTCTTCATCATCATAGAATTCAAGGTTAGGCATGGGTTTGTTGAGGTCAAGCGGCTGCAGATGGTAACTTTCCCCTAAAGGTTGATCACTGTAGTTTTGAGACTCTGATTGAAGGCCTAAGGCTTGTGTTGGTGTAGTGAGCTCATTAGGCTGAGCATGAGGAGCGTCAACACTGATCATAGAAAGAATGGGAGTGGTTTGCTCCTCAGGAGGAGTGGGAGCTCTAGTGTCCATTTCTTCCTGCATGGTTGGTGATTTGGGGGCCTGCACAACCTGAGTAGCTTATGCAGGGGTTTGTTTGGATTTTCTTTGGTAGGTGATGGTGATTTGTGGCTGTGTGGGTGGTGCAGATGTGGAAGGTGTGGGTTCCACATTAGCTTGTGTTGCTAAGTTGTCACCTTGAACAATGAGCTCTAACATTTTTGGGACTAAGGCTATTTCTACATCTGAAAAGCCAATAGCTGGCTTTCTCATTGTTTTGAAGATGTCGGGCTTCATCTGTCCCAATTTTAGAAAATTACATGGTCCCCTTAACTATGAGCCCAGTTCATAGTTAAGAATGCTGGACATATCTAGGGAGCATCTAATATTTTAAGGAGTCCAAGTTTGCAAGTAAATTAGTATAAACAAATTATGAGTACCTAAACTTGACGCCTTGTACCAATCTATGGACTATATAGGAAAGGTCTTCAGGAATTTCATCCCAACCTCTATGTTTGTTTGATAGACAGTGAATGACAACATGGAGGAGGTACTTCCATTAGGAGGAGACCTTACCTTTCTTGAAGGTTCTTACAGAGTAATCACCCTCATAGCCCAACTACCTGAAGAACCCGTTCACAGCAGATTTTAGGAAGGACAATTCTCCTTCTTTATCATCCAGCCTGAGATGAGTACGAATGGTGGCTGGAGTGATAAAAATTATCTTGCCCTGCATTGTGGTAGACAGTGCCTTCTCCCCATTCATAATGACCTCTTGGTAGGTCCTCCAAAACTCTAATAGTTGATCTTCATATAGTGGAGGATTTATGGTGAGGGAGGTGAAGTAGTTGGATAAAGCCAAGAAGTGACAAACGTCTGAGAAGCCAGGATCTTTCTCAGACGCTAACTGAGCAAGTGATTATGTTGTCTGCGTAGTTGCATGGAGAAATCGGGCTGGTTTCGTGGGAAAGGGATGACCATTTTGAGTAGCTTTGAGATGAAGGAAGGTAAGAACAAGGTCGGTTTGTGGGTGAATTTAGTGTTGAAATCTTTGTTGATGAAGGAGAATAGTGAAAGAGGTGGAACCTTTGTACGAATATATATGGTATGGATTTTGAAACAAAGTTAATGCAAAAGGATAAACTTTGAAATCCGAATGTTGGTCCTGCCTCTAAAAAAGTGCCTAAAAAGTTATTTTTCTTGGAAGTCTAAATCTTTCGAAGGTAATTTGTCTTTTGAATGTTTTAGAAAAAACTTCAGAAGCCAAATTTGGCTTTGGAATATATTCCTTAGTTTTCTAAGAATTTGCTTCGAAAGAAAATTACTTAGAGTAATTTTACTTTCTAGATAAATTTTGCTTCGGAAGATATCAAATACTAGAAATCTTATTCATAAGAGAGAATAAAAGTTTCGGGACTTAATTGCTTTTGGAAGAAAATGGTCCTTCAATACACATAGTACTTGGTGAGACAAATAAGCTTCGGAAGATATATTAGGATTTCTTCCAAAGGTTAATTTCTCAGAAGTAGTTATTTGCTTTGAAGGCATAATTTTCTTCCGAAGACAACTTGATGTCTTCCGAAAGAAATTTTATAAAATTCTCAGAATTATAAGGGATATCATTTTGAAAAGTTTCTTCCAAAGTAAACTGGGCTTATATGGTTTGATATAGACAACTTAAGACACAAAGATTATTAAAACTAATCTTGAGTTTAGTTTAAAGAAAATCTACTTAAAGTTAATCATCCCAATAGCTGATACAAGATATTTAAATCTTTGCTCATCAAAAGCTTTGGGGAACAGATTAGCATATTGTTCATTTGTGTTAACTTCGACTAGTTTTATTAATCCTATTTCAAAATTATCTCTAATCAAATGATACCTGATGTTGATGTGCTTTGTCTTTGAATGTTGCACAGGATTCTCTGTAATAGAGATAGCAGTGTTGTTGTCTATATGGATGGGAGTCTCCTTAAAGCTGAATCCATAGTCTAGCATCTGATTTTGAATCCAAAAAGCTTGAGCACAGTAGCTTGCAACATAAATGTATTCAGCTTCAGAAGTTGATGCAAACACACAGGATTGTTTCTTGCATTGCCATGAGAGTATCCTTCCACTAAGAAATTGACATCCCCAAAATACAGACTTAGCAGTCAGTCATATTGCAGCCACCATAGTCACTATCTGTATAGGCATACACATTAAAGTCAGAAATCTATGGATACAAAAGGCCCAATTTGGGAGCACCCTCGAGATATCGGAGAATTCTCTTGACATCAACCAGGTGTGACATTCTGGAGTTAGCTTGATATCTTGCACAAATACATGTAGCAAACATGATATCAGGCCTTCTGGCTGTGAGGTACATAAGAGACCCAATCATAGCCCTGTATAGATGTTAATCAACACACTCCCGCTTAAGATCAGGTCCTAGGGAGTGATTTCTAGCTATAGGTGTCTTAGCAACCTTGCACTCAGTCATGTGAAACCTGACAAGTATGTCTTGCACATACTTTGACTGGTTTATGAAGATTCCATTGTCAACCTGCTTCACTTGAATTCCTAGAAAGAAATTAAGTTCTCCTATGGCACTCATTTTAAATCTATTCTTCATCAGCTTCTCAAAGTCTTTGCAAAGCTTCAAATTAGTTGACCCAAAGATAATGTCATCTACATAAACTTGAACCAGCATCAAGTCATTTCCTGTTTTTTTGATGAAGAGTGTACCATCAATAGTATGACTCTTGTACCCATGGTGATAGAGATACTGTGATAGTGTCTCATACCACTTCATTGGAGCCTGATGCAGCCCATAAAGAGCTTTGTCAAGCTTGCAGACATAGTCAGGATGATCTAGGTCTGTAAAGCCAGGGGGTTGTTTGACATACACCTCCTCATCAATCATCCCATATAGAAAAGAAAACTTGACATCAAGTTGGAAAACCTTGAAATGCTTGGATGCAGCAAAAGCCAGGAATATCGTAACAGCTTCAAGTCTTGTTACAGGAGCAAAAACATATGTGTAATCAATCCCTTCTTCTTATGTGTACCCTTGAATAACTAGCTAGCCTTGTTCTTGATAACAAGTCCTCTATCATCCTTCTTGTTCCTAAATACCCATTTGGTACCTATGGTAGTCTTCCCCTCAGGAAGAGGACATATGTCACACCCTAAAAATTCCACGTGTGGGGTTTTACCATGAGGCGTGTGAACAAACCAGGATCTAAATCATTAATTACACAAAACAACACTATATGAAACATTTAAAAACAACCCAGAGTTTAGAAACTTTAAAACTGTGTGGAAGCATTTTGTAAATAAGTAAACTCAAAGTAATGAAATCTAAAATGCACAAACACGCACCAAACCATTATTTAAAACAAGATATGTATTAACTCCCAAATGTAAAACAATGTTTATTCCCATGCATGCTGACCCGTGGGTGCTCCTAGGTGCTGCTGCTAACCTCGACCTGAGAATAGCATACTAAAAGATTCAACATAACAGTTGGTGAGTTCAAGAGTTTGCATTTATCATAAGCAGTAATAGTTGTAAAACATAAGAAGAGCATTGAAATAGATAGCTAGTCTATATTCATAAGTAATAACCATAGCGATTTCACGATCCAAGCTGACTGTGTTTCGTTTGTTTGCGTCCCGTCACGACTTACCCAAAATTTCCCGCTAGTTACCATTATTAACGATCTGAAAGTGTGAGGACTTTCAAGGTATATCACATTATGTTACACTATACACAACTTAATAAAATAAAGCATTTATAAAAGAGTATGCTATCTCCCCCAAAAAGAGAGTGTTAAAAATAGGGCATGAACTCACCTGGTGCGCCAACAAACAGAATATTACGAAGCTATGGTGAATGGAATGACAACCCATCAAAGGTTACCTAGAACACACGAGTACATAAGTATGTGTAACTAGAGAGTTTAACAACCCTAAGTTCTAAAAAAACACATTGACCCAAGGGTTTTGGAAAACAAAGACTCATTTGACCTAGTTGAACCGTATGACCTGTTGGTGACATGTTAATTGAAATCTTATTGGATCAAGTATAGCAACTCATTATACATGATTATCATACAAGGTATCCATGTATGCCACTTATGTTCTATCAAGATCATCATACCAACGTAGATTATCATACAACACATGTAAATCTAAATCAAATATCATGCTCAACACAAATATAATTACATCACAACTAATAAATCATACATTGAGTTTAATCATGCACTACATGTCATGTGAAGCCACTCACGACTTCATACCCTAAACCCTGCCAATCCTACTAAATAAGGGCCTCAGATTTGTATGTGTGTATGATGATCATTATCATATTACTCAACAAGATTCATACCAAATAACATACACAACAATGATATATTATAATCCTAAACATGATTCCATAACCTCCTAACATAAACTCAAGACTTTTGCAAATTTCCATAAAACCAAGATTTCCATGTAATCCATCAAGTATTCACATGATCTAATTAACACATTCTAACACATTAGACATCATCAATAAGCATTCTAGCATGATCCTAACATCATTAACATGTTCAAATCACAATATCCAATGAATCACATCAATAAAGTTTCCCTTTCGGGAAAGTAACACCCAAAATCAATCTATCATCCAATTCATTCATAAATTCATCAACTTTATACCTAGTCAAGATCATAACAATTATCTGGACATGATAAACCTCATCAATTCATCATAATTCACAAATCTCATGCATAAAAGTTACTACTTATAGTAAGGTATGAACGACACATCAATTCTATGAATTTCTTGCATAATCCACGTAAACTAACATCAATGCAATAGAACAAATATCTAAATATCATCCAACATTAACAATTTTTACATTAACCATGTTAATTGATCTAGGGTTCTTCTTGAATAAAAAGCTATGAAAAACTTGTTAAAACTCACCTCAAATCGTGTAATAGGTCAAGAATTGAACTTGCTACAATGTTGTAATGATCAAAGCCAAGCAAAATCAAGCTCTCTTGATGCTAGAAGCTTGAAATTACAAGGGATGGGTGCTTGGGAGGGTTTCAACTAATTGAAAGGGGTATGGGGGCTAGGGTTGGTTTTTACTAAAATTAAGTTTAGTAGGTTTACAAATAAACCCTTCCTTGATCACCTTTTGTAAAAATTAAATCTTTTAACACTTTAAATACTTTTAACTAAAAAACTCATATATTATTATTCAAAAGTAATAATCATAAATTTTTAACTAGCAACACAGCACATGAATAAAATATCACACACTGTCCCGTTATCAAGTAAAATTGACAAATAACATTTAAAATTCATGAACCACATAACCACAAATTAATAATCAAAATTATGAATTAAATTATTATCTGTTAACTATAGTTAGTTATTATTAGGTCACCAACATTTAATGACAACTAGTGCATGATCATGACACGTGTATGCAAGACCTAACGAAACTAACGGAGTTTGGTAACGGAAAATTACCAGATGTCAACATAGATTCGAAACCTTTTGTCTCTTGAATTAAAGCAACTCCTCCTGCATTGCTTCAAACTAACTTCCATCCTTCAAAGCCTCTTCATTCTTCTTTGGCTCTATCTGGGACAAGAAACAAGAGTGAAGACAAACATTTCTGTCATGGGTTTGTCCTCTTGTTCTACCCCAGTCTCAACATCTCTAGTGATGTTTGTGGTGGAATAGGACTTGTGGATTCTCAGTTGAGGAATCACAGTAAGTTATTTGGATAGATCTAAGTTGGTGAAATTTAGATTTGGTGCTTGACAATTATCCACCACATCAACACACTTCTCAAGAGAAACTTGATCCAATGAGTATGTCACATCATTGATGTTGTCTTCTATGGAGTGGTTATCAGCATCATGAAACTCCTGATCACTGTCACCACTTCCATCTCCTCCTACATTAGAAATGCCTTCATATAAGTTCTCTACCTCTGTGCTAGAATTTATAGGCACCTCAGATGTGTCAGCTGGAATTTGTCATGGTTGTGCTGACAGAATTTCCAACTGCAGGGCTAGTTATCACTGGAGCTAAACTAGTTTGAACATTTGGTCTTCTCAGCTCAAATCTTGGATCAGAATCTCCTGTTAATAATGTACCTATAGATCCTAAAACATGCTCACAAGATTTATTAAAACAATTCATAACTAAATCAAGATCAAACAGCCAATGAGGACCTGAACCTTTCACACTAGGTGTGTGCTTATTGAAAGTCACATTGGCTGACTCATTAACTACTCTGGTTCTAAGATTGTATACTCTATAAGCCTTGGCTTGGGAGGAGTATCCAATGAAATATCCATCATCTGATTTCTCATCAAATTTGGCTATTTGATCCTTGGTATTCAAGATGATGCAAGGACATCCAAATGACCTAAGGAAACCAATGAAAGGTTTCCTTTTATGCCACAGTTCATAAGGAGTCTTACCATGAGTCTTGACTACTAAAACTCTGTTTTGCACATAGTAGGTAGTGTTAACTACGTCTTCCCAGAAGGTAATGGGCAGTTTGAAGTCAGACAACATGATTCTTGTAGCTTTAATAAGTGACCTATTTCTCCTCTCAGCAACACCATTTTGCTGAGGAGTCGTGGGAGCACTATATGTCTTGTTATACCCTTTTCATCAAAAAATGTATCAAGGATTTGGTTTTTAAATTTGGTTCCTTGATCACATCTAATGATCTTGACCCTGTGATCACATTAATTCTTAATTTACAGAATGAAACTCTTCAAGATCTCAAGGGTCTCATCCTTAGTTCTAAGAGAAAACCCAAGTGAATCTTGTAATGTCATATATGATCACCAAGCAATACGAGGTCCTTCCTAAACTCATTACACTAGTGGGGCCAAGGAGATCCATACGTAATAATTATAGGGGAGTAGTGATGGAGTTCATTTCCTTTGGCTTGTGAGATACATTATGTTGCTTCCCTTTTAGACATGCAACACAATGATCATCACTTGTAAACTCTTTCTTTGGCATTCCAATTACCAAATCATTCTTATTTAATTTGTTCATGTTTTTAAAGTTTACATGTCACATTCTTTTATGCCAAAGGAAAGACTCATCACTATTGGTTTTAGATAGAAAGCAAGAAACTTCTCCTCAAGGGGATGTTTCCTAAAAGTCCATCTTGTACATGTTCCCTCTCCTGGGGGCTCTGAGCAGGATATGCTCTTGAGGATGACCACCCCGGGCTTGAGAACAATGTACTCATGCTCAGTGAAGAGCATGTTGTGTCTCTGATTACAAATTGGGATACACTCAAAAGATTGTACCCAAGCTCCTTAACAAAGTTTACCTTCTCAATGCTGAACTTACCATTTGTGACCGTGCCGCTTCTAGTAATGTAACGACCAGATTCTCCTCTAAAATCAACTAGCCTTCCATCAATTCTTTCAAAGTTTTAAAGAAAAGAGCCATTGCTTATCATGTGCCTGGAACAACCACTGTCAATGATCCATACATTCCCTTTGGTCTTGAGTTGTTCTTGTATATAAAGAGATTATTAGTTACATTTGGAAACCTAAGCCTTGTTGGTCTTGGGCTTGTCAAAGTGAAAAGAAGATAATGAAACAATAATTGATCCTATATGCAAGTTTTGAGGATCATTTGCTTTTGTTGATGAAGAACTTTCAGTCACATGGCCTTCCTTCATCTTCCACACCATCTTTGGAAGACTAGACTTAGCCTTCAATACTTCAGAAGTTTTGATGACTTCGGAAGTTTTGGAGACTGAAACTTCAGAAGCTTTTGCATCCACTGCAGTAGACTTCAGTGCTTTAGAAGAATTCCTTTCTTTTGAAACTAAATTTCTTCCGGATGTAAGTTTTCACTTATCTTCTTCTTCACTTTGGAGCTTTCGAAAGAAGAGATTTTCAGTCCAAAGCTATTTTCTTCTTCTTCTTCTCAGAAGTTTTCTTCTTGTTCATATGGAAAGTAATTTTGAGTGGATGACTGAGCTTGATCACTTTCCACTTCCTTCTTCACCTTTTCAGATGATGCATCAGGCTTCTTGGGATGAGGTGTGACATACCGTGTTTCCATGTTAATATCCGTACATTGAAAAAATGTGATAAAATAATTAAATGCATCGTAAAACTTAATTTTATGATAATTAAGGTCATTTAAGGTCTATCAAAGTCCCTTTATGCATAAATTTTATAATTGGTAATTTTGAGAATTACCGGGTCGCGTAGCGACGAAACTTTTAACAAGCGTTGGTGACAATTTGGTTAAATAATCTAGTCAATATATTTTGATTTTTATGATTTAATATATCTTAAGTGAAAATATTATTAGTCATGAAAAATAATAATAATTATTATTTACCTTGATCGCGTAAAATTAAGACTTTTTAAAATATTGTCTTGTTGTAATGTACAGTCTGTTGCATACTGTGTTATATCGTGTATATTTTTATTCTTGACTTTTTGTCACTATTATTAAATTTTGTGAACCTTTGGATAGTGTAAAATTAACACTTTGATTTTATATAAAATTTTCGCGTAAAAACCCGAACGTTTAAGATTTTTACAAAAAATTTAACGAGACCGACACCCGCCTTACACCGGATGGCATCTCACTTGGAGATCCACCAGACATATCATCAACATAATCACATGATTAACTTACTTTAACCATACTTAATAATTTCTATTTAAACAACTTCACACTCTATCTTTTACACACACTCAACCCACCCTTTCTCTCACTAGAATTCACCTACACACTCTCCTCTCCCTTCTCTCTAAATTTTTAGAAGAAACCACCAAAAACAACCATCATTTCTTAGATTTTGATGATCCAAAGTTTTTTTCAAGCTTTGATTTCTTGATTTAAAGGATCCCTTATGAGCTTGGTGCAAAATATTGCATAAATCCAACTCAAAGTAGAAGAAATCTTCAAGGAAATCATTCTTGAATCTTCAAAATTTGTTCATGTTAGGTATGATCCTTTAACTTTTATGTCATGCAAAATGACTTATGGATGATTGTTGCAAGTTTTGTTTTCCAAAAACTTGCTTTTCTTGAAATCCAAGGCTCCAACAAATGTTTTAATCAAGAAAATGTGTTGTAAACCATGTGTGTGTGTGTGTGAGTTTGTGTGTGCCGTAAGTGTGTGTGTGTGTGTGTGTGTGTGTGTGTGATGATTTTGTGTTTTGATGATCTTTTAACATTTTGTTTATTTTCACTTGCTTGCAAGATGATCAAACTTTGATTTGAGGTTATGAACATCATAAGAAACCCATCTCCAAAAGGAGTCTATCAAATGATGAAAATGGGTAATCCATGATTGTATGTAGAGAAAGATGTTCTTGAACCCATCTTGCTCTTGATTTCATAAAGGATTGAGATGATCCAAGAATAATGGTGATCATGTTCCAAAATCTTTGGATCTTTTGAAGCATGTTTTGTTGAAATAAAAACTAAGAACACAAGATAAAATTTATGATTTGGATTATATATGTATGTATAAAATCGTCTATATGTATGTATGTATGGTTTACATTTTTGTTCTTGATTTGTTTTTCACTTGTGAGCTTGGAGATGATTGAAATGATCAATGTATATGGTGATCATGATCTGAAAACTTTGAAGTTTTTATTCACATTTGATTTAAAGAAAAGATAAAAACAAGATAAAAATTAATGGTACTCAAATGTAGATGGGACATGACCACTAGTGATGATTTCATAACATTTAATTGTCAACAAGACAAGTATCCTTGTAAAATCTAGAATAATAAGTTAAAACCCTATAAAAAAATAAGTTAAAAGTAGTAATATTACTGAAAATAAAAGTCTTAGTGATTGGGTTTAATATCGTAAACGTTTCACGTTTAAAAACGCGTTAAAAACGGTGTTTTCGGATCTAAAACAAGTATTTATGTACAAGTCCGGTTTTGGACAGAAAAAAATATTTTGTTTTAAGTTAAAAACTTATGTTTTATAGTATATAACAAACCCATAACAAGAAAAGTCTTCGGGGATGACTTTATACGCGCGAAAAAGCCAAAAACCGACAAATTTCGGGTTAAAAATAATGGACTGTTTTGGAACTGATTTTTAACAAAATATTTCAGAAGGTTTTTGATATAAGAGACTCATATTTAAACATATAAAATAGTCAAAAGATATATATGGGTTGATGTACGGTTTATGCATGTAAAACTGTACGATTTCGGGTCAAAAATCACCGTATACGGGTGAAATTTGGGTCAAACATAATAAAGCATATTTTTTAAATATAACTTGTATAAAATAATTTTATGTATGTTTTACTACTGAAAATTTAATTATTTATTAAAAATATTAATAAAAGTTGAGTTGTGTTAAAAAGTAATATTTATAGAGTAATAATATAAGAAATAAATTTCTTAACTAGAGCAAGAATATGGATATTAATCCTAAATAAAATATTATTATGAATTAATATTTATTTATTTATTTATTTGTGTTGGTCCACTTGATCGTTGATACAGTACACTTGATTGATAAACACAAACAAATCCCACTGATTACACAAATATCAATGATATTTGAGTACAAAATAGATCTAACACCATAATATAAGGATGAACAAGATGAACACCTCAAGAACATTCAATAAAACCCTTGTTTGATCTGAATTGATTTGCAAAAGATATTGTTTACATGGAAACCCTCAAATCTATTTTATTCAAGCTTACTAAACACACTAATGACTCTAGCTATATATAGTCTAATGACAATTAGACTTAATGACAATTAGCCCCCTAGACTATCATTAAAACATAAAAATGACTTAAACATAAATAAATATATTTTGTTGACACAAAATATAATTATTAACAATAAACTCATAGTCATTTATATCTTCAACGTCTCGTCTCGGTTCTTCATCTCGAACGCGTCTGTTTGACTTTTTCAATGACTTTGATAGTGATGTTGATATTTGTTGACTTTGACTGTGTTGATAATATAGACTATCCTTTTCAGACCCAACAATACTCCCCCTTAGTCTATTATTATCAACGTCTTTCATCGCAATCAACACCGATAAGTCAACTATATAATGATCTTCAATCTCCCCTAGATTGATGATCTGGTACCGACAATCTTTCATCTTATAGGCTCCCCCTTTTTGAATGCTCCCTCCTTTTGTGTGCATCATGAGAATGATCAGGAACAGCATCTCCAACTCTTTATTCTTGAGTGCTTCAGAAGATGTAGGAGAAGGAATCCTAGCTTGGTATCCTCTGCAAACTTGAGGAACAGGTTCTCTGGTATGGAACTTTGCTCAGTTGATGATCAGCCATCAATTGCAGCAAGAATCTATAACATAATTACAAACACATTCTACACAATTCTCATTAGATCATTTCAACAATACAAATAAACCCGTGTTTATCTGAATGTGCAATTTCCCGTGAAATGCATGTGAAAATGATAACATTTTAATAGCATAATATGGAAGACTTGAAAAATGATTGGAAATGTTCATCCATATTTTATAGTGTTTGATCTATATTTTACACAAATATCATTGATATCTGTGTTATCAGTGGGATTTGTTTATGTTTATCAATCAAGTGCACTGTATCAACGATCAAGTGGACCAACAATTTGGTTGTATGTATAGTACATAACGTAATAAATTTTGGGTTATATTGTAATATACTTTGATGCGTCTATATTGTGTGTGTTATGTGGTTGCTGTTTAAGGGTTAAATGGTTTATTTAATAAATAAGTATTTGTCACATATAATACAAATTATTAAACTAAACCAAAAGTCATCAACAGGTCTTTTTAAAAATGGCTTTCAAGACAAGTCTAGTGAGTTGGGTAAACAACTTACATATAAACTTATTACTAGACAATTAATAGATCCTTTGTGTTTAGGGAGTTAATTGGTCGTTTATTTTCCAAGCTCGATTTTTGCTAGATCATCTCTCTGTCACATTTGAAGGTGAGTTTTCACAGCCACTATTTTTAAATAACGTTTTATTTAACTATTTTGGGGGGGGGGACATGCTATAACGTTTTATGCGTAATATGATTTAATTATGGAATAACTGCGTGATCTTTATGATAGCCTTGAGTTGTTTTCTTATTTGTGCACACCGCCCTCTTCCATAATCATTAACCCTTGAAGGGCCACAGGATATATTGGTAGATCTATTGGGTATGACAACAGCCCCTCAGGATTGGTTTTACCGGTCTATTACGGAGGGAATATATGTTGAAAGGATTTTGACGGACTTTTTGTCTTGGTTTGATTATGGGGCTCTTGGTTGCGATCATAGTCAATGGACCTGGCTAGTCCTTGACAATCCAGGGGTTGATTCCGGGATAATCATATATTTTTATAAAGGAACTTATGATAACCTTTTTATATAAACCTGTGAACTCACCAGCTTTTGCTGATAAACCTTTGGGCATGTTTTTCTAGTGATTAGGCATGCATGGGAATGAAAAGTGTTTTAATGGAATACTTATCAAGTTTGGATACCATTTTGGGACCCAATTCCAGCTGCTAATTGAAAACTCTTGTTAATGTTTAAAAACAATATTATGTTATTACTATTTTAGTTTTCAAGTTAAGACTTCTTTTTGGATCAATGTAATAACATTCTATAATAATAGTTGTCTTTGGTATCCATGATTTGTTTGCTTAATAATAGTTGGAAATAATCCAACTTCCGTTATCTCTGTCGCACGCGTGCCCTTCCGGCGCGCTTTTCGGGGTGTGACAGAAGTTGGTATCAGAGCCAACGGTTATAGAGAACTAGAAAATATTTTTTGAAAATTTAGACTATAACCAAAAACTTTTTTTATGTTAAAACATTTTCATTCCCAAATATTCCGTGTCATGCATGCATAAGTTAACGATGTTTTTGTATATGTGCTCAATTAAAGTGAATTAAGTATAGATGCATGTAGTTAGAAAATTTAGTACGGATATTCTTGTGTTACAGATGCTTTCTCGGACGCCGTTCATTCTGATTCATGACTTCGATACCGACTACCAGGATCCCATGTTTTCTCTTCCCCCTATCACACCTTGGAGATTTACCACTACCCGTTTGCACTGAGATGGGAGTCGACCTCCGAGTATAGGAATGGTTGGATTTGGGAATATGATGATGAGAGTCCTCCTGCTGTTAGGGAGCCTAGTCAGGCAGCACCTGTTAGTGATGAGCCTGTTCTTCACATTTCTGATCATGTTCCTGAGGTTCGCTTTGTCTACTCAAGGAAAAAGGCGAGGGTGTCAAAGATAGTTACCAATGAGACTACCAGTGAGATACCTTAGGAGATTAAGCCCAAGAGGGCTAGAGTGCGGGATAGGCATTAGGATTGGTTAACTGGACAGTTATAGGAGTGGGCTGATGAGGGTGGTGTACCCTTAACGTTTAAGGTTGGTGAGTCGTCCTCAGCCCGTCGGGACCTACCACTGATCGATGAGCTTATGCATTGCTCCCTAGCTACTCTGGCTACCCGATGCATTCACTCTGAGCACCAGATTTCATCCTTACAGGGTAAGGCGGGTGTGACGAGCGAGATGTTGCAGGTGATGGATGGAAGGATGATGACATTTAAGTAGGAGAAGGTGATTGAGAATGACATCCTGAACCAGCTGCATTTCAGGATTTGTAATTTGGAGACGAAACTGGCGGAGATGAAGAAAAAGCTGGAGGTGGTAGAGCTGAAGTTGGAGGCTTCAGAGGCTGGATTGGTGGCAGCGCAACAGCAGGTGACAGTCCTCGAGGAGCGAGTGGATTTGCATGATGATGGCTTCGATGGTGGTGCGTGCTAATGTGATGGCATGATTTTCTTGTTAGATTTCTAGGGTCCTTATTATGTTAGTATTTGGAATATTGAAACAACTATTTTATAATGATGTTGATGCTACCGTAACATCTATTTTGTGTTGTCTATTAGTCATGTATTCTGAACTAATTATATCTCTCATTAAATCATCATGATGAGCTTAATGAATGACTTGATTGTCAAAATGGTATGATTGTATAAATTACTACTATGCAATTAGAAGGACATTTCTTTAGCATCGACGTTCTACCTGTTGTGCTTGGTAGTTTTGATATTGTCGTGGGCATGGATTGGTTGTCAAAGCATCATGATGAGGTGGTATGCTACGAGAAAATTATTCATCTCCCTATCCCAAATGGTGGAACATTGACTATCCAAGGTGATAAAGGGAAACCAACACTGAAGATTGTCAATGTAATGAAGGCTTGCAAGTATCTATGTAAAGGGTATCCAGCGTTTGTGTTTAAATGCTCGAAAATCATAATAACTGCTTGTTTGATTGATTGTTCAAAAGCTTACAAAGGATTAGGGTAGAATGCTGTTTATAGCCTATACATATAGTTATATACAATTACTAAACTACCATTTTGTAAATGAAAATTACATAAAAATTTATCCTAAGTCTACAAGCTATCCGCTGTGATGATTGGTAGTCCACTGTGGATGTTTTGGTCATCCGCTGTGGAAGATGATTGTTTATCCGCTATGCAGTGTTGATTGTTGTCAGCTATGGAATGTTCATCAGCTGTGGATGAACATCCACTGTGGAAGGTTCATCCGGTGTGGATGAACATCCGCTGTGGACTTGTATCCGTTGTCTGTTGTTCATCCGCTGTGGGATGTCTTCATCCGCTGCACACACTTAGACTTAAATCTTCATCCACTGCATGTTGACCTTCATCCGCTGTGAACTGCTTCTCATCCTTTGTGGATACTTGTCAAAAATTTCTTTTATCTACAATTTTGAGAAAGAAATTTAAACAAATATGACTGGGTTTGAGAATGATATTCTCTGTTGATGTGAATCAACAAGGACTGAATATGATGATTGAGTCAATGATTGTAAGGCGGAATCAAACAATCACAGAACATTGAAGGCTGAATAATACTCATAAATGCTCTTTGTATTAAAGAAGGTGAAAAACAGTTACATTGAATGCTAGGCTTTTCAGCATGAACAGTAATAGTACACCTTGAACATATTACAAAGCAAAATATTCTAATTGTCTAATGTCTAACAACAGTCAGTCTCGGTCACTACGCAAACGAGGTGTTCTATTCTATTTATAGGCTGACACATGCCTGAACAAAAGACTAAACTAACCCTGACTTATACATCAGAACTAGTCCAAGTACAAAAGTCTTCATCAGCATTTCTTCTGTACATCAGCATTGACAAATGCTGATGTTGAGTTGTTCATCAGCATTGGTGTTTGGTAATCAGCATTGACAAATGCGGATGAACAAACACTGCGCATTTGTTGCTGAACATCCACATTTGTTAATGTGGAAAAACAAACACTTAGGTGCATTTGTTCTATGGTCATCCACATATACAAATGCGGGTAGCCGACACTTGTTTTCTATTGTTAATGCAGATTCTTCATCCGCATTAGATCTTGGACTTAGGGAGATTTCAGCAGAACAACTATCAATCCACCACTTGAATTGGCATGTATGATCCTTTCAGGGTCCAACAATACTCCCCCTAAGGATTATACAACCTATGTACTTCAAGGTTTTGATGGAGGATGAGGTTGTGAGGATTCTACTGGGTCTTGAGCAGCTTGAGGAGGGATGAGTGGTTCTACCTGTGAAGGATCCAAAATTGCCTTTATCATGTTGACAAAGTCATTGGCTTCAGTCATCTTTTCTCTGTTTAGCACATGGATCTTCATTTGGCTCATTGAGTAAATGGCTTCCACAGGCAGCTTCTTCAAAGAAATGGGTTCCCATATTGACACAGTGGACAACCCATCTCTATGGATCAACAAAGCTCCATCAACATCCACTTCTAGCTTCACTATGTTCCCCAATTACAAGGGAGTCTTCTTCTTTCTTCTCTGCTCTCTTTTAGCTTTGATTCTGTCAAAGGCCATCTTTAGAATCTTTATGCATTTTAAGAAAAAGTACATGTCTTCCTTACCCAGCTTTTTGTTTAACTCTCTGAAGTGCCTTGTGTGTATGTAGTGGATATAAGATTCATCTAGCAATCTCACTTCATATCCACTAAACAATCTAATTTTTGCACCTTCTTTTCCTTCCCATTTTCTTTCAATAACCAACTCATATGTCTTTTCATCATAATAGACATTTGAGATTGGTTTGGAGGAATGAGTTCCAGCTACCATCTTTCTCTTTAAAGATTCAGATGGCTTCACGTTGGCTACCCGCATTTGTTGCTGAACATCCGCATTTGTTAATGCGGAAGAACAAACACTTAGGCGCATTTGTTCTATGGTCATCCGCATATACAAATGCGGGTAGCCGACACTTGTTTTCTATTGCTGATGCAGATTCTTCATCCGCATTAGATCTTGAACTTAGGGAGATTTCAGCATAACAACTATCAATCCACCACTTGAATTGGCATGTATGATCCTTTCAGGGTCAAACAAAATATTAGTGTTTGTTATGAATGATAATGATCCTAATGTGTTAGTAAATGATTGTTTGGATGTTAGAACACATTATGTTTGTTATATGTTTGATTATGGCAAGCATCATCCTTTAAAGCATTAATCCATTAATGCACTTGCTGAGTCCAACAATACTCCCCCTAAGGATGATGTTGCCATCTATTTAATGATTGCTTGTTAATGTTTTGTTTGTTAGAAACAATGTGTGTGTCTTGGTGCTTGTTAATGATTTGTTTGTTAGGAAAATGTGTGTGTGAGTTTGATATGAAAGATTGTAGGTTTTTGAAATGGTTTGATTGTTCACAGCGGATGAACATTTGTTCATGCGTTGTGGACCCTTGAATGATTTTTGATTGTTCATTACGGATGAACATTTGTTCATGCATTGTGGACATTTTGAAATTTTTTTTGATTGTACACAACGGATGAACATTTGTTCATGCGCTATGGACACTGGAAAATGATGTGTTTGATTGTACACAACGGATAAACATTTGTTAATGCGCTGTGGACACTTGGATGTGATGTGTGAATGTTTACAGCGTATGATTACCTGTGTGCATACACTGTATACACTTGTACTATTTCTACAATGGATGACTTATGTTAGTCATGCGCTATCGAATGGCACTATATTTACAGCGGATGTCTTGTCAACATCACGCGCTGTGAACACTTGTATGTTTTGCATGTTATAATGGTACTGTAGCTACAACGGATGTATGCTTGTGTGTCCGCTATGACAACAGTTGTCAAATTTTCAACAATTTTGAAAAATCTTGATTAAATTTCATCCGAAGCAAATGTTTGTTTTGATATGATTTCTTAAGAATCAAATTTTGTTTTGAAATGATTTCTTCCGAAGCAAATTTTGTAAAATTTTCTTCCGAAGCAAATGTTTGTTTTGGTGCTGTAGCTACAGCTGATGTATACTTGTGTGTCCGCGATGACAACAGTTGTCAAATTTTCAACAATTTTGAAAAATCTTGATTAAATTTCATCCGAAGCAAATGTTTGTTTTGATATCATTTCTTAAGAAGCAAATTTTGTTTTGAAATGATTTCTTCCGAAGCAAATTTTGTAAAATTTTCTTCCGAAGCTTATGTTTGATAACATTTTTAAAGATTTTGTTTGTTTGAAAATGATTCTAAATTGTTTTAAAAATTGAATGTTTGTTAAAATTTTAGAACTTTAACATGATCAATCTATGGATGTGAAAATATCACTCACAAGCAATATTGTGCGATATTGTACATATGTATATGGGTCAAACTGCTGTGTTTGGGTGCTAGCCTGAATTGGCTTTGTTTAAAACTCAAAATTTAGAAAAATTCAAATTTTAAAATGTATGAATATGCATAATTCTGCTGCCTTTGATATTTCCAAGTTCATTTTCTCCCCCTAAATTTTTTGCATATTTATAAAATCCTTTTATAAAATGACAAAAATTTGTACGTGTTTGAATGGAAATTATCAAAATCCAATTTATTGCTTGCTTGATAAAAGTTAGAAAGATAATGCCTTATCTAACTAATAAATGAATGATTTTCATGTTTGAACATGAATCATTTTCAAATAACATGAGATCATACAAATCTTAAATTCTCACTGAGTTGTTTGAATGATTTTGAGAATAGACATAGACAACTACAATGTTAATTGCAGATATTATGATCCACTTAAACTCATGTATGGTATTAATGATTGATTGAAACAGTGAGTGATTATCATGTTTTGAGTTGATTGATATGAGTTGTATGTACCCCACATCTGATAGTATGTTTGGTACAACCCTTCTCAAGATATGCTAGAAAGCACTTTCAATACTTAAAACCTAGCTACTGAGGAGTATAAATGCTCAAATTGATCCTTATTGGTTGATCCTCATTGGAATTCTTTTGCACTTCACTTTGGAAGGTGATCCCCTTTGGGATTCTTTTGATTTATTCACAAGGAATGTAGTCTTTAAGACTTTATTGAATGTTCATCCATGATGGATGTGTTCCTCTTTGGAAATCTTTTTGGTTCAGGATTTAGGTCATTTAGGTCTGTGCTTAGCACAACAAAGAATGCCTAGATGTACTCCAGGTCTATGCTTATCATAACAGAGGAGACACTTGTATGATTGATCAATTTATAAATTTTTTCACTTGGTGTATTGTAGTTACTTTACAAGCAACCTATATTGGATAGATTAATACTCACCATAAACCAAGATATGTTATTTGACCACACAATCATGAGAATTTAGTGCTTCTCTGTTGTATGTGTAGTTAGGTGTCCCATGCTAAGCCTATCCACATATCAAACAAAGTACAGTCAGTCTTTATCAGTGGAAAATAACTCAAGTGAAGAATATGCTAGTGTACTATCATTTCTCATGAATGGTTTGTGTGATTCAATATATTTAAAAAATGATGTGTTTGTTTGATATCTTGATTTTGAAAGATACATGTTTGATGTTAAACTTGGACTTTGACATAATCAAGCTTGTTTGATTTTAATGTTTTGAAAAACATTACTTGTTTGATTCAAAGTTGATTATACCAAGTGACTGAACCAAAAATTTAAATCTTGTTGAATTAAATGGTTTAGTAAATAGGTCAGCCAATTGATTGTTTGTAAGGACTTTGATCAAGTTGATCAGACCCTTTTCGAAGCAATCTCTCAGAAAGTGATATCTGTCCTCTATGTGATTTGTTTTTGAATGTTGAACAGGATTGTCAATGATAAACATGGCAGCAGAATTGTCATGTGTATGGGTGTTTGAAGAAAATTAAAGCCATAGTCAAGCATTTGGTTTAGAATCCAAAGCACTTGAGAACAACAAGCAGAAACAGCTATGTATTCTGCTTCAGCTGTTGACACAAAGACATTTGTTTGTTTTTTGCACTGCGAAGAGATCAATCTTGATCCAAGAAATTGACAACCTCCGGTAGTGGATTTTCTGTTTTGATTGCATCCTCCATAATCACTGTCTGTGTATGCATATAAAGAGAAATCTCCATCTTTGGGATACCACAAACCAAGAGCTGGTTTGCCTTTTAAGTATCTAATGATTCTCTTTACTGCATTGATGTATGATTCTTTGGGATCTGCTTGATATCTTGCACATATGTAGACTGCATACATGATGTCTGGTCTGCTTGCTGTTAGGTACATCAGGGAACCTATCATGGATCTATAATGTTTTTGGTCCACTGATTTTCCTTCTGGATCGGGTCCAAACTTTAATCCAGTTGTAAATGTTGTTTTGCTGGATGTGCAATCAGACATGTTGTATTTCTTCAATATTTGATTCACATATTTGCTTTGATTGATGAAAATTCCTTCAGCAGCTTGTTGAACTTGAAGACCAAGGAAGAATGTAAGTTCTCCCATTGAGCTCATCTGGAATTTTGATTGCATAAGAGTTTCAAATTCTTTGTAAAGATGCGTGTTTGTGGATCCAAAGATTATGTCATCCATGTAGACTTGCACTACTAACAAGTCTTTTTCTTTTCTTTTTAAGAACAATATTTGGTCGATTTTCCAACGGGTGTATCCATTCTGTTGTAGAAACTTTGATAACATTTCATACCACTTCCTGGGTGCTTGATGAAGACCATACAGAGGTTTATCTAACTTGTAGACTTTGTGAGGGAATTTTGGATCTTCAACAACATATACCTCTTCATCTATCTTACCATAGAGGAATGCACATTTGACATTCCTTTGGTAGATAGTGAAACTCTTGGATGAGGCATAAGCAAGGAATACTCGGATGACTTCCAGTCTTGCTACAGGAGCAAAGACATCATCATAGTCAATGCCTTCCTCTTGAGTATAACCCTGGGCTATTAGCCTTGTTTTGTTTCTTATGACAATCCCTCTATCATCTGCTTTGTTTCGGAAGAGCCACCTTGTGCCAATTGCATATTGACCTTCAGGTAGATCAACCAGCTTCTATACTTCTTGCTTCTTAAATTGTTGTAGTTCCTCTTTCATGGGTTCTATCCAACTGTTGTCTTTGAGTGCTTCAGTGATGTTTTTGGGTATAGTTAGGGATAAGAAGTAGGAGTACAGACACATGTTTGCTATATCAGATTGACTTCAAGTTAATCTGGTATTGAGGTCACCTATGATATTTTCTATGGGATGGTCTTTGTGAACTATTGTTGTTGTAATCTGATCAACATGTATTTTTGGATCAAGATTGGTGATTGTTTGAGAAGGGGATGATGGTTGAGCAAGAGTATCAGGAATTATTTGTTTATTTGGCTGAGGGATCTCATTGAATGTTTGAGGTGAATCATGAAAGGAATCTAAGATTTCATCTTCATGATGTGTGTTTGGTAATGAGTGGTATTCATCATCTTCTTCAGGATTAGTTGGTTGATGTGGTTTTGTTTGGTTGTGTGGTTGTGCTTGGGTGGTCATAGGAGATGAAGATGATGGCGAGTTTGATCATGTTCCTTTTGATATGTTTGTTTGTTCTGGAGGAGTTAAAACTTTTGTACTTGAAGGAGTGTTCCTTGGAGGATCAGCAGTCAACGGAACATCAATGGTTGTTGGTGGAACCATTGGATACTCATGGTTATCCTTGGTAAATGATTTAGTTAAATCATTAATATCAAATAGCCAGCTTGATCCAATGACTTTCCTAGTGAAAGAATGTTCATTAAAATCAACATCTGTTGTTTCTTCCACTAATTTAGCCTTAGATTGTATACTATATAAGCTTTTGAGCTTCCAGAGTATCCAACAAAGAATCCATCATCTGCTTTTGGAGCAAATTTGGATAATTGTTCTCTGGTGTTTAATATTGATACAAAACATCCAAATGCCTTAAGAAATCCTATAAATGGTTTTCTTTTAAACAATAATTCATAAGGCGTTTTGGAATGTTCTTTGATGATTAATGTTCTGTTTTGTATGTAGCAAGCTGTGTTGATTGCTTCAGTCCAAAAGGATATGGGCAATAGAGAGTCAGCTAGCATAGATCTGGCTGCTTCTATTAATATTTTGTTTCTCCGTTCAGCTACTCCATTTTACTGAGGAGTTCTTGCTATGCTGAATTGATGACTAATTCCTTTTTCTGCACAAAAAGAAGAAATGTAGTCATTCTTAAATTTAGTACCATTATCACTTCTTAAAGATTTAACTTTAAGATCTAATTGATTCTCAATCTTAGTGATAAAAGATTTTATTATGTCTGTTGTTTCTGACTTGTGTAGTAGAAAGAAAACCCATGTGAAACTGGTATAGTCATCTACTATAACAAGACAGTACTGCTTCTTTCCTATGCTTAGGTTCATTCTGTTAAAGTTAGAGTGTCCTAATCATCTGTGCCATAATTGGGAAACATCTTCTGATGCTTTTGATAATAAACAAGTTTCAGGGGTTGATGCTGAAACAATATTCATATCAACAATGTATGTATTGTTATGACGGGGAGTTTTCAAAAGGATACAGTCATTCTGGAATTTGAAACCCCGTCTTGTGAATGTAGCAGTTGTTGGAGTCAAATAAGGTGGCATATCCTTTGTCGCATATTTAGGATACGCTTAGAAGATTGAACTGAAGATTGGAGCAGTAGTTGACATTCTCGAAGCTAATCAACCCATTAGTTACTGTTCCTTCACCAGTTATCTTCCCACCTGTCTGCCTCCTCCAAAGGTTACATTACCTCCATGTTTGCTCTTAAAATCCCGAAGGAGGGAACAGTTGCCAGTCATATGTCAGGAGCATCCACTGTCAACATACCAAATGTTGTCAGGCCTTCTTTGATGTCCTTACAAAAGAAAAGAAATTAGTTAGTTGGTGCAACCCAAGCCATGATGGTCTTGGGTTTTCTGTCTTTCCCTACAACACAAATTTCTTCTAGAATGGCATTGTCTGCTGGTTTAGGAATTCTAGGTACACTAGTTTCCTTTGATTGTTTTTAACTCTATCAGGAGAAGTACTTTGAGCCCTTCTCCTTTGAGAGTTAATGTCTTGTGACTGTCTGTTTTGAGACTTATGTCTTCTTGTTGGTTGTTTAAAGTTGTCATAAAATGTTTTGTCACTGTTTAAAACAACTTTTTGGTGAGGAGTTTGTCTTGGAACTCCTCCTTTGTTCTTAATTTGAACACTTGTTTGCTTCTTAGTTGATTTCTCAACTTGAGCCTGTTTGTCTTGCTTTTTATGTTTTTTATTGAAAATGCAATTTGCTATGCTATGGTTATTTCTTTCACAAATTGAACTATAGTTGTGAAAATGGCATGTTTCAGTACTATGATTATTCATGTTACAGTACTTATAGTATTTACCATACTTGCATTTTTCAGTGGAGTGTGTGTATTGATCACACCACTCACAATATGGTAACTTTGATTTTGTTTGTTTGTTAGTATCTTTTGTCTTCAAATTTGATTTTCAGGGAATTTCAAAGGTTACTGTTTGTTGTTTTGGCTGATTATGGCTTTGCTTTTCCCTTTATTTACCTGTTTGGGAGAGATAGTGGAAGTTACAGTTTTCCTTCCACCAGAACCGGTATCAAAACCTTTAATCTGTTTCGTTTGTTTGTTTGATGTGTCATCCACACTTGAAACCTTTTGAGTTTCAGTAATTGGCTGAGTTGGCTCATCATCCAATAAATCATCTTCATTGTCATCTATTGTTTGTTCATCAAATTCATTATTCTTTCCTTGATAAAAGTTAGTTGATTTGATTTGTGGTGATACTGAACTTTTAACAAATTTTATGAAAGGTGATTTGATGTTAATGGTGATTTTGATGATGATGATGATGATTGTTTGGAATCATCAGTCTTTTCATGAGTGTCAGGAGATTCATCCTGTTTGTTGGTCATTAAGTCAAATAAAGAAATATAATTATCATTGTAAGGTGGGCTGACCTGAAGTTCTTCGAACTTCTTGTTGCTTACCTGAAACTTTTGAAGTTTTACTTCAGTGTCAGTATGCAATGCTTTTGATTCAGTCAATGATGCAGAGAGGTGCTCAACTAGAGCTGCTAGTGTTAATTTCTCAGACATTAGTTTATCTAAGTCATTTTGTAATGAAAGGATTTTTGCACTATATTGTTTTTGTTCTGTTTTTATTCATTCAAAATGTTTGTTTCAATAACTTTCTTTGAAAGTTTGTTTGCATGCTCTCTATATCTACTGACTTCATCAATGCATGCTTGTGTGCAGAGGTTTTCCCTTACCTCTTTCAGGATTTCTGAAATTCTATCTTCAATTTCTGCTATGAGGGCATGATCCGGAGATTGAAATTCAACCTCGTACATGCTCCAATCACACTCACCATCCTTTTTTATGATCATTGCTGATGATTTGGAGTGTTGATTTGGACTGTATTGTGTGATTTGTGGTGGAGTTGGTGCAACAAGGATTCTAATTAGAGGTGGAACATGTCTGTTTGAGTGATAGCTACTAGATGTTTGCGATTGATTGGTGTTTCTGTCAACCCTTGGCTACTGGCATTCTCTTGAGAAATGCCATAAAGTTGACAATTGTAGCATCTCACGTTGGATTTATCAAAACCAATCTTGGTTTTCTTATCCATGCTCAATCCATGATTTCTTTGTAGAAATCATTTTGATCTATAGGCAATCATTGCCATAGACCATTGAAGATCCATCTCTTCAACCATGTCTGGTGGGAGCTCATCGAAGTCTTGTTGAATAAGTTAGGATGGTGTTAGACTTGCACCCAAATAAGCTTTAAAGTTGTTGCAAATGCTGCATATCCTGCCTTTTGTTCTTCACTTTGCAGCATAATTGAGAGAGCATCCATAGGTTTTTAAAGTCTATGTATGTTATGATTCTGTTTCTGTTGCTATTTGTTTGAATTGGCGATACGGGATGAACTGGAAGCCGGGTTACGGTGCCAAACTACAAGCTAACCTAGAACCCACAAAGGATGTTGGTCGATTAAGACAGCAGGACGGTGGTCATGGAAGTCGAAATCCACTAAGGAGTGAGTAACAACTCACCTACCGAATCAACTAGCCCCAAAACTGGATGGTGCTTAAGTGCGTGACCTACACCCGGCTGTCGAGGCAAGTGCCAGGCCTCCATGAGTAGGAGGGCGTGGCGGTTGCTGCAAGGCCTTGGGCGTGAGCCCGGGCGGAGCGGCCGTCGGTACGGATCTTTGTGGTAGTAGCAAATATTCAAATGAGAACTTTGATGGCCGAAGAGGGGAAAGGTTCCATGTGAACGGCACTTGCACATGGGTTAGTAGATCCTAAGAGACAGGGGAAGCCCGTCAGATAGCGTGTTTCACGCGAGCTTCGAAAGGGAATCGGGTTAAAATTCCTAAACCGGGATGTGGCAGCTGACGGCAACGTTAGGGATTCCAGAGACGTCGGCGGGGTCCTCAGGAAGAGTTATCTTTTTTGTTTAACAGCCTGCCCACCCTAGAAATAACTCAGTTGGAGGTAGGGTCCAGCGGCTGGAAGAGCACCTCATGTCGCCCGCGGTGTCCAGTGCGCCCCCGGCGGCCCTTGAAAATCCGAAGGACCGATTGCCTTCCATGCCCGGTCGTACTCATAACCACATCAGGTCTCCAAGGTGAACAGCCTATGGTTGAAGGAACAATGTAGGCAAGGGAAGTTGGAAAAATGGATTCGTAACCTCGAGAAAAGGATTGGCACTAAAGGCTGGGCACGGGGGTCCCTGTCCCGAACCCGTCAGCTGTTGGTGGACTGCTAGATCTGCTTTCGCGGCGAGAGCGAGTCATCGCGTGCCGGCCGGTGGACAGACTGGGAACGGCCTCTTCGGGGGCCTTCCCCGGGTGTCGAACAGCCAACTCAGAACTGGTACGAACAAGGGGAATCCGATTGTTTAATTAAAACAAAGCATTGCAATGGTCCCTACGGATGTTAACACAATGTGATTTCTGCCCAGTGCTCTGAATGTCAAAGTAAAGAAATTCAACCAAGCGCGGGTGAACGGCGGGAGTAACTATGACTCTCTTAAGGTAGCCAAATGCCTCATCATCTAATTAGCGATGCACATGAATGGATTAACGAGATTCCCACTATCCCTGTCTACTATCCAACGAAACCACATCCAAGGGAACAGGCTTGGTAGAATCAGCAGGGAAAGAAGACCCTGTTGAGCTTGACTCTAGTCCGACTTTGTGAAATGACTTGAGAGGTGTAGTATAAGTGGGAGCCCTTGGGCGAAAGTGAAATACCACTACTTTTAATGTTATTTTACTTATTCCGTGAATCGGAAGCGGGGCAACGCCCCTCTTTTTGGACCCAAGGCTCGCCTCGGCTGGTCGATCCGGGTGGAAGACATTGTCAGGTGGGGAGTTTGGTTGGGACGGCACATCTGTTAAAAGATAACGCATGTGTCTTAAGATGAGCTCAAGGAGAATAGAAATCTCGTATAGAACAGAAGGGTAAAAGCTCGTTTGATTCTGATTTCCAGTACGAATACGAACCATGAAAGCGTGGCCTAACGATCCTTTAGACCTTCAGAATTTGAAGCTAGAGGTGTCAGAAAAGTTACCACAGGGATAACTGGCTTATGGCAGCCAAGCGTTCATAGCGACGTTGCTTTTTGATCCTACGATGTCGGCTCTTCCTATCATTGTGAAGCAGAATTCACCAAGTGTTGGATTGTTCACCCACCAATAAGGAACATGAGCTGGGGTTAGACCGTCGTGAGATATGTTAGTTTTACCCTACTGATGAGAGTGTTGCAATAGTAATTCAACCTAGTATGAGAGGAACCATTGATTCGCATAATTGTTCATCGCGCTTGGTTGAAAAGCCAGTGGCGTGAAGCTACCATGCGCTGGATTATAACTGAACGCCTCTAATCCGGGCTAGAAGCGACACGTCCGCCCGTCACATGTTTGCCGACCAACAGTAGGGGCCTTGGCTCCCAAACGCACATGTTGTAGGCTAAGCTCATGCAACGGATGAGTCGTGCGAGACGCCTTGAATTACAATTCCCATCAAGCGATGGGTAGAATCATTTGCAGACAACTTAAATACGTGACGGGGTATTGTAAGTGGCAGAGTGGCCTTACAGCCACGATCCACTGAGATTCTGCCCTATGTCGCTATGATACCACCTGATGAAATCAACTTAAACACATGTTGAACATGAACATATTAGAACAATATTCAACATGAACAGGTTGATTCCCCCAAGTATCTTTTCAAAATCTCTCAATAATCAACAAACAAGAACCATGGTGCGGAAACCCATGATTCAAGTGTATGAATCAGTGTGTGTGTGTGTGTGTGTGTTTGTGTGTGTTTAAATGCTCAAAAATCATAATAACTGCTTGTTTTTTGATTGTTCAAAAGCTTACAAAGGATTAGGGTAGAATGCTATTTATAGCCTATACATATAGCTATATACAACTACTAAACTACCCTTATGTAAATGAAAATTACATTAAAAATAATCCTAAGTCTACAAGCTATCCGCTGTGGTCGTCCGCTGTGGATGTTTTGGTCATCCGCTGTGGAAGAAGATTGTTTATCCATTGTGCAGTGTTGATTGTTGTCAGCTATGGAATGTTCATCCGCTATGGATGAACATCCGCTGTGGAATGTTCATCCACTGTGGATTAACATCCGCTGTGGATTAACATCCGCTGTGGACTTGTATCCGCTGTTTGTTGTTCATCCGCTGTGGGATGTCTTCATCCGCTGCACACATGTAGACTTAAATCTTCATCCGCTGCATGTTGACCTTCATCCGCAGTGAACTGCTTCTCATCCGCTATGGATACTTGTCAAAAATTTATTTTATCTACAATTCTGAAAAAGAAATTTAAACAAATATTAGTGTTTGTTATGAATGATAAAGATGCTAATGTGTTAGTAAATGATTGTTTGGATGTTAGAACACATTATGTTTATTTTATGTTTGATTATGGCAAGCATCATCCTTTAAAGCATTAACCCATTAATACACTTGTTGAGTCCAACATTACCTCCATCTAGACAGGTTGAATTTTGAATCGATTTGGTACCCGGACCTGGTCCTGTTGCCCGATCACCATATCGATTACCGCCTTCGGAGATGCAAGAATCTTCTAAGCAATTAGAAGAACTGTTTGATAAGGGATTTATAAGACCAAGCTTCTCACCATGGGGAGCACCAGTCTTATTTGTCAAGAAGAAAGATGGATCATTTAGAATGTGCATCGATTATCAAGAGTTGAACAAACTCACTATCAAGAATAGATTCCCATTACCAAGAATCGACGATCTATTTGATCAGCTTCAAGGATCTAGTTTCTACTCGAAGATTGACCTGCGATCGGGTTATCATCAATTGTTGATAGTTGAGGAAGATGTCCCAAAAACAGCATTCAGAACACGTTACGATCATTATGAGTTTCTGGTTATGCCATTTGGTCTAACAAATGCGCCTGCTATGTTCATGGATCTTATGAATAGAGTATGCAAACCTTACTTAGATAAGTTTGTCATAGTATTTTTCGAAGATATACTAATCTATTCAAGAACCAAGAAAGATCATGAACAACATCTGAAGATCATCTTGGAGACGCTAAGGAAAGAGAAGCTGTATGGAAAGTTCTTGAAGTGCGAGTTTTGGATTTGAGAGGTTCATTTTCTTGGACATGTTGTTAATGAGAAAGGCATACATGTAGATCCGGTGAAGATTGAAGCAAATAAGAACTAGGAGGCACCCAAGTCCCCGACCGAGGTGCGTCAGTTTCTTGGATTGGCTGGATATTATCGGAGATTCATTGAAACTTTTTGGAAGATAGCATAGTCGTTGACGCTGTTGACTTAAAAAGATAGAAAGTATGACTGGTCTGATAAGCAAGAGACAGCTTTTCAATTACAGAAACAGAAGTTATGTAGTGCTCCTATTCTATATCTTCCTGAAGGAACAAAAGGGTTCGTTGTGTATTGTGATGCGTCCCGTTTAGGTCTCGGTTGTGTGTTGATGCAGAAAGATAAGGTCATAGCCTATGCATCTAGAAAATTAAAGGTGCCTGAGAAGAATTACACCACTCATGATTTAGAGTTGGGAGCGGTGGTTTTTGCACTCAAGATTTGGAGGCATTACCTATACACTACGAAGTGTGTTATTTACACGGACCACAAGAGTCTTCAGCATATCTTCGATCAGAAAGATCTTAACAAGAGGAAATGTCGATGGGTAGATTTGCTAAACGATTATGATTATGAGATCCGCTATCATCTGGGTGTAAGGCCCCGTTCCTGAAACGCTTACAGTTGGTCGATCATCGCATAAATAATATAAACATCTCATTTTGCAGCTGAAATTTAACTTTTCATTAATGAATAAAAACATGTCAAGTATCATATCATTTCGTTTACAACCCCAAAAATGGTATTAGTACATTAACATGATCAAAATATGTATACCAGACTCGAATTGTCCCCAGTAGCTTATGCATCCATGCCTGCACCTCCCCAACATCATCAATCACCTGCCAACTGATATGCATATAAAAAGTCAGTGACACTGAGTGAGTTCTAGTTTATATAATAAAATACTTTTTTTTAAATAAAAACCTTTCCTTTACTTTTGTTTGTGATCACACGTCATACGTACATCTTGATAATAATCATTTATTATCTTTCATCATTGTTCATTTCGTACTTTATTATCTTTCACTTCTATCTAGATCTTGCCATATACTATGCCCCATCATTGGTGCACAAAGCGACTATAGCCTTAGGGCAAGTGGCAAGGATCCCGTTTCATACATTTCCATCAGTCACAAAGACTGACCTTTAGGTGTGCACTTAGCACACTATCGGGGTGGCAACCCATCATGAGTTGTGAACCCCTTTTATATGCTTGAAAGACTTTAATTTGTTCATTACGTTCCACTTTTCATTTTCTTAATCTTTCACTTTCATTACAATAATACTTTACGTACAAAAGCACATATCACACCACGTAAAGTCACATTATAATACATAATATGTAACATTAACAAAAGTCCTCGTACATATATAACATCAATAGGCATAAAGCATCATAAAACGTCAAGACTTAACAGTAAATTCTATTTCGAAAAACTTTAGAAAATTTCTAAGTGTCTATAGCGCATGAACAACTTATAGCGGATGGCTTAAAAATCTTCTAAGTGTCCATAGCGGACATCCAAAATATTCTAAATGTCCATAGCGGATGAACAAAATCCACAGCGGATGAACAAAGTCCACAGCAGATGAACAAATCTACAACGGACAATCATAAAATTCCTAAGTGTTCACAGCGGACATGTAAAGTCCACAACATTCAGGATGCAAAATCTGTCTAACTGTCCACAGCGAACGTGTAGAGTCCACAACAGATAAAATGCACAATTTTTTCTAAGTGTCCACAGCGGACGTGTAAAGTCCACAGTGGACACATGCATGATAATTTCCAAGTGTCAATAGCGGACAGCCAAGTCCACAATGGACACATACAAAATATTTCTAAGTGTCCATAGCAGACGCACCAAGTCCACAGCGAACACCATGCAAATTCTAAGTGTCCACAGCGGACACCATACTTAGCACCTGCAATGAAATATCCATATTTTCCAGTACCCAAACAACATTCTAACTTATACTTGGCATGGATCTAACATGTCACACACTTAAAACATACTATACATCAACCCAATCATCACAGCAGTCGCATAAACACACATGTATCATAATTCAATCATACATACTTGGAAAATACATAGCTTGAGCAGAAAATAACTGTTTAATATGCATACCAACCCCAAACAAGTAAAAACAAGCAAAAGAAGGGATCTAGAACTCACCTCTAATAGTTTTTGAGTTGATGAAATTAGCTTAAACTCATGATGAACATGAACATACTCAACATGAATAAAAGGTTGATTCCGCCAAGGATCTTTTCAATATCTCTCAAACTTCAAGACACTAGAATCATGGTGTGGAAACCCATGATAATAGAGTATGAAATCAGTGTGTGTGTGTGTGTTTGTGTGTGTGGTGTGTGTGCAAAAGCACAATCAAATAAACTGCTTGTTTGTATTGAATTCATTCAAAAGCTTACAAAGGATTAGGGTAGAATGCTATTTATAGCCTATACACATAGCTATATACAATTACTAAACTACCCTTATGTAAACGAATATTACATAAATAATCCTAAGTCTATAAGCTGTTCGCTGTGGATGATTAGTTGTCCAATGTGGATGTTAAGCTATCCGTTGTGGAGTCAGATAGCATGTCCGCTATGCCGTGGATGTTGTCCGTTGTGAACACTTGTGTGTTTGCTTGTTTGTTGTCCGCTATGGAATGTTCATCCGCTGTGGATGAACATCCGATGTGAACACTTGTGTGTGTTTGCTTTGTATGTCGTCCGCCGTGGAAATGTTCATCAGTTGTGGACTTAGGCATCCGTTGTGTGTGTTGTTCATCCGCTGTGGGCATTTGGACTTGATCTTCATCCACTGCATCTTTTTGTTCATCCGTAGTGGGCAGTTATTCATCCGTTGCCGACACTTGGTCAAAATTTATTTTATCTACAATTCTAAAAAAGAAATTTAAACAAATATTAGTGTTTGTTATGAATGATAAGGATGCTAATGTGTTAGTAAATGATTGTTTGAATGTTAGAACACATTATGTTTGATTATGACAAGCATCATCCTTTAAAGCATTAAGCCATTAATGCACTTGTTGAGTCCAACATGAGTGAAAACTCTTCAACCCGAAAGCTACCTGGAGTTCTATTCTAGCGCTAAAACACACAAAAACAAGCTACCAAACACAAAGAAAACACATAAAGATCGGTCCAGAAGTTCAAAGCCACCGAAAACCAAGAACAAAACACTAAGAAACCTCACCTTCTTGAAGATCTTCTTCTTTCTCTCTCTAGAAACCGATTGCAGCTTCTTTCTTGCTTTTCCAGCCGAAGTGAGTGTGTAAAAAGGAAGTGTGGGCTGCCATACTTCTTTTTAAATCCCATAATGGGTAAGTTTGCCCCTTGCACACTTTTAACCCCTTGTTTTTAAATGACACCCTTTTTCTCCCTTTTCTTTTCTTTTCTTCTTTCTGAAATTTTCCGGGTGTTACAAGTCCACCCCCCTTATATAGGTTTCGTCCCCGAAACCTACTACTCCTCGAACAGTTATGGGTAATGTTGTCTTATTTCCTCCTCAGTCTCCCACGTAGACTCAGACCCCTTCCTGTGTCTCCACTGTACTCGCACAAGTGGAACCACTTTATTCCTTAGCCTCTTCTCGTTTCTGTCAATGATGGCCACTGGCTGCACTACGTAATTGAGCCGTTCATCTACCTCGATGTCCTCGAGTGGCATGATCATATCCTCCTCAGCTAAGCACTTCCTCAAATGAGATACATGGAACCTTGGATGAATTTCGCTTAACTCATCGGATAGCTCCAATCGATAGGCCACCTATCCTACTTGAGCAATGATTCGGAAAGGCCCTATGTACCTCGGACTTAACTTTCCCTGCCTCCTGAATTGGATGATCCCTTTCCAATGCGAGACCTTCAATATGACTCTATCACCCACTTTGAATTCAATCGGTCTACATCTCTTGTCGGCATACCACTTCTGCCTATCCTTTGCCGCCTTCATAAAGGCCTTGATCTTTTCCAATGTTTCAGTCGTACCATTGATCACCTCAATGCTCCCTAACTCTTTCTGCCCGATGTCACCCCAACATACAGGCGTTCTACTCCTCCTACCGTATAGCATCTCATATGGAGACATACCAATGCTGGCATGATAACTATTGTTATATGAGAATTCGGCTAACGGTAAGTGTTCATCCCAGCTTCCTCCGAAATCAATGACGCATGCTTATAGCATATCCTCCAGTGTCTGAATCGTCCTCTCCTACTGACCATCCGTCTGAGGATGGTAAGCCGTACTGATATGTAACCTCGTCCCCATCGCCTCATGAAATCTCTTCCAAAACTTAGATGTAAATCGAGTGTCATGGTCAGACACGATAGACATCGGTACACCATGACGAGTAACAATCTCTTTGATGAACAGCTCTGCCAACCTCTTAGATGAATACGTCTCGCGGATCGGTAGAAAGTGGGCACTCTTCATCAGGCGATCAACTATCATCCATATGCCATCGTATCCCCTTGTAGTACTAGGTAACTTCATAATGAAGTCCATGGAGATGTGCTCCCATTTCCACTCGGCTATATCCAAGGGTTGGATCTTCCCGTATGGCTTATGGTGATTCGCCTTCACTTGTAAGCAAGTAAGGTACTTACTCACATACTCTGCCATATCACGCTTCATTCCCGGCCACCAGTAATCTTTCTTCATATCATGATGCATCTTTGTAGCACCAGGATGAATTGAGTATCGAGACTTGTAAGCCTCATCCATGATCTTTCCATGCAGATCCCCATGTCGAGGAATCCACATCCGCCCCGATCCTGTCCGGACACCAAGAGTGTTCTCCCCCAACTCGACGACCAGACCTTTCATCCTTTCGGAGTTAATCTGATCCTCTTTTAGCGCTTCGTCCTGGAATTCCTTAACCTGCTTCATCACATCGGAGGTCATAACCAACTGATAAGCTTTCACCCGAATTGGCTCGGGTCTCTCTTTTCAGCTAAGGGCATCCGCCACCATGTTGGCCTCGCCCAGATGGTAATAGATCTCACAATCATAGTCTTTGATCAACTCTAACCATCTCTTTTGCCTCATATTGAGATCCTTCTACTCTAAGAAGTACTTCAAACTTTTATGATCAGTGAAGATGGTGCACTTCGTCCCGTACAAGTAGTTCCTCCAAATCTTCAATGCAAAGACCACAGCCGCCAACTCCAAGTCATGAGTAGGGTAGTTAGCCTCATGGATCTTCAACTGTCGGGACGCATAGGCTATAGGTTTTCCCCGTTGCATCAGTACGTAACCCAATCCCGAATAAGAAGCATCCGAATAGACCACCAAGTCTTCATTCACTTTGGGTAACATCAAGACAGGAGCTTGAGTCAATCTTGTCTTTAACTTTTCGAAAGCATTCTCCTATTCTTGACCCAATACGAACTTCACATCTTTATGGGTCAACTTGGTCAATGGTGAAGCTATCTTGGAGAAGTGTTGGATGAATCTTCTATAGTAGCCCGCCAAACCCAAGAAACTACAGATCTCGGATGGCATCTTTGGCGACCTCCATTGCATCACCGCCTCAACTTTCGCCGGGTCACCATGATGCCTTCAGAATTAACAACATGACCCAAAAACAGAACTTTGTGTAACCAGAATGCACACTTGGAGAACTTAGCATACAACTTCTCCCTTCTAAACATATCCAGAACTTCTCGAACATGATCGGCATGCTCTTCTTGGCTCTTCGAATAAATCAGGATATCATCGATAAACACAATCACTGATTTATCTAGCATAGGCTAACACGCCCGATTCATCATATCCATAAAAGCAGCTGGCGAGTTGGTTAAACCAAAGGACATCACAAGAAACTCATAGTATCCATAACGCATACGAAAAGTTGTCTTAGGAATATCCTGCTCCCTCACCTTCAGTTGGTGGTAACCAGATTGAAGGTCTATCGTCGAGAACCAACTGGCACCTTGGAGCTGATCAAACAAGTCATCAATCCTCGGTAACGGATACCGATTCTTCACTGTCAACTTATTTAGTTCACGGTGGTCGATACACATCCTCATGCTACTGTCCTTCGTCTTTACAAACAAAACCAGAGCACCCCATAAAGAGATACCCGGTCTAATGAACCCTTTATCTAATAACTCTTGCAGCTGAGTCATCAATTCTTTCATGTCGGAGGAAGCGAGAGGATACAACGCCTTTGCGACAGGTTAGGCACCAGGTATCAGATCAATTTGAAACTCAATCTCACGGTCAGGTGGCACACCTGATAAATCTCCCGAAAACACGTCTGGGAAATCACACACAACCGGTACATCCGACATTCGTGGCACTGTCGCTTCCATAGCTTTCACATAAGCCAAATAGGCACCACATTCACGCCTTGTACATTTTTCTGCCACAACCGTTGAGATTACTTTCGGGGATCATACTAACCCTATCACCGTAGATCGTCACCAAACTTCCATCAGGCACGGTCAACTGAATCATCTTCTTACGGCACACAATGTTTACCTCATAGGTTACTAACCAATCTATCCCTAGGACTACATCAAATCCACCTAAAGGCATCATAAACAACCTAGCAGAGAACCAATTGTCTTCCAACTCTATGTCACAGTCTTCTACCATATAAGAAATCATGGTAGACTTACCAATAGAAGTTTCTACCTCGAAGGGCTCATCAGTCTTTCTGGTATTAACAAGCAACTTATCACAGAAGGCAGCAGAAATAAAACTCCTACTAGCACCAAAATCAAACAATACAAAAGCACCAACGTCATTAGCCAGAAATATACCTGATACAACATCGGGATCCACTCTAGCTTCCTCGCGCGTCATGGTAAAAGCTCTTGCCCTGGATTTTTGTACTTCCTTACCTTTCTCAGCCTCTTTCCCCGCCTTTGAGCTCTCAGATCTTGGCCTCGTGCACTCCCGACTCATGTGACCTGTTTCTCCATAGTTATAACACCTTATTCCCCCACAACCCTTAGCCATATGTCATGCCTTCCCGTATTTGAAATAGATATTTGACCCCTACTTACATTCCCCTACATGCTCCTTCCATACTTATTACACCTCCTCGCCCCTGTACCTACCATCCCCACCTTCCGATCATCAACCCTTGCCTTTTTGTTCTTGTGGGTAAAACCACCACTGCCAAATCATTTCCAATTCTAGTTTTTGTCACCACCACCTTTCTTGCTCACCCCAACCATAGTCACTTCCTCCTTCTCGTCGTGTAGTCTCCCTTCTAGTTCGACTACCAACCTAAACGTACCTGGCCAGACAGTAATCAGATGCCTAAGGATATCCACCAGCAGACCCTGGATGTATCTCTTGATCTTTCATAACACAAGCATCACCTGATCTGGCACTAGCCTTGTCATCTCATTGAACTTTTTCATGTACTGTTGGCGTGTCATAGTTCCCACCTCCAACCATAGAAACTCTCTTTCAGTCTTGTCAAGTTCCCTATGAGGACAAAAACTCCTCGATTACCAGCTTCTTAAGTTCACTCCACCTCATTCTCCCAATCATCCTGCTACCCTCGGCCTGGACAATGTTGTCCCACCAGCATAAGGCCGAGTCCACAAATGAGTGGGTAGCAAACTTCACCTTTTGATCCTCCCTGTATTCACTGATATCCAACACAGCCCCCATTTCTCTCACCTATCGGTGAGCAGCATCAGCGTTCCCATGTCCATCAAAAGTCAGGGGCTTGCAACTCTGAAGTGCCCCATAACTACACCCCCTTGCAGTTTCCCGCATTGCTTCCTCTTCCTCATCATCACTGGAGACAAACATCTTAGTCTCTGGCTGCTCCCTTCACCTGAACCTCTCTCCTCACCCTCTCTCCCAATAGTTTTCCTCCTCTCCTCTTTCTCCTTCTTTTCATCCTTTCTTACTGCTCTAATAACCTCTGTCACCACAAATGGCAGAATCATCTGCATGACTTAATGAACTTCGTCCATAACTACCTCTTTCACCAAGGCCCTTAGGTTAGCACTCTCATCTCCGCCTTCATGGTGATGAAGCTCGGGCTCTTCAGGAGCCGTTTCAGTGGTTCTAGCCCTGTTTCATGTGACACGCGACCCAGCACCATGTCCACCATGACCTCCACCTCTAGAAGCCTTTGAAGATCTACCACCAGCCATCTCTAAGCACTATAAGATTCAAACACCAACACGGTCATTCAAGGTAATAGCTCAGATTATGTCGAGTATATTAAGTCCCTAATTACAGTGGCCAGTTGTGATTAGCCACTTACTTTACTCTTAATTCCCTAAGCCTTTCCTATCCGGACTACATTAGAATCCAAATCTACTAAGGACACATAATCCATATAACACAGGCACATAATTCCTTTTTCCATTAATTTACATAAAATGTTTACATGAAACAGTTACCTATAGGCATGTAGCTACTAGGACTGGCATCCCTTTCCTTTTCTTGTCCCATTCTCAGTTTAAGTTCAGGTTTTTGAAAATAGTTACCCAATTCTCTTAAACTTTGGCTTTGATACCAACTTGTAAGGCCTCGTTCCCGAGATGCTTACAATTGGTCGATCATCGCATAAATAATATAAACATCTCTATTTGCAGCGGAAAGTTAACTTTTCATTAATGAATAAAAACATGTCAAGTAACATATCATTGCGTTTACAACCCAAAAAATGCTATTAGTACATTAACATGATCAAAATATGGATGCCAGACTCGAATTTGCCCAGTAGCTTATGCATCCATGCCTGCACCTCCCTAGCATCATCAATCACCTGCCAACTGATATGCATATAAAAAGTCAGTGACGCTGAGTGAGTTCTAGTTTATATAATAAAATACTTTTCTTTTAATAAAAACCTTTCATTTACTTTTGTTCGTGATCACACATCATACGTACATCTTGATAATAATCATTTATTATCTTTCATCATTGTTCATTTCGTACTTTATTATCTTTCACTTCTATCTAGATCTTGCCATATACTATGCCCCATCATTGGTGCACAAAGCGACTATAGCCTTGGGGCAAGTGGCAAGGATCCCGTTTCATACATTTCCATCAGTCACAAAGACTGACCTTTAGGTGTGCACTTAGCACACTATCGGGGTGGCAACCCATCATGAGTTGTGAACCCCTTTTATATGCTGCAAGACTTTAATTTATTCATTACTTTCCACTTTTCATTATCTTAATCTTTCACTTTCATTACAATAATACTTTACGTACATAAGCACATATGACACCAGGTAAAGGCACATTATAATACATAATATGGAACATTAACAACAGTCCTCATACATATTTAACATCAACAGGCATAAATCATCATAAAACGTCAAGACTTAACACTAATGTATATTTCCCAAAATTTCAGAAAATTTCTAAGTGTCTACAGCGTATGAACAACTTACAACAGATGGCTTAAAAATCTTCTAAGTGTCCACAGCGGACTGCAAAAATATTCTAACTGTCCACAGCGGATGAACAAAGTTCACAGCGGATGAACAATGTCAACAGCAGATGAACAACGTCCACAGTGGATGAACAAATCTATAGTGGACAATCATAAAATTCCTAAGTGTTCACAGTGAACGTGTGAAGTCCACATCGAGCAGGATGCTAAATCTGTCTATGTGTCCATAGCGAACATGTAGAGTCCACAGCGGACAACATGCACAATTTTTTCTAAGTGTCCACAGCGGACGTGTAAAGTCCATAGCGGACACATGCATGATAACTTCCTAAGTGTCCACAGTGGACAGCCAAGTCCGTAGCGGACACATGCAAAATATTTCTAAGTGTCCACAGCGGACGCACCAAGTCCATAGCGGACACCATGCAAATTGTAAGTGTCCACAGCGGACACCATACTTAGCACCTGCAATGCAATATCCATATTTTCCAGTACCCAAACAACATTCTAACTTATACTTAGCTTGGATCTAACATGTTACACACTTAAAACATACTATACATCAACCCAATCATCACAGGATTCGCATAAACACACATGTATCATAATTCAATCGTACATACTTGGAAAATACATAGTTTGAGCAGAAACTAATAGTTTAATATCATACCAGCCCTAAACAAGTAAAAACATGCAAAGAGGGGATCCAGAACTCACCTCTAACAGCTTTTGATTGATAACTCTTCAAACCCAAAAGCTACCTGGAGTTCTAGCACTAAAACACACAAAAACAAGCTGCCAAACACAAAGTAAACATATAAAGATCGGTCCAGAAGTTCAAACCCACTAAAAACTAAGATGAAAACACTAAGAAACCTCACGTTCTTGAAGATCTTCTTTCTCTCTCTAGAAACCGATTGCAGCTTCTTTCTTGCTTTTCCAACCGAAGTGAGTGTGCAAAAAGGAAGTGTGGGCTGCCATACTTCTTTTTAAATCCTATAATGGGCAAGTTTGCCCCTTGCACAATTTTAACCCCGTTTTTTTAAAAGACACCCGTTTTCTCCCTTTTCTTTTCTTTTCTTCTTTCTAAAATTTTCCGGGTGTTACACCGGGCAAGGCTAACGTTATGGCTGATGCATTGAGTAGAAAGGAGAATGATAAGCCTAAGTGTGTTCACACTTTGGAGCTGACTATTCATTCAGGTCTTGATACTCAAATTCGAGATGCTCAAGTCGAAGCTCTGAATGATGAAAATTTGAAGAATGAAGGATGGAAAGGCATGGTCAAGGAGTTAGTGGTTAAAACCAATAATGTGATGTACTTCATGGATCGGATCTGGGTTCCATGTTCTGGAAACCTACATGAATTGATTTTGGATGAAGGTCATAAATCAAAGTATTAAATTCACCTCGGATCGGATAAGATGTACAAGGATGTGAAGGAACATTATTGGTGGCCCAATATGAATGGTGAGATAGCCACCTATGTGGGCAAGTGGACATGTTCTAAAGTGAAGGCAGAATATCAAAAGCATCAGGACTTCTTCAACAGCCAGAGATTCCTCAGTGGAAATGGGAGCGAATAGCAATGGAAATTCTCACAAAGTTACCCTGCACATCAACTGGTCACGACACTATTTGGGTAATAGTCGAGAGGTTGACTAAGTTTGCTCATTTCCTACCCATTAAGGAAACGGATCGGATGGAAAAGCTAACTAAAATCTATCTCAAGGAGCTGGTATCTCGTCATGAGGTACCGATCTCAATAATCTCTGATGGAGATAGTCGATTTACCTCGAGGTTTTAGCAATCCTTACATCAAGCATTGGGTACTCGTTTAGACATGAGTACTGATTGGTTCAAAAGGATCAATCTTTGATTATATGATAATACAATGATCAAATCAAACACAAAGTAATCAACACATACAACTACATCAAAAAATTCATAGATTTCATTGATAGCAAATGCACTGGATACAAAGTGTAAGGATTCAGTTCGTTCAACTGATTTTCTAACTATTTTTTAGACCTATCTTCTATTCTCTATTTTGTTCTCCTTTTTATTACACTACATAAAGTATCCTATTTATACTATCAACAAAACAAAGGAACATATATTTACAAATAAGTCCCTATACTATGACAAAAAAACACCATAAAGACAAAATGTTAAACTTCTAGAGGCTTCAACAATACTCCCCTAAGATTTACATTGTCTTCAGTCCACATTGAACTCTTTTGTCTCATCTTTAATCTTGAACACGGGCTTCTATTTGTAGAGATTTAACTCTCTCAAAGCCTTCTTGATTGCAGATTTGAACTTCTTTCAAAGATTCTATGATCTGCTCAGCATTCAAGATCTCAGAAAGGACTTTATCATTTTTATTAATCGTCCATATTCATTTGACACATGAATAGGTGAATCACCAACAACTTTGATAAATTCGAGTGAAGACTCCTCGACAATCAAATTCTCTTGTACCTATATATCAAAAAGATTAACAGGTAACAATCAAATGTTTGATTAATGAGTGTATCAGGTGTTCAAGTGAGTGAATCAAAGTGTTTGAGTTTGTTAATGAGTGAATGAATGAAAGAATCACAAATGTTTTTTAGGCGCATGAGCACTGTTTGTGCGTATAAGGTTTAGACGCATGAGCACTATTCAGGCGCATAAGCACTGTTTAGGCGCTTGGGTACTGTTCAGGCGCATGAGACTAGATGAAATGCCTAACACTTGGAAATTTTTCACTTCAAACGTCTAACCCTTGGAAGCCTGGTACTGTTTAGGCGCATGAGCATAAGATGATATGCCCAACACTTAACCACAATTTCAGACACATGACAACTGTTTAGGCGCATGAGCTTGTCTGAGACGTCCAACACTTGTACAAATTTCTGATAAATCACCATACTCCTAATCTGGACTTGTGAGAACTGTTTAGGCGCATGGGATCCTTCCATGAGTCTTGACACTTGAACTTTTCTCATCATTCATCTGAACACTATACAAACATATTAGCACTATTCATACTCAATTTTCAACACTTAGTCAAAATTGTTTGACTATCACTCAAATTTTCATTAATGACCCTCAATTTTATCATTTTTTGACATTTTAAAAAAAATTTATTTTTTTTTATTTTTTACCATTTTATTTTTAATTTAAATTTTTAAAATAATTTCCCGTCATTTTATTCTCTAAATTTTCAAATAGTCTTTATTTTGTTGCAAGAAGCTTTCCACTTTTGAATTCTTTTTAGGTTCATTTTTACATCATGTCAAACACACACATACTTGTAATTTCAGCTTTATCCTTTTTATCCAAAACACTATTTATTTTTGATTTTTCACATTTTTGGAAATCAATTATTTTCTCTTTTTCATTTTTACTCCCCTAAACTTTTAAGTTTTATAAACTTAGAAGTTTCTTTTTCATTGCAATAAGAGCAACTAATCATTATTAACATGCCTGAACACAGAAAATCATGCAAAAATCAAAACTAAAGCAGAATAAAAAATCTACTAAATACAATTGAATCACATGCCTGCAGTGAGATCATATCAGTTTAGATTAGCACATTAAAAGAAAAATGATGGATAGTCGTAGACAGTGATTAAATCCTGATCAAGTGTGTTCCAGGTCAGCATTTCTGCAGCAAAGGAGACACGAGATCTAAGGATAGAAAATGAGTGCTCTTGGCGAGATACTCAGCACACTTACTTTTTCAATTCTTGGATTGATTAAGGTACGATTAGATATTACATTATGTAATTCACACTTAGACTTAGAGAGTTTAACTCTCATAAAGATCTGCAAGAAATCACCTTTCTCAACTTTTTAACCTGACATATATTTATAACCAGATCTCATGTTGAGATTGTGCACATTGGCATCTTTTTGGATCAAGTAAGAATATCCAGGTCTGTAATTACTTACAACAAAGGATATCTCGTCACCTCAGGTCTATGATGACTCATAACAGAGAAGTGATTAGATGCTTTAAATTAATTAGAGCTCAATGGTTATTTATATCGCCACTAGGTGTGAGATTATGACTTAACAAGCAATCAATTTGAGAAGACAACACCACTCATTAGTACTAAAATGGACAAACATGAATGCATGATTGATTTAATTTAATCACAAGAATTTACTTTTTTAGTATAATTGCATGAGTTTTCCTGCACATCATATCTGATCACGTCAAACTTTAGTAACGAGTGAAGTATGCAACTTATCAAAACTAATGTATCTATCATTTCTCACAAATTGCAAAGACAGATTCAGTCCTAAACAATTAGCTAACAAGGAAAACTCTATTTTTGTATTTTGTTTTATATTTTTCTCTTTTGATTTTGCAATTTTCTATTTTTGTATTTGCTTTTTCATTTTTCTAATAAGCATGCACACACAATATATACAATCAGGCAGTTAACTTTGACAGTTTCTCTTTTGGTTTTCTCAATCAAATAAGGGAGGATTCTTACCATTTTAAATGAATCAAACAACTAAATTAAACTCAAAACCAGTTTTTAAACATGATTAATAAGTCCAATTGACTCGACCAAATATTCAAATCGACCTGGTAAAAAGGTGTTGGTCCTCTTGATTGATATAACAGTGCAATTGATTAATAAACACGAACAAATACCACTAAAAACACAAATATCAGTGATATTTGTGTAAAATATAGATCAAACACAATAAAATATTGATGAAAAATGATGAACACCTTAAGAACACTCAATAAACCCTTGTTTGATCTGAATTGATTGCTAAAGATATTACAAAAGGTAAAAAGACCCTCAATCAATGGCTCATTCAAGCTTAACAACACTCTAATAACTCTAGCTATATATAGTCTAATGACAATTAGACTTAATGACATTTAGCCCCCTAGAATATGATTAAAACATGATGCAGGACCGTTAAAAAGGGACTTTGCACTTAGTTAACACACTTAGGAGGATCTTTAGGATCACTTAACAATTCAAATAGGAAACTTAGAACTTTAAACAGATGATACAATGCACAACACAAGTAAAGTAAGAGCAAGAACACAAGAAATAAATTTCAAGGAAGTAGTATATTGCTTCTTAGGTTCTATTACAGGTGTTTGCACTGATTTTTGAAATACAAGAACCTTTGACTCTTTATACTAAACCTACAACCGTCAATATGCAAAAAGACAGTTGGATGTGACTAATCTAGATAACAAGATCAGCCTAAAGTCAAAAGGCAGATTGCCTTTTGACTAGTGACTATGACAGGCCATAGCTCACTGACTTTCCTATTACAAAAAGCCAAACAAGAAACAAATACAAAAACTTGCAGACAAAGACCTTATCTACTTTATCATAAAGCATGGAAGTTTCACCAACTTATGATAGTTGGTGAACCACCAGAGCATGCGGCATACAGGAGGTTGCTTTATGATAAAGTTGACAGAAAAAGTGTCTTTTCTCTGTCTTCTAAAGTAATCAGTCTTATCTTTATTCAGATTTGGAAGACTTTGTCTTGAGAGCTTCAGAAGACTTCATCTTTAACCTTTGGAAGAGTTGAGTCTTTGGCTTCGGAAGACTTGACACTTAGTGTAAAGTTTCCTCATTATTTTCTTCTGAACATTGGCTTCGGAAGATTTTACACTTAGCATTTAACTTGAGTGTGTAAAACTTCCAAAGCTAGTTCTTCTTTGTTCCTTAGTGTATGTTGGGAGACTTAGTTGTTTTGGTATCCTTTGGTTGCATCAGCCTTATAACCTCAGAGGTTCCTACAAACTCCCCCTAGGCTAATGCTACCAAAACAGAGAGGTCTTCAGACTGGGATAGTCCATATGAGAATCTTCAGAATTGCTTTCTTCATTAGCAGATCAGGATTCTTTAGACCCATGAAGTACCTTCTCATGTCATAGAGATCATGCAGAGGGAGTTCAACCATGTCACAAATGAAGTAGACATGTTGTTCTCCCAGATCTCTAGTGACATACCATCTATCAGGATCTTCAGCAAATGTCCATGATAGAATTGGTCTTCCAACAGAGAAAGGCTCTACTATGATAGGAGTTGGTTGAGAGCCCTTTTCATGCACTTCCTCAGGATGTTCTGACTCATCCTGAGTTTGAGAGGTGGATGCCTTTCTTCTTTTCTTCTTCTTAGAGGATCTTATTTTGGCCATCCTCTTTTTCCTCCTAGATGATTTTAACTTAGAGGTTTGGTCTTCAGTACCAGTTTCTTCAGTGGATTCTCTCACAGTTGGGATCTCCTCTCTCCTAGGTTCAGAAAGAGAGGGAGGAGAACCCTGCTGTGGATTAGAAGATGAAGTTGGCTGTTGTGTAGCTTCAGGTGCAAGTTGTGTTGTCTCTGTAGGTTCAACCTTTACCTCAACTTTAGGTTGAGCTTGTTCTGATGGTGAGTGGAGATCCAGAAGCTCTCTTATTTTAATCTTCTGCTTGATCACCCTTATGTGCTCATCCATTGTGGACAGAGACATGGGACCAAGCCTCCTTCCGGAGAACCCATACAGCTAAAAGAAGCTCATCATCTTCTGCCTATCTGCAGACTTTTTCTGACTTTTCTTGATGATGGCTCTTAACTTGGCAGCTTCTTCCCTTTCCCGTTTTCTAGCAGCTTGCCTATTTCTTTTGGCTTGCTTTTCCAGCTGCTTGTTGTATTCAAATAGTATGTAATCATATGGCAAGGGAAGAAGTGCATGTGCCTGGTAGAGGCCTGTGGCTCTCAGGTAGTTGATCATCTTTGTCTTTTCTTCTTCATTAACTACCTGAGGTTGATCAGCAGCCAGAGCCTCTGACTCAGAGCTTTATTGAACTGGGGAGAGGATAGGAATATTCTTGTATATTATTTTTCTTCTCATTTCCTCTTTATGCTTGAGGGTAAAGACTGCATCCTTAGCTTCCTTCCTCTCCTTTGACAACTCAGTGTCAGCCAGTTCATTTAATTCCTCTAAGGGGAGAGAGATGAGTTCATCTATGTTGTAGTTCCTGGTCCCCAGATAATTAAGTCTGGCTGCCCTTAACTCATCTTCTTGAGTGTTTGGAACATGGGTAGTCAGAATTGCAGCTTGCATGAATCCTGGGGAACCACTTGAACTCTCTCCATTCAGCTTCCTCTTCCTCTCTCTTTTCTCTTCTTCAATCTCCTCAATAGTTAGTTTTCTTTTGCCTTTGTCAAGTACTGATCTTGATGACTTAGGCTAAGGAGAGCTTTGGCCTTCATTTCTGGATTCAGCAGTCAAGCTCTGGCCAGAGAGAGGTTGTGATGCACCATCACCAGCTGGTGCCTCACTGAGGGTATGGGGTGCTGGAGGAGATATTGTCGTAAGGTTCACAGTCTCAGCCTCTGGGCCTTCAGTCAAGGCTTTCCCTTTGAAGCTAATCTTAGGGTCCACCTCAACATCCAGTTGACCAAAGGCTTCAACTGCTAGCCTCTGTCTATATAGTTCTGATCTCCTTTTGAATTCTTCCAGCACCCAATCTTGAATTCTACTGGCTAGTTTGGCAGCTTGTCTGTTGTTGCTTGGGTTGACAAGTGCCAGATCCACTAGATTTATACCCTCATAGAAACTCAGGTTTGAAATGTTTAAAATTTCTAGTTGACCTTGAGCTCTAGAGAGTACAAGAACTTTCCTTTCACTGACAAAGCCCCAACCACAGATTCGGTTCTCAGAATGTGCAGACATTGCTCTTGGTATTCCCTCCTCAAACAATTGTTGTATTAACAAATGTAGATCACTGTCTAGAGGAGGTTGCTGAGTATGGACAACTGCAAGAGAGGATGGTGAGTCCTCTATGTCCATACTCTGAGAGGAACTCCCAGGTTCTGTGATTGTTAGGATTTTCTCCCCCTTTTTGGTAGCATCACCCTCTTGCATAGGTGAGCTGGGAGATTGATCCATGACATCCACAGGTTCTTATGGACCTGGATGAGTTGATCTCATTGGTCTCTCAGCTAACTTACCCTTGAGATCGGTGATGTCAAGTTGCTGGTCATTGACCCTTTTCTGCAAGATAGTCACCTGAGATTCCAGGTGAGCTATCTTGGACACAAAGTAGGTGCACATGTTTAAGAGTTTGTGCACCTTTTGTTGCATACTCCCCTCATCTTCAGATGAAGAATCATAGGGGGATGAGAGGATTAGACCTGAGTCTTCTCCCTTATCACCAGCATAGGTTTCTTGGCTGCTAGATTTCCCCTGCTCTATTTCAAGAGGCTGGGTTGCTGTGGTTGAGGCCTTAAAGATGTAATCACTGCCAACAGTGAAAGCCTCTGCCACATAGATCTCCTAGACAATCTAAAGGAGATCCACCTCAGTTTGTGGTGTCTGATGTGGGCTAGAAGTGGGTGAGGCAGGAGTACTCATCCCACCTTGAGTGTGGGTGGAGAGGAGAGATTCATGGTACACACTGAAACCCAAATCTTCATCAGAGTAAAAGTCAATGCTGGGCATGGTTTGGTTAAGATCAAGAGGCTGGGGATGGTAGCTTTCCCCTAAAGGTTGATCACCAGAGTGTTGAGACTCAAAGTGATGGCTTAAGGCTATTTGAGGAGGTGTGAGCTCATCAGGCTAATCATGAGGAACCTCAGCACTGATTGTGTCAAGAATGGGAGTGGTTTTGATATGGGGGCCTGCATATGCTCAATAGCAGGTGTAGGGGTTTGTTTTGATTTTCTTTGGTAAGTGAGGGTAATGGTAGGCCTTGATGGTGGTTGAGAGGTAGAGGGTGTTGGTTCATCACTAGCTGGTGCTGCTAGGATGTCACCCTGAGCAATGAGCTCAAACATTTTTGGGACAAGGGCTGTTTCTACCCCTGAGAACCCAACAGTTGGCTTTTTCAATATTTTGAAAATGTCAGGTCTCATATGTGCAAGTTTAAGAACATTACCTGTTCCCCTCAACTGTGGTCCCATTTCACAGTTGAGAATGTGTTGAACATACCGGGGAAACATGTAATATTCTAGGGAGTCCAAATTTGCTAGTAAATTTTTGAAAACAAACTGAGAATACCTGAATTTTACCCCTTGAACCATCCTATGGACAATGAAGGAGAGGTGTTCTGGAATCTTGTCCCATCCTCTATGTTTGTTAGACAAGCTGTGAATGACAACATGGATGAGGTACTTCAACTGGTATGAGACCTTCCCTTCCTGAAGGTCTTGACTGTGAAGTCACCTTCATATCCCATCTGCTCAAAGGAATGGTTGACAGCAGCTTTTGGGAAGGACATTTCACCTTCTTCATCATCCAGCTAAAGATGGGTGTTGATGATGGCTGGAGTGATGAACAGTGTCCTCCCTTGCATTATGGTAGACAGTGACTTCTCCCCGTCCAAAGTGACCTCTTGACAAGTCCGCCAGAACTCAAACAACTAATCCCCATAGAAAGATAATGAGATGAAGAAAGATACCTACAAACATCTGAGAAGCTTCGATCCTTCTCAGAGTTTAACAAAGCAACCTGGTTGTGTTGCCTGTGCAGATGCATGGTGAAATCTGGGTCGTTTCGGTGATCAAGATTTGCCATTTGCAGAAGCTTTGCAGAGAAGGAAGGTAGAAGATGATGAATTTGGGGTTAATTTTAGGTTAAGGAAAAATGAGAGTAGAAAGATGAAGATAGGACCGTTGGGGAGATATACTCAGGATTTGAAACAAAGTTAAAGCAAAAGATAAACTTTGAAATCCGCAAGTGGGTCCTACTTCAGAAAAAAGGCGCCCAAAAAGGTAGTTTTCTTGGAAGTTGCAAAACTTCCGAAGGTTATTTTAGCTTCGAAAGCTTTTTCAGAAAAAGCTTCCGAAGGCAATTTTGCTTCGGAAGATATTTCAAAGAGTTTTGAAAGTTTTGGCTTCGGAAGAGATAAACAGGTCTTCCAAGACTTAATTGCTTTTGTAAGAGATTTATTTTAAAATGTATTTAGGAGATTATATTCAACTTAAGCTTTAGAAGATGCTTCATGAATTTCTTCCAAAGATAATTGGCAGATAAGCTGTAAATTTCTTCCAAGGGCAATTTTATTTCTTCCGAAGGTAAATTTTCATAACTCTAAAAAATATCATTTTGAAAATTTGTTTTCCTCAAAAGAGAACTGGGCTTATGAAGTGGATCTAATAGACAACCTAGGACACACAATTTTAGGTAGTAAGATTGATGATGTTATTTAGAAAAACCTATTCAAGGTTAATCATCCCAATGGCTGATACAAGATACTTAAATCTCTGCTCATCAAAAGCTTTTGTGAACAGATCAGCATATTGTTCATTTGTGTTAACCTTGATTAGTTTTATCAAGCCCTTTTCAAAATTATCCCTAATCAGATGATACCTGATGTTGATGTGTTTGGTCCTTGAGTGTTGCATAGGATTCTCTGTTATAGAGATGGCAATGTTGTTGTCTATATGGTTGGGAGTCTCTTTGAAATTGAATCCATAGTCTAGCATCTGATTTTGAATCCAAAGCACTTAAGCACAGCAGCTGGCAGCATCAATGTATTCAGCTTCAGCAGTTGATATGGACACATGAGATTGCTTCTTGCATTGCCAAGAGACTATCCTTCCACTAAGAAACTGACACCCCCCAGATGTGGACTTTGCAGTCATGTTGCAGCCACCATAGTCACTATCTATATAAGCATACAGATTAAAGTAGGAATTCTTTGGATACCAAAGGCTTAGATTTGGAGCACCTTTGAGATATCTAAGAATCCTTTTGATAGTGATTAGGTGTTACATCTTGGGGTTTGCTTGATATCTTGCACATATGCTTGTGGCAAACATGATATTAGGCCTGCTAGCAGTAAGATACATAAGTGACCCAATCATAGCCCTGTAGAGATGTTCATCAACACACTCCCCCTCAAGGTCAAAACCAAGGGAATGGTTTCTGGCTATGGGTGTCTTAGCAACTTGACAATCAGTCATTTTGAACCTTGTAAGTATGTCCTGTACATACTTTGACTGACTTATGAAGATGCCATCTTCAACCTGCTTCACTTGAATTCCTAGAAAGAAATTGAGTTCCCCCATGGCACTCATTTCAAATCTATTCTTTATCAGCATCTCAAAGTCTTTGCAGAGCTTTCGATTAGTTGAACCAAAGATGATTTCGTCTACATATATATGAACTAGCAATGTGTCATTCCCTATATCTTTAATGAAGAGAGTCCCATCAATAGTACCTTATTTGTATCCATGATTGCAGAGGTATGTTGATAGTGTCTCATACCACTTTCTTGGAGCTTGATGTAGTCCATAAAGGGCTTTATCAAGTTTGCAGACATAATCAGGATGATCTGGGTCTGCAAAGCCAGGTGGTTTTTTAATATAAACTTCTTCATCAATCACCCCATAAAGAAAGGGACACTTCACATCAAGCTGGTAGACCTTGAAATCCTTGGATGCAGCGTAAGCCAGGAATATCCTTACAGCTTCAAGTCTTGCTACGGGGGCAAAGACATCAGTATAATCAATTCCTTCTTCTTATGTGTATCCTTGGATAACCAGTCTAGCCTTGTTTTTGATGATGATCCCTCTATCATCCTTCTTGTTCCTAAATACCCACTTGGTACCTATGACAGTCTTCCCTTGAGGAAGAGGGCACAAGTTCCACACCTTCTGTCTTTTGATTTGAAGCAACTCTTCTTGCATTGCTTCAATCTAGCTTCCATCCTTTAGAGCCTCATCAACTTTCTTAGGCTCAATTTGGGATAAGAAATAAGAATGTAGACAAACATGGCTATCATGAGTTTGTCCTCTTGTTCTCACCCTGAGTCAACATTTCCAATGTTTTGTATGGTGGGATGTGACTTGTGGATCTGAGTTGAGGAATCACAGCAAGTTGGTTGGAAAGATCAAGATTAGAGAAATTTTGATCTGGCAAAAAAGAATCCCCCACCACATCAGCACACTTATCAAGAGAAACTTGATCCAATGAGTTTGTGACATCATTGATGTTGTCTTCAATGGAGTGGTTATCAGCATCAAGAAATTCTTGATCACTATCACCACCATCCATTCCTCCTGCATTGGAGGTTCCTTCACCTAATTCTGAGCCTCTGAACTGGACTTTGAGGGTAATTCAGTTGAATCAGCAGTATTTGTCATGCTTGTGCTGATTGGAGCCTCAATGACAGGGTTAGTCACCATTGGAGCTGAAGTAGTCTTCTTGTTTGGTCTTCTCAGCTCAAATCTTGGGTCAGGATCCTCTGTTGACCTGTTATCCATAGATCCTGAAACATTCTCACAAGATTTGTTAAAACAGTTGGTAACTAAATCAAGATCAAATAGCCAATCCGGACCAGAACCTTTCACACAGGGTGTGTGTTCATTGAAAGTCACATTGGCTGACTCCTCAATGATTCTAGTTCTGAGATTGTATACTCTATAAGCCTTGGCTTGAGAAGAGTATCCAACAAAATGTCCATCATCTGATTTCTCAGCAAACTTAGCTATTTGATCTTTGGTATTCAAGATGGTGCAAGGACATCCAAATGTTCTGAGAAAACCAATAAATGGTCTCCTTTTGTGCCACATTCATAAGGAGTCTTACCATGTGTCTTAACTACTAAAACTCTGTTCTGCACATAGCAGGCTGTGTTGACAGCCTCTGCCCAGAAGGTGATGGGCAGCTTAGAGTCAGACAACATAGTTCTTGCAGCTTCAATAAGTGTCTGTTTCTCCTCTCAGCAACACCATTTTGCTGAGGAGTCCTGGGAGCACTATATTGTCTTGAAATACCCTTCTCATCACAAAATGTATCAAGGATTTGGTTTTTAAATTCGTTCCCTGATCACATCTTATGATTTTGACCTTGTGATCAGATTGATTCTCAATTTTCAGAATGAAATTCTTCAAGATTTCAGAGGTTTCATCCTTAGTTCTAAGGAAAAACACCCAAGTGAATCTTGTGAAATCATCTATGATCACTAAAGTATGAGGTCCTTCCTAGACTCATTACACTGGTGGGGCCAAACAGATCCATATGTAACAAGTGTAGGGGAGTAGTGATAGAGTTCATTTCCTTTGGCTTGTGAGACACTTTGTGTTGCTTCCCTTTCAGGCATGCAACACAGTGGTCATCACTTATCAACTCTTTCTTTGGTATTCCAGTTACCAAATCATTCTTAATCAGTTTATTCATGTTTTTAAAGTTTACATGGCACATTCTCTTATGCCAAAGAAGAGACTCATCACTATTTGCTTTAGATAGAAAGCAAGAAACCTCTCCAGATGGAGATGCTTTTGCAAGTCCATCTTGTACATGTTTCCTCTCCTGGGGGCTCTAAGCAAAATATGCTCAGGAGGAATGTCAACCCAGGCTTGAGAACAATGCACTCATGCTCAGTAAAGAGCATATGATGTTTTTGGTCACAAAATTAGGACACACTCAGAAGATTGTATCCAAGCTCTTTGACAAAGTTTACCTTCTCAATGCTGAGCTTACCATTTGTAACCTTCCCCTGCCAGTAATGTACCCTCCTGCATCTCCCCCAAAAGCAACTGGTCCTCCATCAATCCTTTCAAAGTTTTGAAGCAAGGACTCATTGCCAGTCATGTGCCTGGAGCAGCCACTATCAACAATCCAGATATTTTTGTTGGTCTTTAGCTGTCCCTGCACAAAAAGAGATGATTTAGTTACATTTGGAAACCCAAGCCTCATTGTCTTGGGCTTATTAGAATGAGTTAAAGGCAATGAAACAGTAATAGATCCTATGCTTAGGTTTTGGGGATCATTTGCAGTTCCTGATGATGAACTTTTAGCCACATGGTCTTCCTTCATCTTCCACACCACCTTTGAAAGATTGGGCTTGACCTTCAATGCTTTGGAATTTTTATGGCTTCGGAAGCTTTGGAGACTGATCCTTCGGAAGATCTTGCTTTCACTGTAGCAGGCCTAAGTACTTCGGAAGCATTCCTTTCTTCCGAGACCAATTTTCCTTCCGAAGGCAATGGTTGTTTTGCCTTTTTCTTCATTTTGGAGCTTTCGAAGGAAACAAATTTTCCTTCCGAACCTGTTTGTTTCTTCTTCCTCTCGGAAGTTTTCTTCTTGATCATGTGGATAGTACCCTTTGGATTGTATTGACAATCCTTAGCCAGATTTGAGGTACTACACACATAACACAGGCTATATCTTTTCTTCTGAGAGCCTTCTTTTCCAAAGAAGACTTAGCTTGAATACTTTCCTTTTTCTCTTTCACCTTTTCAAATGATGCAGCAGGCTTCTTAGGGTGAAGCTTGCTTTTAGAAATGGATGGTTCAGGCTGTGTAGCAGTGACACATAGCTGATCAATCTTCTTGTTGTTACTGGAATGAGTTGAAGCTGAAGTAGAACTCTTGGTACTAGAATTCTTGGCAGGATCTTCAGCTTTTATCACCTTGAACCCTGCAGAGACAAATACTTGTTTCTGTTTGGGATTAAAGGTGGTCTTGACCTCTTGAGCTTTTCTTGATCTTCTCTTTGCTCTTCTGATCAAGTTCTTCCTTTTGGTTTTGCTCAAACCAGCTTCTTTTTCCTCCTTAGGAGCATGGTGACCCTTTTTGGATTTACTCTCTTCACTCACCTCAGAGTCATCCCTTACCTTCTCCTCTTCATCCTCTTCATCACTGGGGTCTATGGATGGAAGCTCATCTTGACCAGTTCCACACCTTGGAGATCTAACTGATAGTAGAGAGTGTGGAGGAGCTATCTCACTAGATCCCAGTCCCTACTTTTCTGATAACACACTTTTGCATGCAGAGATGAGGATATCATGTTCTTGAAGGTTTCCTCTTCAAGAACACATTTTTCTACTCTGGCTTTGCTGATCACAAGCTCAGCATGGCATTCAGTCAACTTGGTAATGAGATCCTTAATTTGAGTCCTGTAATTTGTTTGCTCATGTTTAAGAGTTGAAACTATTTTTTCTAGATCTTCTATCTTAAGTTTATAGTCATTTTCAGCTCTTTTAAAATCAGCTTTTAAAATATTTAAGGACTCAATGTCAGATCTCATTTCCAAGTTGTATGACCTGTATCTGTTTACTTTAGCAATACAATCAGGAGAGCAAAGATGTTCAAGTACCTTGGCTTCATCGTGGTCAGCCATGAGTGCTTGGTTTGGAAATGCATCTTCAGCTTGAAAGCTCCAGTCAAAGCCTCCTTCTTCAACAGCAACTGCAGCTTGCTGTCTTGGCTTCTCATTCTGGTGCCCTCCTTCAGTGTAGTTTGGCCTGGATGAGGCTTGACCACCATTTGATTTGGGTGCTTTGCATTCTCTAGCAAAGTGTCCCATCTTGTTACAGTTGTAACACTTGACTTTGCTCTTGTCCAGCTCAAACTTGCCACTGGCAGCATTGCTAGGAAACCTTCTCCCAGTCCTCTTGTAGAATTTCTGGGCTCTGTGAGTGAGAAGAGGCATCTGCTGGACTATCTCCATATATTCCAGATCATCTGGATGGATACAGTCCAGGTCTTCAAGAGTAAAGAGAAAGTTGCCTGAAATTTCATCAGTGGAAACAAAGGCTTGAGAGGAGTTTGTCTCTTGGAAGGGACTTCCTTGGATGTAGCTCTCTCTTGGTGTCTCTGGGAAGGTGATGAAAGGACCCTTTTGTGAAGTCTTAGGGTAGCAGATGAGATGATGTTGTGGTTCTCTGCTATCCCTTTCAACCACATGAAGGGCTGAACTCTGATGAGTGTTGGAGCTACCAGATGAATTTTGCATATTCATCTCCATCTGGTATCCACTGAGTATCCCATACAACTCAGTGAGAGTAAGGGTCTTGAGGTTTTCAGTCCTTTTAATGACCACACAGTAGTGTGTCCATTGTCTTGGAAGAGAGGACATGAAATTCCTAACAATATCCCTGTTCTCAATAGTTACCCCAACATCAGCCAGAGTATCCACAATCTCAACATACCTGAAGTATTGTTGAGTCATGGTTTCACCTGTCTTGAAGGTGAAATTTTCAAACTGCTACTTCAGGAGATCCTTCTTGTTCTCCTTGGCTTCATTTGAACCCTCATACATCAGTTTCAGTGCATCCGATAGCTGTTTAGCGGTCTTGCACTTCTTGAAACCTTTGTAGATGGAGTTTGGAAGAGTAGTTTGGAGGGCTGTCATGGCTTTCTGATCAATGTCAATTCTTTTCCAGTCTTCATCAGAAAAGTCAGCCCTCTCCTTTGGTATCATGCCACCACCACTAGCAGCTGAAGAGGTGCATGGGACATGAGGTTCATCTACAACAGACTCCCACATTCTGGAATCTTGAGACTTGAAAAAGCCTTCCATTCTTTGACACCAAGTGTCAAAATCCTCAGAAGTGATCAGTGGGGACTTTGTCATTGTTCCAGTTTCCATATCAGCTTTGGAGATAGCTGCCATTTGAAGAGTTAAGTGATGTGTGTTACTAAGAGGTTTTGAAGATGGTGAGATCTTGCAAACAAGAGCCTGGAATGCTCTGATACCAAAGCAGGACCGTTAAAAAGGGACTTTGCACTTAGTTAACACACTTAGGAGGATCTTTAGGATCACTTAACAATTCAAATGGGGAACTTAGAACTTTAAACAGATGATACAATGCACAACACAAGTAAAGTAAGAGCAAGAACACAAGAAATAATTTTCAAGGAAGTAGTATATTGCTTCTTAGGTTCTATTACAGGTGTTTGCACTGATTTTTGAAATACAAGAACCTTTGACTTTTTATAATAAACCTACAACCGTCAATATGCAAAAAGACAGTTGGATGTGACTAATCTAGACAACAAGATCAGCCTAAAGTCAAAAGGCAGATTGCCTTTTGACTAGTGACTATGACAGACCATAGCTCACTGACTTTCCTATTACAAAAAGCCAAACAAGAAACAAATACAGAAACTTGCAGACAAAGACCTTATCTACTTTATCATAAAGCATAGAAGTTTCAGCAACTTATGATAGTTGGTGAACCACCAGAGCATGCAACGGACAGGAGGTTGCTTTATGATAAAGTTGACAGAAAAAGTGTCTTTTCTCTCTCTTCAAAAGTAATCAGTCTTATCTTTATTCAGCTTCGGAAGACTTTGTCTTGAGAGCTTCGGAAGACTTCATCTTTAACCTTCAGAAGACTTGAGTCTTTGGCTTCGGAAGACTTGACACTTAGTGTAAAGTTTCCTCAGTAGTTTCTTCTGACCATTGGCTTCGAAAGATTTTACACTTAGTATTTTACTTGAGTGTGTAAAACTTTTGAAGCTAGTTCTTCTTTGTTCCTTAGTGCATGTTGGAAGACTTGGTTGTTTTGGTATCCTTTGGTTGCAGCAGCCTCATAACCTCAGAGGTTCCTACACATGACAATTATGAAATTACAATTAAGACACAAACTAGACAAATAAAGATTAAATATATATTTTGTTGACAACAAAATATATATTAACTCTAAGACCCGTGTTCTTTGTATCTTCAACGACTCACTACTAATCTTCGTTCCGAACGTGTCGTCTTGACTTTTGCGTTGACTTTCACTTTAATGTTGACTTTTGTTGATTATGACTGCGTTGATAATATTAGACTATTTTTTAGACCCAACAAAAGGCTTTTGTAAATAGGTCAGCCTACTGTTTTTTAGTAGTGATTTGAATCAAAATGATTAAACCTTTTTCAGAGTTATCTCTGAGAAAATGATATCGAATCTTGATATTTTTTGTTTTTGAGTGTTGGACAGGATTAGCTGTAATAAATATAGCAGCAGTGTTATCAATGTAAATAGGAGTTTTAAGAAAATTAAACCCGTAATCCAGCAGTTGGTTTTGTAACCAAAGGATTTGAGAACATCCTGCTGAAGCAGCTATGTACTCAGCTTCTGCGGTTGAAACGGAGACATTTGTTTGTTTCTTACGTTGCCATGAAACTAATCTGGGACCTAAAAACTGACAACCACCCGTAGTAGATTTACGATCTTGACAACATCCTCCATAATCACTATCCGTATATCCATGTAGCTCGAAGTTACCTTCATAAGGATACCATAGCCCTAAAGCCGATTTTCCTTTGAGATACCTGAATATTCCTTTAACAGCAATTAAGTGGGATTCCTTCAGATCAGATTGGTACCTGGCATAGACATAAATAGCATACATTATATCAGGTCTAGATGCAGTAAGATACATCAAAGAACCAATCATAGATCTGTATAAAGCTTGTTTGACAGATTTTCCTTTCGGATCAGGTTCAACCATGCAATTTACTCAGCTTGAGTTCTTATGGATTGACAATCTTGCAGTTTAAATTTCTTTAAGAGTTTATCAATGAATTTATCTTGATTGATAAAAACTCCATCTGCGGACTGCTTCACTTGAAGTCCAAGGAAAAAATTAATTTCCCCCATAGAACTCATTTGGAAACGAGACTTCATTATTTCTTCAAACTCATTGCAAAATTTTTGACTTGTAGAACCGAATATAATATCATCAACATATACTTGAACACATAAGAGATCATCAGCATCCTTCTTTATAAACAAAGTAGGATTGATTTTCCCTTGCATGTATCCATGTTGGATTAAGTGTTGTGATAATGTTTCATATTAGATTCTAGGAGCTTGATGTAGACCATACAAAGCTTTGCTAAGCTTGTACACACGATGAGGAAATTCTGAGTCTTCAAAACCGGGAGGTTACTTGACATACACATCATCAGTGATTGGTCCATACAAGAAAACACCTTTAACGTCCATTTGGTACACCTTGAATTTCATGAATGATGCATAAGCCAGGAAGACATGAATTGATTCAAGCTTTGTTGCGAACAACAATTCCCCGATCGTCTGTTTTTTTTTGCACAAGCTTCCACAAGCTTCCACACTTCTCCTTCAAGTAAATCCACAAGCTTCCACACTTGCAATAATTCTTCTTGCATTGCCTCAATCCAACCATTGTCCTTTAACGCTTCGGTGATGTTTTTAGGAACAATTTGTGATAGAAAACATGAGTATAAGCAAAGGTTTGCTTGTTCTGATTGACTTCTCATCGTTCTCTTATTCAATGGACCAATAATCTGAGATGTTGGATGGTTCTTGTGAACACGAGATGTTGGAATCTCATACACTTGAACATGAATATCCAGATTAGATTGGTTCAAGCCGGAAAGTTGATGCAATAAATTCAAAGAATATGGATTGAAATTTGGAACTTGATTCGGTGAGTTGATAAAATAATCAAGATTATCAGTACCAACTATATCACCAGAAATCGATGACGTTCCAGACTCAGGTTGTATAATTTCAGGACCATCATTAGGAAAAGGTTGTGAAACATTTGAATTTTCTGTACGGGATGCTCTTGATCTTGTTGAGGCCGAAATATAGGATCTCTAACAAATAAGAAAAAAGGATAATCTGGGCTTGAGTCATCCATATCATCAGAATCAGAATCATCGCTGAAAGAACCGAGATCTCCTGCTTGATTTTTCTTCTCACCTGTAAATTCAAACAAGTTAGAATTAAAAGAGTTTGACAATGAATCTAAATCAAATAACCCAGCTGGACCATTTGCAACTGATGGAAAAGAATTTTCAAGAAATTTAACGTTGAATGTTTCAAGGATAATATTTGTCCTAGAGTTATAAACTCTATAGGCTTTTGAAACCGACGAATATCCAACAAAAAATCCTTCATCAGATTTTGAATCAAATTTTCCTAGCTGATCACTTGAATTTAAAATCAAAACTAGACAACCAAAAGATTTAAGAAAATCTATATTAGATTTCCTGCCAAACATCAACTCATACGGAGTTTTCTGTTTATCTTTCTCAATCAATGAACGATTCTGCACAAAACACGCTGTGGATATCGCTTCATCCTAGAAAGTGATTGGAATTTTGGCATCTGCTAACATAGACCGTGCTGCTTCAATCAAAGTTATGTTTTTCCTTTCAGCAACTCCATTTTGTTGTGGAGTTCTATGAGCACTGAACTGACGAGTAATACCTTTTTCTACACAAAACATGTCAATATTAGCATTTTTAAATTCCGTTCCATTCTCACTCCTAATTATTTTGACCTTTTGTTCTAATTGATTTTCTACTTTAATGATGAATTCTTTTGATAATTCAGCCGTTTCAGATTTAGCATGCAAAAAGAAAACCCAAGAAAATCTTGTAAAGTCATCAATGATAACTAAACAATAAGATTTCTTTCCAATACTCCGAACATTTGTTGGTCCGAATAGGTCCATATGCAACAACTGGAGAGGTTTGGAATTTGAGTTTATCTGCTTGGGCTTATAAGACGCTCTGTGTTGCTTTCCTTTTAAACATGCTGAGCAGAGATCAGTTGTGGCAAAATTCTTTGTTGGAAGACCTACACCATGATTTCCTGATACAAGCTTGTTCATGTTCTTGAAATTGGAATGCCTGAGAAGTCTATGCCAAAGCTGACTTTCATCATTTGATGCTTGAGCAATTAGGCATGTTGTTTTTGTGGAAGGATCAACTTGAGACATATCTAACTTGTATACATCTCGATCTCGAATAGCTTTAACAACTACCCATTCTTTGCTAATCTGAAAACCTCGCTTCAAAATGTAACAAAATGAATCATCAAATAAAACAGAATAAGATTTGTCACAAATTTGGGAAACGCTTAAAAGATTAAAGTTCAACTGTGAGCAATAGTTGACTTTATCAAAGCTGATAATCCCATTGGATATAGTTCCTTAGCCTGTTATTTTTCCTCCTGCATCACCTCCAAAAGCAACATGTGTACCATCTTTTAACTTAAATTCTTTCAGCAAGGCATGGTTCCCTGTCATATGCCGGCTACACCCACTATCAACATACCATGTGTTAATAGGTCTTCTCGGGTTTCAGAAAGAATTAAGTTGAATTATTAACCCAAGCCGATATGGTCTTGGGCTTGCCAATTTTATCAACAATGGTAAACTGTTTAAAGTGAAGCTTTTTTAAATCATGCTTATTTTTGACAAATTTATCAATTCCGTTTCTTACAAATTATTGATTATCTTTTATTTGTTTTGTCCTTAAAGCATTGTAACCTTTTTCAAGATCATCATCAAGATATTTCAAACCATCAGACAAAAAGTTTTGTTTACCAAGCTTCCCACCATTCATTCTCACAGATCGTGGAACAAATTTTCCTTATACTGCCTTGGTTTTGCAGCGTAAGAATCATCATAAATAGAATCATTTCTTTGAAAAGATCTAAAGCCTAAGGAAGGTTGTTTTGTCAATCTTTGAAAACCAACACTTTGATTTCTTTGAAATTGTGGATTGACATATCCATTTCTTAAATGAGAATTTACATATCAATTCCTTGGCGAGTTCTTTCTGAAGTAGCAATTCTCAGTTTTATGAGTTCTTTCATCACAATAGGTACAATATTTGTTGAAATAACAATCAGCTGTTGAATGATTTTTCATATCACATATATGACAGTACCTGTTAAAGAAACATTCTTCATTCTTATGATTGTACATATCCCAGATTTCACAGTACCTTTGAATTTTAAACAATTTTTGATTAACTTTAGATGTGGATGCCACATTTGATCCTTGTTTGGATTTAGTAGTTGAAAAGTTAATCTGTTGTTTTTGATTTGTGAATTTGTTATTTTGAAATTTGAGTTTAGAGTTTTTAACATTAACATCATTCCTCGATTCCTTAGATATAAATCGTTTATTGACAGCGGAAGACTTAGAATCTGAACCTGTTTTTAGATCAGAGTTGGATTTGTTCTTTGGATTAGATTTGATTTCAGGAATTTTGTTCATGTCAAAAATACCTGCAGATACAAATTTCACAGGTTTAAGCTGATTTGATTGATTTGTTCTTTTGATTTGACTGTTTTGAATTGCATTCTATGTTGATTTAGCTTTAGTATTTTTCTTTCTTCGTCTTTGGTTTCTAGATCTCGATAATCTTTGTTTGCTTTTAGATTGAACATCTTCAGGTGAAGATTCTTTTTCGGTTTCTTTTTCTTTCTGTTCTTTCTGCCATTTAATAAACTCTGGATTATTTAAACCATAAAAAAATTGAATCTTCAGATGTTTCTTCATCTTGTTTTGCTTTCTCTTTATTTTTAAAGTTTTGACTGTCATTCTTTTCACTCACTTCTTCAACAATTGACTCTTTTGGAACAAACATTTTCTTAGTTTTTGGTCGTGGTTCATATGATTTAACTTTCACCGGATGACCATTTTTAATCTTTTCAGAATCATGTTCCTCAAATATCTCAACATTCGTTTTCTCTTAATCACTCTCAGAATTCATTTTCTTGTTTTGGAATGCTCTTAGCTTAGCTTTATTTTCAGGTGACTGATTATGCATGTTGAAGTTTTCTGGTAACGTGTTTGTGATGGATTCAGGCATTGGTTCATGTGTAAAACCTAAACCTGCTTTTTGTTTGTCTTTTCTCTCACTTACCAGTTGTTCTACAATTGTTTTTGAACTTTTAACTTTTGCAATATCAACCTGTGTTGTAGCATGTGCTATTTTCTCTTCTTCTAAATTCTTTGTCATTTCTTCAAGTTGTTTTGTAACAATTTCCAGTTCTTTCAAAGTTTTATTCCATGATGTTTGTAGAGAGAGGATCTTTTCATCAGATATTTTGTGATCTTTTTTAAGTTTGTTATGCATTACTTCCTCTTGTTTTACCTTGTCACATATTTTATATGAATAAGTTCTGTAGTACTCTACTTGTTCAAAGCAAGCTTTAGTGCACATTTTTTCTCTTACTTCAACTGGAATTTCAGGATATTTTAAAAAAGAAGCCATAGAGTCAGAAGATGAATTTTCAACCTTTGGTTGATCTGACTGTACCATTAGTGCAACTTCTTCTGAATCCTCTTTAGGATCAGATTTATCACTCCAGTCATACTTTTCTTCCTTATTTTTAGAATCATCTTCAGCCTTAGGATCACTGTCTTCTAACCAGTCTTCAGTTTGAATTTCTGCAATAAGAGATAAACCAGAGGTTAGATTAGTTGTAAATTTTTCAGCATAAGCACTCCAATCATATCCATCTTTAATGCTTACAACTAGAGCTTTCTTTGGCTCTTCAGATGCTTTTGATTCATCCTTAAGTTCTGGCATTGGAAGACTCTGATTAGGCTTTTGAAATGTCATCTGAGACTGATGATGATATCTTTTACTGCTAGAACCTGCTTGACCATTTCCTCCTTGGTTTTTGGGAGCTTTACATTCCCTCAAGAAATGACCATAGTTGTTACAGTTGAAACACCTTGACTTTGATTTGTCAAAGCCAACAGTTTTGGTATCACTTGCTTGTAGTTCCTGTTGACATAGGAGTGTTTCTGAGTTCTATATGCAATCATCACCATTTGCCAGTTTAAGTCCATCTCTTCTACATCATCTGGATCCATCTCGAACAAGTCCTGTAAAACAAGATATAATTGAGTTAGATGACTGCCTTGATAAGCTTGAAAACTTGCCATAAAAGCAGTAAAAGCAGATTTACACATATCATCCTGTAAGAGAATGTTAATAACATCTTTAACTTTGCTAGTTTTAGCAGAGTTAGAAGATAGAGTCTCAGTATGAGTTTTAGGAGTTTGAGTTTTAAGAGGAGACTGACATTGAGTGTGAGTTGCATAAACAGGAGCACTTGTGTAAGAAGAATCTATAAAGAAACCAGCTCCGACGAACAAATCACCCTCTTCTTCTAGAGACTTATCTTCTTTGGCTAGAAAAGCATTCTCCACTGTATTAGCTGGAGATGCAACATACTTATACTGAGACATTGATGCTGCTCTATCATTGTTTCTTGAGCTTTCATCAATCTCAACTGATTCTATCTTGGCAATCAAAAGATCAAGATCCATAGGGAACTTTTCAGTATGCTTCAACAATGTTACTGTTTGTTTCTATGAAGATGGAAGAGCATTGAGAAGTCTGAAATTTAGATCTTTGAGATCATTTTTGATACCAGCAGTTGACATCTCAATAGTTAGTTGCATAAATCTATTCATCATTTGATTTATTGTTTCCCCAGAAATATGCTCAAACAACTCTAACTGCCTCTTAAGTTTTTGCTATTTGAGATCTTGTATCTCTTTACCTCCTTCAGATATGATTTTCAAAGCTTTGTACATAGTGTACCCAGTTTGATAACCATCAAGTCTAGTCAAGACTTCCAATGGTAATCCTTTACACTTCAATGAATAAGCTTTGATATCATTCTTCACTTTCCTTAAGTCATCACCTAGCAGACCATCCTTAGGATAAGGTTCTTGAGAGTCTTTTATGTAAACAAATCCTCTATCAGGACCATCAGATGTAATCAGGAAATGAGATAATTTCTCTATTGACTTCCACAAGTCTGTGTCAATAGAATTTAGATGATGCTTCAGTCTTAAAGACCAGTTCTTGAAATCAGCTCTGTTCTTTAGCTTTGGAACCCTGTTCTCAAAATCGTCAGACTTAACCATTTTGTATTTTTGAATTTAAAAAAACTACTTGTTTTTGTTGTTTTTGAGTTTTGAATTAAAAACTAAGAAATGAAAATATTTTTGGATTTAAGTTTCTGAAAAAATTTCTAAGTGTAAACTGATAAGTCTGAAAGCTGATGCGCCTAAATAGTTGACAAGCACCTACACAGTAGTGAAACGCCTAAACAGTTTTGAAGCACCTGGCTTTGACTTAAAAACGCCTAAGGGAATGCCTTAGTAGAATTCTCAAAATGCCCAACTTGTAATGCTCCTGAACAGTTGTGAAACGCCCAAACAGTTGTCAAGCACCTGGGGTATAAAACGACCAAACAGTTTTAAAACGCCTAAACAGTTAAAATGCTCCTAGAATTACTTGATTTCTGCAAAGTCACAAAGTGTCCAAACAATTATAAAACGCCTCAACAGTGGTCAAATGCCTACTCTGAAAAACATCTGAACAGTACTAAAATGCTCAAATAGTGGTGATGCGCCTAGATACTTAGACAATTTTCAGCAGTTTTCAACCATAATGCGCCTAATTCATCAGCCTCAACAAACTCAGATCTTATGAAAATCTTCAAAACTTGATTAATTAATCTAAAAACTTCCAATTAGGTTGTAATTAGATCGATTAACAATCCTTAATCCTCAATTTTCTCAAACAACAACAACAAATCAGTATTTTGATAGAATTTCAGTCCGAATACGAAGAACAAAGTTCAAACACTAATTTGATCAATTTCTCAAATTTGAACGAATTGGACATAAAATTGTGATTCAAATCATGTTTCTATTGATGAAACACAACTGAAAACAACAATTAATTGATCAAATTGCAATCAATCACAGACTTCAAGTGATTCAAAGAGCTCAAAATGTAGATAAGCTCTGATCACTAAACCGAAAGGCTTTGATACCAATTGATCGGTTCAGAAGGATCGAATCTATGATTATATGATAATACAATGATCAAATCAAACACAAAGTAATCAAAACATGCAAATACATCAAAAAATTCATAGATTTCACTGATAGCAAATGCACAGGATACAAAGTGTAAGGATTCAGTTCGTTCAACTGATTTTCTAACTGTTTTTTAGACCTATCTTCTATTCTCTATTTCGTTCTCCTTTTTTTACACAACATAAAGTATCCTATTTATACTATCAGCAAAACAAAGGAACATATATTTATAAATAAGTCCCTACACTATGACAAAAAAACACCTTAAAGACAAAATGTTAATCTTCTAGAGGCTTCAACAAGTACTGCCTACCATCTGCAAACAGATGGTCAAAGTGAAAGGACTATTCAAATGTTGGAAGATCTGCTGCGAGCTTGTGTGATTGACTTTGGAGGAAATTAGGATACTCATCTACCCTTAGTTGAGTATTCCTACAATAGCAGTTATCACAGTAGTATTAAAGCTGCTCCGTTTGAAGCATTGTATGGAAGAAAGTGTTGCTCACCGCTTTGCTGGGCAGAAATTAAAGAAAAGCAACTGACTGGACCTGAGATTATCAAAGAAACTATAGACAAGATTATTCAAATCAGAAAGAGGTTAGAAGCCGCCACGAGTCGGCAAAAGAGTTATACGGATAATCAAAAGAAACCATTAGAATTCAAGGTTGGAGACAAAGTCTATCTAAAGGTCTCACCCTAGAAAGGAGTTTTGCGGTTTGGAAAGCAAGGAAAGCTTAACCCTCGATATATCAGACCATTTGAGATTGTGGCGCGAGTTGGTCCCGTTGCATATCAACTTAAGTTACCTCGTAAGCTTAGTGGAGTACATGATGTGTTCTTTGTATCCAATTTGAAGAAGTGTCTTGTTGATGAAGCTTTGGTTATTCGACCCGAAGAAGTTTGTATCAACGAGAAACTAAATTTCACTAAGGAACCAGTCGAAATTATGGACTGGAGGATTCAGAAACTTAGAAGGAGTCGGGTTAAGTTGGTGAAGGTTAGATGGAACTCTAAGCGTGGTCTCGAGTTCACTTGGGAGCGACAGGACCAGATGAAGCCCAAATACCCTCACCTCTTTCCATCTAGAATAGAATCTGGAGCTACAACTCAAATTTCGGGGCGAAATTTCCTAAACGAGGGGAGACTGTGACATCCCGTGTTTCCAGGTTAATATCCGTACGTTAAATAAATGTGATAAAATAACTAAATGCATCATAAGACTTAATTTTATGATAATTAAGTTCATTTAAGGCCTAGCAATGCCCCTTTGTGCATAAATTTTATAATTGGTAATTTTAAGAATAACCGGGTCGCTTAGCGACAAAACTTTTACCGAGCGTTGGTGACAATTTGGTTAAATAAATCTGGTCAATAAATTTTGATTTTTATGATTTAATATATCTTAAGTGAAAATATTATTATTCATGAAAAATAATAATTATTATTATTTACCTTGATCGCGTAAAATTAAGACTTTTTAAAATATTGCCTTGTTGTAACGTACAGTCCGTTGCATACTGCGTTATACCGTGTATATTTTTATTCTTGACTTTTTGTCACTATTATTAAATATTATGAACCTTTGGAAAGTCTAAATTTAATACGTCGATTTTATATAAAATTTTCGCGTAAAAACCCGAACGTTTAAGATTTTTACAAAAAAATTTAACTAGACCAACACCCGCCTTACACCGGGTGGCATCTCACTTGGAGATCCACCAGTCATATCATCAATATAATCACATGATTAACTTACTTTAACCGTACTTAATTATTTCTATATAGACAACTTCACACTCCATCTTTTACACACACTTAACCCACTCTTTCTCTCACTAGAATTCACCGACACACTCTCCTCTCCCTTCTCTAAAAATTTTTAGCTGAAACCACCAAAAACAGCCCTTGTTTCTTGGATTTTGATCATCCAAATTTTGTTACAAGCTTTGATTTCTTGATTTAAAGGATCCCTTATGAGCTTGGTGCAAAACATTACATAAATCCAACTTAAAGGAGAAGAAATCTTCAAGGAAATCATTCTTGAATCTTCAAATTTTGTTCATCTTAGATATGAACCTTTAACTTTTATGTCATGCAATATGACTTATGGATGATTGTTGCAAGTTTTGTTTACCAAAAACTAGCTTTTCTTGAAATCGAAGGTTTCAACAAAGGTTTTAATCAAGAAAATGTGTTGTAAAACCATGTGTGTGTGTGTGAGTGTGTGTGTGCCGTAAGTGTGTGTGTGTGTGATGATTTTGTGTTTTGATGAGCTTTTAACATGTTGTTGATTTTCACTTTCTTGCAAGATGATCAAACTTTGATTTGAGGTTATGAACATCATAAGAAACCCATCTCCAAAAGGAGTCTATCAAATGATGAAAATAAGTAATCCATGATTGTATGTAGAGAATGATGTTCTTGAACCCATCTTGCTCTTGATTTCATAAAGGATTGAGATGATCCATGAATAATGGTGATCATGATCTGAAATCTTTTGATCTTTTAAAGTATGTTTTGTTGAAATAAAAACTAAGAACACAAGATAAAATCTATGATTTGGATTATATATGTATGTATAAAATCATGTATATGTATGTATGTATGTATGGTTTACATTATTGTTCTTGATTTGTTCTTCACTTGTGAGTTTGGAGATGATTTAAATGATCCATGTATACGGTGATCATGATTTGAAAACTTTGAAGTTTTTATTAACATTTTATTTAAAGAAAAGATAAAAACAAGATAGAAATTAATGGTACTCAAGTGTAGATGGGACATGACCACTAGTGATGATTTCATAACATTTAATTGTCAACAAGACAAGTATATTTGTAAAATCTGGAATAATAAGTTCAAAACCTGTAAAAAAATAAGTTAAAAGTTAGTAATATTATTGAAAATAAAAGTCTTAATGATTGGGTTTAATCTCGTAAATGTTTCACGGGTTTAAAAACGCGTTAAAAACGGTGTTTTCGGGTCTAAAACAAGTATTTATGTACAAGTCCGGTTTTGGATAGAAAATAATATTTTGTTTTAAGTTAAAAACTTATGTTTTTAAGTATATAACAAACCCATAACAAGCAAAGTCTATTGGGTCACAGGATATATTGGTTGATCTATTGGGTTTGACAACCGCCCCTCAGGATCGGTTTTACCGGTCTGGTATGGATGGAATATATGTTGAAAGGATTTTGAGGGACTTTTTGTCTTGGTTTGATTATGGGGTTGATTCCAGGATAATCATGTCTTTTTATAAAGGAACTTATGATAACCTTTTTATATAAACCTGTGAACTCACCAGCTTTTGTTGATAAACTTTTGGGCATGTTTTTCAGGTGATTAGGCATGCATGGAATGAAAAGAGTTTTAATGGCAAACTTGTCAAGTTTGGATACCATTTTGGGACCCAATTTCCCTGCCAATTGAAAACTCTTGTTAATGTTTAAAAACAATATTATGTTATTACTATTTTAGTTTTCAAGTGAAGACTTCTTTTTGTATCAATGTAATAACATTCTATAATAATAGTTATCTTTGGTATCCATGATTTGTTTGCTTAATAATAGTTGGAAATAATCCAACTTTCGTTATCTCTGTCGCGTGCGTGCCCTTCCGGTGCGCTTTTCGGGGTGTGACATGAGGCTTGCTCTTAGAACTACATAGTTCAAGTTGTGTAGCAGTGGTGCACACCTTATCAGCCTTCCTTCCTTGATCAGGATGATTTGGACATGAACTAGGATTCCTTGTACTAGAATCCATAATTGAGTCTTCAGCCTTTACCACTTCAAATCCAGCAGAGATAAAAACTTGCTTTTACTTGGAGTTGAAAGTGGCCTTGATCTTTTGGGCTTTCTTGGATTTTCTTTTAGTAGCCCTGATCAAGTTCTTCCTTGCAGACTTGGTCATCCTTGATTTATTTTTCTCTCTAGGAGAATGGTATCCCTTCTTAGGATAACCTTTGTCACTCACCTCAGGTTCAACATTCACCATCTCCTCTTCATCTTCATCCTTCTCGTGGATAGGATCAATGGAGGGCAGCTCATCTTGACAAGTTCCACACCGTAGATATCTAACAGATTGGAGTGTGTGTGGAGGAGGTATCTCACTTGATCCTAGTCCCTACCTATTCTGATAACAAACTTTTGCATGCAAGGATGAGGATATTATGTTCTTGAAGCTTTCCTCTTCAAGAACACATTTTTCTGCCTTGGCTTTGCTGATCACAAGCTCAGCCTGGCATTCAGTCAAATTTAGTAATGAGATCTTTGATCTGTGTCCTGTAATTTGTATGCTCATGCTTAAGTGTTGAAATGGTTTTCTCTAAATCTTCTATTTTAAATTTATATTCATTTTTTAGTTTTTTTTAAATAAACTTTTAAAATGTTCAAGGACTCAAGGTCAGATCTCACTTCCAAATTATAGGACTTATACATGTTAACTTTAGCAATGCATTTAGGGGTACAAATATATTCCAATACCTTAGCTTCTTCATGATCAGCCATCAGTGCTTTTTTGGAGAGGCATCTTCCTCCTAAAAGCTCCAGTCAAAGCCTCTTTCTTCAACAGCAACAGCAGCATGTTGTTTAGGTTGGCTTGGCTTAGCGGTTCTTGGAGCTGCATCAGTGTAGTTTGGCCTGGATTGTGCTTGGCCACCATTTTTCCTTGGTGCCTTGCACTTTCTAGCAAAGCGGCCCATCTAGTTATAGTTGTAACACTTCGCTTTGCTTTTGTCCAGTCCAAACTTTCCACTGGCCATATTGTTGAAAAACTTTCTCCCTATCCTCTTGTAGAACTTCTTGGCCTTGTGAGTAAGAAGAGCCATCTGCTGAACTATCTCCATGTACTCCAGATCATCTGGATGGATACAGTCCAAGTCTTCAAGGTTGAAGAGAAAGTTGCCACAATTTTCATCAATAGACACAAAGGCTTGTGCAAAGCTTGTCTCTTGGTATAGGCTTCCTTGGATGTAGCTCTCCCTTGGTGTCTTAGGGAAGGTGATGAAAGGACCCTTTTATGAGTTTTCAGTGAAGCATATAAGATGATGCTATGGTTCTATGCTATCCCTTTCAACCACATGAAGGGCTAAACTCTGCTGATTGTTGGAAGAGTTGCTCGATGGATTTTGCATGTTCATCTCCATCTGGTAGCCACTGAGGATACCATACAACTCTATGAGAGTAAGGGTAGAGAGGTTCCCAGTTCTCTTGATGGCCACATAATAGAGAGTCCATTCTCTGGGAAAAGAGAACATGAACTTCCTCACTATGTAACTATTCTCAAGTTTTACTCCAACATCAATCAGAATGTCCATAATCTCAACACACCTAAAGTATTGTTGAGTCATGGTTTCACTTGTCTTGTAGGTGGAGTTCTCAAACTACTGCTTCAAGAGGTCTTTCTTGGTCTCTTTAGCTTCCTCATGTAACACCCTGAAATTCTATTTAAAAGAAAACAAAAAAGAAGTAAAAAGAAAGAAAAGTAAATGGGCACAAGATGAGGGGTGCAAGGTGTAAAAGTGTCAAAACTCCTTTATTTTACTAATATAAGAGGTATGGCCGCCCATAAAGCAGGGATCTGCTTTCCTGCTCTTGGCCAGAAGAAGAAAAAGAAGAAGAAGAAAGAAATATCGGGTTTTGGAGAAGAAGAAGGGAAGAGAAAGCTGTAAAGAGGTTGTGTTCGGGATTTTTGAAGCTGCTGTTGCAAGTGGGTTTCAAGTTGGTGGTGCTTTCTTCGAAGAGCTGCTTCAAGGTGAGTTTCTAGATCCCCTTTTTACTGATTTTTAAAGTGTTGGGGCTATTATGCATACCGGACAAGCATTTTTTTAAAAGATAACCGTGAGTTTATGCTTTATGTTCGAGGGTTGTTTTGTGAACGTTTGTTTAGACGTTGTTTATGGGTTAGATTTGATGTTTAGTATGTTCTAAGTGTGTGGTATGATAGATCTATGCTAAGGATATGTTAGGATGATGATTGGGAGCTGGTTATAGCATAAGTACGTTGCAGGTTAATCTGTTCATCCGCATTGTTCATCCGCATTTGTTGAACATTCAGCAGCTAAGTGTTTTGTTCATCCGCATTTGCTTCAGTGGCATCCGCATTTGCTACAGTATCCGCATTTGATGAACACCGACTATTTTGTTCACCCATATTTGCTAAGTGTTCATCCGCATTCGGTGTACGTTCATCCGCATTTGTTTGGTCCATGCGCATTTGATTTAGTCATCCGCATTTGGTTACTCATGCGCATTTGTCTGTTCATCCACATTGTTCTTGCTTATCCGCATTTCTTTGGGGACATGGGTTCTTTTTTGGAATCTTGGGAAGTAGAATTTAGGTGCTAAGAAATGATGTCTCGGGGCGGCTTAGGCTTGTCTATGGTGTGATTGTTGTGGTTGTATGTATGTGTTATCTTTCTTCGTTAAACGGTTTTCAAAACGTATGTATTATGTTATTATACCTGTTGTGTTTTATGTTGTGACTTTAGCTAACCCGAAGGATGCATACAGGGAGTCTGATAATGACTCGAAGGGGGTCTAATCCTTGAGGTTGACTCGAATAATGTTGTGATGCTCATCCCGGTAATGTGTCAGTCTTCGGACATGAGTCGGGGGTTTGATTACAGGCCCCGGCACAGTATCACTCTACGGACATGAGTCGGGGGTGTTGCAAAACGAAATGGGATCCTTGTCGCGTACCCCGGTACTGTGTTAGTCTTCGGACATGAGTCGAGGGTTTGTTTACAGGCCCCGGCACAGTATCAGTCTTCGGACATGAGTCGGGGGTATTGCATGAGACAGGATCTAGATGGAAGTGAAAGATAATAATGAATGAATGTAAGCTGACGATGATGAAATATAATAATGATATTATCTATTTGTACGTATGATGTATGATCGCTTACGAAAGTAAAGTACGGTTTTAAACGAAAGAAAAGTATTTTATTTATAAAACTAGAACTCACTCAGCGTCGCTGACTTTTTGTATGCATGATAGTTAGCAGGTATTTTGTTGATGCTGAAGAGTTGCAGGCATGGATGCATAAGCTACTGGGAGTGTTTCGAAGACTGGCATCCACATTTTGACATGTTATTGTATTTTGATATGTAAACGATTTATGTAACCAGATAACATGTTTTAATTATTAATGAAAGTTTTTAAATTCCGCTGCAAAAGAAATGTTTATTTTGAATATATTATGCGATGACGGTCCAGCTGTAAGCATCCCGGGAACGGGGCCTTACAAGTTGGTATCAGAGCAAAAGTTTAAGTGAATTGGGTAAATATTTTCAAAAAGAACCCAATCTTAAACTGAGAATGGGACGAAAGGAAAGGGATACCGGTCCCAGTAGCTATGTGCCTGCAGGTAAAGGTTATATGTAAGCTTTTTGTAAGTTAATGTTAACTGGTATTATGTGCGCATGTTATATGGCTTGTGTGCTTTTGTGCGGATTTAGATACTGATGTAGTCAGGATAGGGAATGCTTGGGGAATGAAGAGAAAAGTAAGTGGCTAATCACAACTGGCCACTGTAATTAGGGACTTACTATACTTGACATTAACTGAGCTATTACCTTGATTGACCGTGTTGGTGTTTGAATCTTGTAGTGTCTAGATGGCTGGTGGTAGGTCTTCTGAGGCTTCGCGTGGTGGAGGTCGTGGTGGACGTGGTGTTAGACCGCGTGTCATGAGGAGCAGAGCTAAGACTACTGAGACGGCTCCTGAAGAGCTAGAGTTTTGTCACCAAGACGGTGAAGATGGAAGTGCTAATCTGAGAGCCTCAGTGAAGGAGGCGGTGATTGAGGAGGTTCATCAGGTCATGCAGACGATTCTGCCGACTGTAGTGACCGAGGTCATTAGGGCTATGAAGGAGGATGAGAAGAAGGAGAGTAAGAAGAGGAGAACCGCATGACGAGGAGGTGAAGTCGGAGGTTCTAGAGATATGGAGCAACCCGATGTTGACATGGTTGTCTCCAGTGGCGATGAGGAGGAGGAGGAAGCTATGGAGGAGGCTTCGAAGGGATGCAGCTATGGAGCATTCCAAAGGTGTAGGCCTCCTATGTTTGATGGAAATGGGAGTGCCGCTGCTGCACAACATTGGGTGAGAGAAATGGAGGCGGTGCTTGACATCAGCGAGTGCCGTGAGGATCAAAAGGTGAAGTTTGCTACCCACTCTTTTGTGGATTCAGCCTTATACTAGTGGGACAATATTGCCCAGGCTAAGGGTACCAGGGCAGTCGGGAGGATGTGGTGGAAGGAACTGAAGAGGTTGGTGATTAATGAGTTTTGTCCTCCTAGGGAGCTGGACAAAGTCGAGAGGGAGTTCCTGTAGCTGGAAGCGGGAACGATGACACACCAACAGTACACCATGAAGTTCAACGAGATGGCAAGACTGGTGCCCGATCAAGTGATGCCTATGTCACGGAAGATCAAGAGGTACATCCAAGGTCTGCCAATAGACGTACGCAGACATCTGGTCGCTGCCCGACCAAGCACGTTCAGTTCAGCGGTCGATTTGGCGGGAAGGTTGTACGACGAGCGAGAGACGGTGGCGATGATGGACGAAGAGGAGGAGTGAGGCTATGATGGGAATGGAAGCGGAAGAAGGGGTGATGAAAATGGATTTGAGGCTGGTGGTAAGAAGGTGAGGATAGACGATCGGAGGATGGTAACTGGGGAAGTGAGGGAGTGCAAGAAGTGTGGAAAAGGCCACGAGGGAGAGTGCAAGTGGAGACTGAATGTCTGTTTCCAGTGCGGGAAGGAGGGCCAAAGGGCAAGGGATTGCCTTATGGCTAAATGCTACGACTGTGGTGAGACTGGACACATGAGCTGAGACTTCAAGAAGACGAGGGCAGGAAGCTCTGGCGCAAGGAAGGATGGCAGAGGATGAAGGTTGAAGCAGGTGCCCTGACCGAGAGGAGGCTGGAGCGGACTTCGACTTGATGTCAGGTACGTTTCTAGTAAATTATATTTGTGCATCTATGCTTTAATTGTGGTGCTAGTTGTAGTTTCACTCCTGCTGCCTTTGTGTTAAGTTGCACGTTAGGAGTAGGAAGATCGAAGCGTCCTTCGATGCAGAAATTGCTATTGGTAAGTCCACTAGGTTACCAGATGCCGTAGAAGGTTGCGCAATAGAATTGAGAGGGCGCGTGTTTCCTGCTATACTGTTCAGGACAGACATGGATGGCTAGACGTGCGCCTTCGGAAGGATTGGCTAGAACCTATGAGACAAACACCGATTGTTGCAAGAAGGTGGTTTGAGCAATCACGCCCGAAAGGAGTTCGGTGCTGATCTATGGCGAGGAAGTAATAATGAAGGTCCCGTTTTGGAAAAGGAATCATTCGAATCAGAAAGCAAGGAAAGTGGATACCGAGGCATATAGGGTCATTCTACATTGCTGCTCAGAAAGGAGAAGTGGCATACCAACTGGAGCTACCCGACATGTTAAGTGGGACTCATCCGATGTTCCATGTATCTCGTCTATGAAAGAGCTCAATCGAGGAGGAGACGATTGTGCCACTAAAGGACCCTGTGATGGATGAGAGATTCAACTACGTTAAGCAACTGATGGTCTTTTCTGATGGAAGGAAGTGATGGACTGAGGAGAATGGTGGTTTCACTTGTGCGAGTGCAGTGGAGCCCATAAGGGATCCAATCATAAGTGTAAGATCAATGTAGAGGAGAGACAGCGTTACCCGTAACTGTTCGAGAAGCGACAGGTTTCGGGGACGAAACTTCTATAAGGGGGGTGGACTTGTAACACCTCGAAATTCTATTTAAAAGAAAACAAAAAAGAAGTAAATAGAAAGAAAAGTAAATGGGCATAAGATGAGGGGTGCAAGGTGTAAAAGTACCAAAACTCCTTTATTTTACTAATATAAGAGGTATGGCCGCCCATAAAGCAGGGATCTGCTTTTCTGCTCTCGGCCAGAAGAAGAAAAAGAATAAGAAGAAAGAAATATCGGGTTTTGGAGAAGAAGAAGGGAAGAGAAAGCTGCAAAGAGGTTGTGTTCGGGACTTTTGAAGCTGCTGTTGCAAGTGGGTTTCGAGTTGGAGGTGCTTTCTTCGAAGAGCTGCTTCAAGGTGAGTTTCTAGATCCCTTTTTTACTGATTTTTAAAGTGTTGGGGTTATTATGCATACCGGACAAGCATTTTTTAAAAGATAACCGTGAGTTTATGCTTTATGTTCGAGGGTTGTTTTGTGAACGTTTGTTTAGAGGTTGTTTATGGGTTAGACTTGATGTTTTGTATGTTCTAAGTGTGTGGTATGATAGATCTATGCTAAGGATATGTTAGGATGATGATTAGGAGCTGGTTATAGCATAAGTACGTTGCAGGTTAATCTGTTCATCCGCATTGTTCATCCGCATTTGTTGAACATTCAGCAGCTAAGTGGTTTGTTCATCCGCATTTGCTTCAGTGGCATCCGCATTTGCTACAGTATCCGCATTTATGAACACCGACTATTTTGTTCACCCACATTTGCTAAGTGTTCATCCGCATTCGTTGTATGTTCATCCGCATTTGTTTGGTCCATGCGCATTTGATTTAGTCATCCGCATTTGGTTACTCATGCGCATTTGTCTGTTCATCTGCATTGTTCTTGCTCATCCGCATTTCTTTGGGGACTTGGGTTCTTTTCCGGAATCTTGGGAAGTAGAATTTAGGTGCTAAGAAATGATGTCTCGGGGCGGCTTAGGCTTGTCTATGGTGTGAATATTGTGGTTGTATGTATGTGTTATCTTTCTTCGTTAAACGGTTTTCAAAACGTATGTATTATGTTATTATACCTGTTGTGTTTATGTTGTGACTTTACGTGGTATGACGTATGATTATGTACGTAAAGTATTATATAATGAAGTGAAAGATAACGATAATGAAAAGTGGAACTTAAAGAATGAATGAAAGTCTTGCAAGCGATGAATGGAGGTGCACGACCATGTTGTCGTTAGCTCAACTGTGTGCGGTTTAGCTAACCCGAAGGATGCACACAGGGAGTCTGATAATGAGTCGAAGGGGGTCTAATCCTTAAGGTTGACCCGAATAATGTCGTGATGCTCATCCCGGTACTGTGTCAGTCTTCGGACATGAGTCGGGGGTTTGATTACAGGCTCCGGCACAGTATCACTCTACGGACATGAGGCGGGGGTGTTGCAAAAAGAAACGGGATCCTTGTCGCGTACCCCGGTACTGTGTCAGTCTTCGGACATGAGTCGGGGGTTTGTTTACAGGCCCCGACATAGTATCAGTCTTCGGACATGAGTCGGGGGTATTGCATGAGACAGGATCTAGATGGAAGTGAAAGATAATAATGAATGAATGTAAGCTGACGATGATGAAAGATAATAATGAGATTATCTATTTGTACGTATGATGTATGATCGCTTACGAAAGTAAAGTACGGTTTTAAACGAAAGAAAAGTATTTTATTTATAAAACTAGAATTCACTCAGCATCGCTGACTTTTTGTATGCATGATAGTTGGCAGGTATTTTGTTGATGCTGAGGAGTTGCAGGCATGGATGCATAAGCTACTGGGAGTGTTTCGAAGACTGGCATCCACATTTTGACATGTTATTGTATTTTGATATGTAAACGATTTATGTAACCAGATAACATGTTTTAATTATTAATAAAATTTTTTAAATTCCGCTGCAAAAGAAATGTTTATTTTGAATATATTATGCGATGACGGTCCAGCTGTAAGCGTCCCGGGAATGGGGCCTTACACCTCAGACCCATCATACATGAGCCTTAGTGCATCCTAGAGCTGCTTAGCCATTTTGCACTTTTTGAAGCCTCTGTATATGGAGTTTGGAAGTGCAGTTTGGAGGGCAATCATGGCTTTCTGATTCCAGTCTTCTTCAAAATAGTCAGCCATTTCTTTTGGTATCATCCCACCTCCAGCAATGGCTAAAGACGTACTTGGGATGTGAGGTCCTTTGACAACAGATCTCCACATCCTGCTGTCTTGAGACTTGATGAACCCTTCCATACGTTGCCACCAAGTATCAAAGTCATCAGGAGTGATCAGTGGAGACTTATTCATAGTACCGGTTTCTATATCAGCTTTAGCAGGAGCTGCCATTTGAGTTGTTAAGTATTCTGTGAAACTAAAGTGATCAAAGATAGTGAGATCTTACAATCAAGAGCCTGAAATGCTCTGATAGTAATTGAAGGACCGGTGAAAGGTGGTCAATGCAACAGTTTCACAAGGTGGAGAGATATGAAACACTTAGTAGATCAAATAGAGAACCTATTAGGTGATATAATGAACATAAGTAAAAGAACGAGAACAAGAACACTCAAATATGGTTTTCAAGAATGATGTATATTGCACTCAAGTTCTTTTACAAGTGTTACAAAGCATACATAAGGATACAAGTACTTGAGACACTTTATACTACATCCTACAGCCGGCCATACTTTGAAGGCCAGCTGGATACACTAATCTAGACGACAAGATAACTATGAAGTCAAAAGGCAGATTGCCTTTTGACTAGTGACTATGACATGCCATAGCTCACATCCTAATCTATTACAAAAAGTATAAAAGGTAAAAAAGTAGAAAGTTACAAACCAATGACCATAATCTACAGTTGACAAAAGCATGGACTTTTTCAACAACTCGTATAAGCTGGTGAGTCTTTAGAGTGGCAACGGAAAGTTGTTCAGCTTTTGTCAAAAGGTGATCAGAGAAAGCATGTCTTCTCTGTCTTTGGAAGAAATCAGTCCTTGGCTTCGGAAGACTTTGTTTCTGAAGCTTCAGAAGACTTCATCTTTGGCTTCGGAAGATTTTGTCATTTGGTTTTGGAAGATTTTACACTTAGCTTATTTTCTTTAAGTGGTGTAAAACTTCTGAAGTAACTTTACTCTGTACTTTATGCATGCATGCTGGGAGCTCTTTGGATGCTTTGGTTGCATCAACCTTTAAGTGTAAACCTCACATCCTTAGAATTTCAAGAATTACAAATAGATATTCTTTCGAAAGACATTAAATTGACTTTGGAAGAAAACTATGTCTTCAAAACTAATAACTACTTACTAATGGATTTAGTCTCCAAAGAAATTCTAATATATCCTCCGAATCTTAAATCTGCTTTTAAGTATTTATATGTTTTGAAGGACAACTTTTTTTCAAAAGCAGTTAAGTCTAGGAAGTTTTATTCTCTTCTTGAGTAAAACTTCTGAAGTTTAATATCTTCCGAAACCAAATCTATCTCGGATGCAAAATTACTCTAAGTAAATTTTCTTTCGAAGTAATTCTTCCAAAATTAAGGAATATCATCCAAAGTCAATTTTGCTTCGGAAGCTTTCTTTAAAACTTCCAAAGGCAAATTAGGTTCGGAAGATTTTCAACTTCCAAGATAACTACCTTTTTTGTGCATTTTTTCAGAGGTGGGACCAACATCTAGATTTGGAAGTTTATCCTTTTGCAATAACTTTGTCTCACATACAAGCGTATAAATAGCCTTTACAATGGTTCGCCCTCTTTCTTCTTCCTCTTCATCTAAAATCTTCTAGCCCTAAATCACCCACAAACACTTGCTATTCTTCCACTCTGTTTCACAAAAAGCTTCAGAAAATGGCCAACCCTGAACCTAAAAACCAACCACCCTTTGTCATCCCATACATAGGAAAGACAACCAGGTTGCTTTGTTGTCGGCTGAGAAAGATCTTGGTTTCTCAAATGTTTTCCGCTTTCTTTCTCACTTATCATACCTCTTCGTTTTCACCATAGATCCTCCACTTTATGAAAATCAACTGCTGGAATTTTGGAGGACCTGCCAAGAGGTTATCTTGGATGGTGAGAAGGCATGATGTGCATCAGTCCAGGGGAAGACGGTGCTCATCACTCCATCCACCATCAACTAAAATTTGAGGTTGAATGATGAAGATGGTGAGTTGTCCTTTCCTAAAGAGGCAGTCAACGGATCACACTAGCTAATGTGCCATGAAGGTGACTTCTCTATCAAGACCTTCAGGAAAGGAAATGTCTCCTCTCAATGGTAGTACCTCCTCCATGTTTGTAATCCACTCCTTATCCAATAAACATGAAGGTTGGGATCATGTTGAAGACCTCTCCTATATATAGTCCATGGAATGGTGCAAGGGATCAAGTTCAGGTATTCACAGTTTGTATACACAAATTTACTTGCTAACATTGATTCCATATAATACTACATGTTCTCTAGATATGTCAAGCACATTCTCAACTGTAAACTGGGCTCATAGTTGAAGGGGAAATGTAATGTTCTTAAATTGGGACAAACAACCCTTGTCCTAAAAATGTTAGAGCTCCCTGCTTAAGGTGACAACTTGGCAGCACCAGCCAATGTTGAACCCATACCTTCTTCATCTTCAACACCCCTACAGCCACAAATAACCATCACCTACCAAAGAAAATCAAAACGAACTGTAAGGCCCCTTTCCCGGGACGCTTACAGTTTGTCAATCATAGCATAAAACATATAAAATTCATCATTTTGCAGCAGAAATTTAAACTTTTCATTAACAATTAAAAACATGTCAATACATCATATCTTTAAATTACATTATCAAAAATTGTATTAATACAATATCATCTCAAAATGTGGATGCCAGACTAAAAAACATTCCCAGTAGCTTATGCATCCATGCCTGCACCTCCTCAGCATCAAACGGTTACCTGCCAACTATTATGCATACAAAAAGTTAGCGACGCAGAGTGAGTTCTAGTTTAATAATAAAATAATTTGCATTACGTTAAAACATATCCTTTACTTTCGTTCGTGATCACACATCATACGTACAACTAGATAATAATCATTATCTTCATCATCGTTCATCATCATTCGTTTTCATACGTTCATTCGTTTACATCTTTACTTTCTTTATGAATCCTGCCATAAGCTAAACCCACAACATTGTGCATGAAGCTAGTACTTTATTGGGGCCTGTAAACAACCCTTAATCATTGTGCATGAAGCAGATACATTGTGCACGCACGAAGCAAAATACAGTACCTGTGTAAGCAACAAGGATTCCATCATTCTTTACTTCCATTTTCATCATTCATTATCTTTCGCTTTCCTTACATAATACTTTACGTACATAAGCATAACACACCACGTAAAGTCACATCATATACATAATATAGAACAATCACCATCATACAATGAATACATACCATAAACAAGCATAAGTCACCATAAAACCTCATTTCTTAACACTTAAGCTCTACTTCCAAAATGCCAGAAAATCCTAAGTCCCAAAAGAAATGCGGATGAACAAAATACTTAGAATATTGAACATAAAACCAATGCGGTTGAATGCTCAGCAAATGTGGATGAATACATACAAATGTGGAAGAATAAAAGCAAATGCGGATGAACGTCTCATAAAATATTCTAAGTGTCCAAAGAAATGCGGAGGACACAAATGCGGATGAACATTTAATAAATGCGGATGAGCAGACAAATGCGGATGACAGACAAATACAGATGAACACTTCAGAAAATATTCCAAGTATTCCAAAGAAATACGCATGAACACTATAGCAAATGCGCATGCACAAAGCAGATGAAAGTTTTCACAAAATATTCCAAGTGTCCAAGGAAGTGCGCATGAACCAAATGCGGATGACTGAAGCAAATGCGCCTGAACATTGTAGCGAATGCACATGAACAAAAGAAATGTGCATAATCACTGTAGCAGATGCGCCTGAAGAAAACACTTATGCAAAATATTCAAATCTAAACGTGGATGAACTAAACCAACCTACAGTTGCGACTTATGCAATATTCAGTTCCCAATCATCATTCTAACACATCCTTATCATAGATCTATCATGCTACGCACTTAGAACATACTACATATCATAAACATCTTAGAAAAACATCTAAAAACATACACCCAGTTGCACACCATGTCAAAATTCATAGTTTAGTTTAGAAAACCTTCTGCCCAGTATGCATAACAGCCCTAAACACATAGAAAACCAGTAAAAGAGGGGATCTAGAACTCACCTTGAACAGTTTTCAAGTAGAACACCTCAAACCCAAGAACCCACTTGAAGTTCCAGCACCTAAAACGCACGAAAACGAGCACAAAACACCAGAATCTCGGTCTAGAAGCTCAAACCCAGCAGAAAACAAGGAAGAAACACTTGAAAACTTTACCTTTCTTGAAGATCTTCTACTTTCTCACTCTAAAAACCTGTTGAGGGCTTCTCTCACTCTCTAGAACCGAAGGTTGCAGGAGAGAAAAGAGGTTATCGGTGGTCATACCTCTTTTAAACCCCACTATGTGTAAGTTTGGCCCTTGCATGCTTTTAACCCCTTGCTTTTAAAATAACTTCCTGTTTGATCCTTTACTTTTCTTTACTTTTTTTTTTTTGAAATTTTCAGGTCTTACACAAACCCCTGCTCAGTCTATTCAGATTGAGCAGGCCCCTATATACTCACCCATGTAAGAGGAAGTGGAACCAAGAGCTCCCACTTCCCCTGAGGAGCAGAATACTCCCATTCCTTCAATGATCAGTGCTAGGGTTCCTTATGCTCAACCTGATGAACTCATTATCCCAGCCTTAAGCCTTCATCTTGAGTCTCAAAACTCTGATGAACAACCTTCAGGGGAAAGCTACCGCCCCCAGCCATTGGTCCTCAATCAATCAATCCTTGACCTATAATTCTATGATGATGATGATATGGGATTCAGTGAGTACCATGAGTCTCTTTTCTTCTCCCCTACTCAAGGAGAGATGAGTGCTCATGCTACTCCCATATCTAGCCCACATCATTCAACCCTAACTGTGGTGGACCTTTTTGAAAATGTTTAGGAGATCCATGTGGAAGAGGCTCTCACTTCTACAAGTGATTACATATTTAAGACCTCAACCACGACAACCAAGCTCCTTGGCACTTCTTATGAAGCTGTTATTGAGTAGGGGAAATCCAGAGACCAGGAAACAATATCTGGTGGTGAGGGAAATGACTTTGGTCATGTTCTTTCATCCCCCCATGATTCTTTTGATGAAGATGAGGGGAGTATGCAACTAAGGGTGCAAACATTGACAAAAACCTATTTAAGGAGGGTGTACAAAATCAATTATACAGACTCCACAACCTCCTTAGGCCCATATCAATATGGATGCCATTGTTCAAAGTCTATTTAAGGAGGGTGTACCATGGGCAATATCACCCTTATCCCATCTTACTAACAATCCAATAATAGGATGGAGGTATGACAATAATAGAAGAGCCCTGGTGCTTTCTAGATACCAGGGTCAACAAGATGTTTTCAACTTCCAAACCCTGAGATTCTATGAAAGCTTTCCTCTGGTTGACCTATCACTTGCCAACCCAAGCCTAAACAGGCAAGCTGATAGGTTAGCTGAGAGGATTCAACTGAGGGTGTCTGAGGAGTTTAAGAGAATAAATAGTTTATATAGACAGAGGTTAGCTGGGAAAATAGTTGGTCGACTAGATATTAAGGCAGACCCTAAGATTAGTTTCAAAGAGGAAACCTCAGTTGAAGGCCCAGCTGAAGAACCTGTGAACCTTGAGACTACAACTCCTGTTGCACCCATTACCCTCAGTAGGACACCAGTTGGTAAAGATGTATCACGGCCTCTCCTTGGCCAGAGCTCAAGTGCAGAACTAGCTCAAGAAGGCCAAAGTTCTCTCCTCCTTGAGTCACGTAGGCCGGTGTTTAACAAAGGAAAGAAGATGTTAACCTCAGAGGAGATTGAGGAGGAGAAGAGGGAGAGGAAGAGGAAGGCTGGGGAAGAGAGGATGAGAGAGACCCCTAGCTTCTTGTAAGCTGCAATCAGGGCTGCCTCTAGGCCAAATACTTAGGAAGATGACTTAAGGCAACCAGATTGAATTATCTGGGGTTTAGGAATTACAATATAAATGAACTGATCTCTCTTCCTTTAAAAGAATTAAATAATCTGGCTGATATTGAAGTATCAAAAGAGAGGAAGGAGACTGAGGCTACTATATTGCTCCTTAAGATCAAAGAAGAAAGAAAAAGAAGAAAACTGTATAAAGCCCTTGTCCTCTCTCCGGCTCAAGAAAGGCCTGAAGTGGAGTCGGTGGCTGTTGAGGGGAAACTCAAGTAGGTAGGGAACATGACAGACAAAACATGATAACTTACTTGAGTGCCGCAGGTCTCTATCAGCTTCAGCTTTACTCCCTCTATCTTATGAATACAATGAAATTGAATATCTCAAGCAGCTTGAGAAAGAAGTCCTCAAAGAAACAAAAAGCTTCAAAGAGAAAGATGAGGGAGGAAGCTACAAAGTCAAGAGCCACCATCAGAGGTAATTAGAAGAAGTCTGAAGACCGACAAAAGATGGTGAGCTTCTTGAAGCTGTATGGGTTCTCCGGAAGGAGGCTTGGTCCAATGTCTCATAATGGATGAGCACAATAGGGTGATCAAGTAGAAGATCAAGAAGGGTGAGCTTCTAGACTTGCATTCTCCACCAAGTTAAGCTACACCTGAAATTGAGGTCAAGGTCGAACCCCAAGAGACAACACAACCTGTACCTGGTGTTGTTCTACAACTAGCTTCATCTTCTAACCCACAGTTGGGTCCTGAACCTTCTTCTGAACCTATGAAGGGGAAGGACCAAACTGAGAAGGATGAAGAAGGAAGACCTGGTGATCTAGAGCAACCTTCTCAGTTGAAGTATAGAAAGAGGAAGAGGATGACCATTAGAATGGACTTATGTAAGAAGAAGAAGAAGTCTAAGGCATCCGCCTTTGCACCTTAGGATGAGTCAAAAAATCCTGAGGGTAAACCAGAAGAGGCTGCTCAACAACTCCACTACAAGAAGAGCCTCTTACTACTGAGAGACCCGTCTTGTCCTAGGCTTACTCTCTAAACCCAGACAGATGGTATGTCATAAGAGATCAAGGAGGTCAAAACATATACTTCTGGCAGAATATGCTTGATCTTTCTCAGCATGATCTTTTGGACATGAGGAGGTACTATGAGAGCCTAAAGAATCGAGACCAACTGATGAAGAGATGAATGGCTCTAGTTCTAATGATGGCTGTAAACAAGTGAAGATCTGATCAAGACTCATAATCATCCTTAAATTTTAGTAGCATCAGCCTAGGGGGAGTTTTTAAGAGTTATCTTAGTGGCTGATGCTATCCAAATATCTCTCCAACTTGCATTCTGAAGTATAAGGAAGTTACTTCGAAATATTTGACAAAGCATAAAGAAAATTCACTAAGTGTCAAATCTTCCGAAGCCAAACACACAATTCTTCCGAAGCCAAAAGTGAAGTCTTCCGAAGCTTCAAGACATGCTTTCTCTAACACTACTTTTAGTAAAAGCAAAACGACTTTTTGCTGCCATATCTAATAACTCACCAACTTATACATGTTAATGATTATCTCCTTACTTTTATCAACTGTAGAGTATGGTGTTTAAGTCTATAACTTTCAACTCTTGTACTTTTATCATTTTTGTAATAGAATAGGATGTGAGCTATGGCATGTCATAGTCACTAGTCAAAAGGCAATCTACCTTTTGATTTTACATTGATCTTGTTTTCTAGATTAGTGTCCAGCTAGCCTTCAAAGTATGGTCGGTTGTAGGATGTAGTATAAAGTGTCTCATGTAACCAGTCCTTAGGATTAAGCCTTGTAACATTTGTAAAACACTTAAGAGCAATATACATCATCCTTGAAAACCAATACTTGTTTGTTCTTGTGTTTTTAGTTTTGTTCTTTGTTTCATTTGCCTGGTTCCCTATTTGATATCTCAAGTGTTATACTCTCCACCTTGTGAAAATGTTGCATAACCATTACCGGTCCTGCACACACGTATGATGATTTTACACACTGCATGTAAGGCCCCGATCCCGGAGACCTCACAGTTGGTCATTCATAGCAACATTCATTATTAAAATCTCATTTAAAATATATTAACATAAGAAAATATTGCAGCGGAAGAATTATCAAAAACCATTTCATGCATTAATAATTAATTTTGCCAAGTAATACATAATTGATTAAAATTACAAAAGAAAATTAATTTGTATTACAAAACAACAATATTATATCTACATGAGATGGATGCGAGTCTTCGCTTGCCAAGTAGCTTCAACTCCGTGCCATCCTCAGCAACATCATTACCAGCACTGAAAGTGCATATAAAAAGTCAGCATTTTTGAGTGAGTTCTAGTTTTATAAATAAAATACTTTGTTTATATAAAAATATCCTTTACTTTCGTCTGTCGTCAAACATCATACATACATTTAGATAATATTCATATATTATCTTTCATCATCATTCGCCATCATTTGTTCTTTCATTTATTAACATCGTTCCACTTTCTTATATGGATCCTGTCACATGCCATACCCCCACGTCATGCTAAAAATCTGGTACTGTGTCGGGGTTTAACAATAAACCCCCACGCCATGCTAAAAAAAGCTAACACAGTACCGGGGTACGCGACAAGGATCCCATCATGGTCAATCACAAAGATTAGACCCCTGTGCACATTTTCAAGGGTTAGCTAAACCGCACACCATTGAGCAGACAACTACCTCATTGACTTGTGAACCTCCTTCGCATGGCTTGCAAGTCTTTCGTTCATTAATTATGTTCCACTTTCATTAACTTCATCTTTAACTTTTATTATGATAATATTTTACGTACAATAGTATTAACACACCACGTAAAGTCATATAATAATACGTAATATAGAACATCAATATCAACCCACAATCATCCATAACATCAACAGGCATAAACCACCAAAACATTTCAGAACATAACAATACATTCTATATCCCAAGATTCCAGAAAATCCAAAGTGCCCAAAGAAATGCGGATGAACATAAGCCAATACGGTTGAATATTCAGCAAATGCGGACAAGCAAATGCGGATGAAAATCGAAGAAAAATATTCTAAGTGTCTAAAGATATGCGGGTGAACCAAATGCGGATGAACAAGTCCAAATGCGGATGAACAAAATACTTGGCTATTGAACATAAAACCAATGCGGTTGAAGTTCAACAAATGCGGATGAAGACCAGTAAATGCGGATGAACAAAAGACTTATGCGAGGGAACATTCAACCAATGCGGTTGAACACTCAGTAAATGTGGATGTTCATAACCAACCTGCAATGAAACTTATGCTATTTCCAATTATCAATCATCATTCTATTATGTCCTTAGTATCGATCTATCATGCTAAACACTTAGAACATAGATTACTACTACACAAGAATGAAGAAGGCGTTTAAAACACAAAACACACATAAATTCAGTCATAACATAGGAAATTCAAATTTCAGTTTGTAAAACTTCAGTAAATATGCATATCACCCCAAACAAGTATAAAACAAGTAAAAGAGGGGATCTAGAACTCACCTCTAGTAGCTTTCGAGTAAGACTTCTTCAAACCGAGAGCAAACGGGAGTTCTAGCACCTAAACACACTGAAACAAGAAGCCAACATAAGAAACATGTAAGAATCAGTCCAGCAGCTCGAACACAGCTGAAACCGAGCAAAAAATACAAGAAAATCTCACCTACAAGCAGCTCTTCCTCCTTCTCTCTCTAGAAAACGATTGCAGCTTCTTCCTTCTTCTTGCAGCCGAAAGCAAAGTCTGTAAAAGAAGAAGTGTGGGTTGTCATGCTTCTTTTAAATCCAATAATAGGCAATTTTGCCACTTGCACAACTTTAACCCCTTGACTTAGGATATTTCACCTTTCTTTCTTTTTCTTTTCCTTTTAATAAATTTCCGGGTGTTACAAGTCCACCCCCCTTTATAGGTTTCATCCCTAAAACGTGTCACTCCTCGAACAGTTATGGGTAATGCTGTCTCATCTCTTCCTCAGTCTCCCACGTAGATTCAGATCCCTTCCTGTGTCTCCACTGTACTCGCACCAGTGGAACCACTTTATTTCGTAGCCTCTTCTATTTTCTGTCAATGATGGCCACTGGCTGCTCCACATAATTGAGCTGTTCATCCGCCTCAATGTCCTCCAATGACACAATCATATCTTCATCGGTTAAGCACTTTCTTAGGCGAGATACATGGAATGGCGAATGAATTCCACTTAACTCATCGGGTAGCTCCAACCTGTAGGCCACCTCTCCTAGTCGAGCAATGATTCGAAAAGGCCCTAGAAACCTCGTGCTCAACTTACCCCGCTTTTTAAACTGGATGATCCCCTTCCAAGGTGAAACCTGCAACATAACTTTATTACACACCTTGAATTAAATCGGTCTACGTCTTTTGTCAGCATACGACTTTTGTCTATCTTTTGCTACTTTCATAAAGGCTTTGATCTTCTCTAACTTTTTTGTCGTAGACTCGATCACCTCAATGCTCCCTAAATCCTTCTGTCCAATGTCACCCCAACACACAGGCGTTCTATACTTCCTACCATATAGCATCTCATAAGGAAGCATACTAATACTGGCATGATAACTGTTGTTGTATGAGAATTCAGCTAACGGTAAGTGTTCATCCCAACTTCCTCCGAAATCAATGATGCATGCTCGGAGCATATCCTCAAGCGTCTATATGGTTCTTTCTGACTGACCATTTGTCTAAGGATGGTAAGCCGTACTGATGTGCAACCTCATCCCCATTGCATCATGGAATCTCTTCCAAAACTTAGATGTAAACTGGGTGTCATGGTCAGATACTATGGACACCGGTACCCCATGACGAGTCACAATCTCTTTGATGAATAGATCCGCCAACCTCTTCGATGAATACATCTCGCGGATCAGTAGGAAGTGAGCACTCTTCGTCAGACGATCAACTATCACCCATATTGCATCGTACCCACTTGCCGTACGTGGTAACTTCGTAATGAAGTCCATGGTGATGTGCTCCCACTTTCACTCAGGGATATCCAAGGGTTGGATCTTCCCATATGGCTTCTGGTGTTCCGCCTTCACTTGCAAGCAAGTAAGGCACTTGCTCACATACTCCGCTACATCGTTCTTCATTCCCGGCCACCAGTAATCTTTCTTCATATCTTAATACATCTTTGTAGCACTAGGATGAATTGAGTATCGAGTTTTATGAGCTTCATTCATGATTCGTCCCCATAGGACTCCATAACGAGGAATCCACATCCGCCCGAAGTGGGTTCTAACTCCAAGAGTGTTCTCACCCCACTCCGTGACTAGGCCTTTCATTCTTTTGGAGTTGATTCGATCCTCTTTCAACGCCTCATCTTGAAATTCCTTAACCTGCTTCATCACGTCAGAGGTTATAACCAGCTGATAAGCCTTCACGCGGATCGACTCGGGTCTCTCTTTTAGGCTAAGGACATCTGCCACCATGTTGGCCTTGCCCGGATGGTAGTGGATCTCACAATCATAATCCTTGATCAACTCTAACCACTTCCTTTGCCACATATTGGGAATGTTTTGCTCAAAGAAGTACTTCAATCTCTTGTGGTCAGTGAAGATAGTGCACTTCTGTAGAAGCCTCTCGAAGATTAACATTTAGTCTTTATTAGTCTTTGTATAGTTTTTGTCATAGTTTAGGGACTTATTGTGTAAATATATGTTCCTTTATGTTTTCTTTGATAGTATAAATAGCATAGTATGTATTGTGTAGAGAAGACATTAGAAAGATCTTAGAATCAGTTTGAACAACTTGTAATTGTTTTCTTACACTTGTACTTTCTATGCTTACTATCAATGAAAAACTATGAATTTTTCTGATTTGTTTGCATTGAATTGATTACTTGTGTTTGTTTTGATTGAATTGTATCACAATATCATCACAGATCGATCCATTTTGATCCTATCAACTTCGTCCCATACAAATAGTTCCTCCAAATCTTTAATGCAAAGATAAGCGCCGCCAACTCCAAAACATGTGTAGGGTAATTAGCCTCATGGGTTTTCAACTGTTAGGACGCATAGGCTATTAGCCTTCCCCATTGCATTAGCATGCAACCCAACCCCGAATAAGAAGCATCATAATAGACCACTAAGTCTTCGCTCCCTTCGGGCAACGTCTAGACAGGAGCTTGAGTCAATCTTGTCTTTAGCTCTTCAAAAGCATTCTCCTATTCTAGACCCCATACAAACTTCACATCCTTACGGGTCAACTTGGTCAATGGTGAAGCTATCTTGGAAAAATCTTGGATGAATCTCCGGTAACAGCCCGCCAAACCTAAGAAACTATGAATCTCGGATGGCATCTTTGGAGTCTTCCATTGCATCACCATCCCCACTTTTGCCGAGTCCACCATAATCCCTTCAGGGTTGACCACATGACCCAGAAACTTAACCTCGCGCAACCAGAATGCACACTTGGAGAACTTAGCATACAGCTTCTCTCTTCTAAGCATCTCCAATACCTCACGAATGTGGCCGGATGCTCTTCTTCGCTCTTCGAATAAATCAGGATATAATCAATAAACACAATCACTGATTTATCCCACATCGGCCGACATACCCGATTCATCCAATCCATAAAAGCAGCTAGCGCGTTGGTTAAACCGAAAGACATAACAAGGAATTCGTAATGCCCGTATCGCGTCCAAAACACGGTCTTTGGGATATCTTCTTCTTTAACATTTAGCTGATGATAACTGGATCAGAGATCTATCCTCGAGAACCAACAAGCACCTTGGAGCTGATCAAACAAGTCATCAATCCTTGGTAGTGGATACCGGTTCCTAACCGTTAACTTGTTCAACTCACGGTAGTCGATGCACATCCTCATGCTACCGTTCTTCTTCTTCACAAACAAGACCGGAGCACCCCAGGGAGAGATACTCGGTCAGATGAACCCCTTATCCAGCAACTCTTACAACTGGACCATCAGTTCCTTCATCTCGGAGGGAGCTAATCGATACAGTGCCTTGGCAACAGGTTGGGCACCTAGTATCAATCAATCTGGAACTCGGTCTCTGGGTCCAGTGGCACACCTAGTAGATCCTCCGGGAATACATCTGGGAAGTCACACACGACCGGTACGTCAGACAATTGTTGGTCCTTCTGATCGATTCAATAGTGCACTTGATTTATAACAATGATTTCCCACTGATTAACATAATATATCCAATAACACAAAGAACAATTTAGAATCTAAACAATGACAATCAAACAAAAGGCTCAATCATAATGATAATAAGCTTCCAACCACACACACACAAATGCAACAATGATATTTTCTATTAGGGTTTTGCAATCAGTTGCTTACACAGATAGAAAAATTACAATATATAAGCAAACCTAATTTCGCTTCACCCGGCAGCGAACTACAGTTTCGCCGGGTGAATAGACACAGCTGAATCCGGGCGAAACTTTTGCTGGAACACAAAAGTCAACAAAATACAAATTACAAGAGAAAAACTAACATTAATCCTATTACATAACATTTAACCTATCAACTATAATGAGTCCAACCTATACTAGGTTATCAATTCTCCCCCAAGGTTGGACCTCACTTTGGGTCTTCTTTCCCATCTCTCGCTTCCTTTTCAGCTTTATCAGATGTTTCTTGATCCGCTCCTGCTGTACTCTCCTCTTCTGCCCTTGCACTTGCCCTTGTAAATAGTCTTGTAAGATCCTGCATGTCCAGCCTTAACTCGTTAGCCTTTGATACCTTCTCAGTGACCTCCCTGACCTCTGCCCTTACTCAACGAGCTTTATTAGCCACATTCATAAACAAACTGGCTTTTTTTCTTGTTTTAGTTCCAGCTCCTGCTTTGATGTGATTCTCATATAGAATTACCAAATCCTCATCACAGAATGAAAATACCTCCATTGGATCAAAAAGCTTAATCTCTGCACCACCTTGCAGTCTAATTACTGCTTCCCCAGTATTGTTGTCATAGAACCATTTTTTGAACTTTTGTAGTCTAGGGGGAATTGGATTGGGCACCCTTACTCTGTTCATAGTTTTTGCTGGCTTCAGCTTCAAAACAATCTTTCCTTTGCCAGCGGCCCAATCCAAGTCTTTCTTTGATCTTCTTCTTTTGGTCCTCATAAACCCAAATGTTTCAAAATTGTCATTTATTCCTGCCTTGATTTCCTTCTCCAACATCATTGCACGTTCACTCAAATGTGCATCCAATAATAGAATCTCAGATAATCTCCTCAAGTCCCATCTAGGCAAGGTCTTGAACGCCTTCCTTTTATGCATGTATGAGATGTCCCCGCCCCTTCGTTTAATCATGAACATCTTTAATTCGAGATTGTATTTCCAACTAACAATCTTCTTATCAGATGTCTTCTTGCTGGGTTCACTGATGTTTTGAAATAGTGGAGTCAACTGTTCTGGTTCTTTCTCTTTCATAAACCAGTTTTCTTTACTTAATTCAAATACATCACCTTCAACAGAACCCCTTTACACCACATAAGTCATTGGACGGTCCTCCACTTCATAATATTCGGGTTCCGAATCATAGTCAACCAATTGTTCCTCGTATTCATCTTCTTCATCTATAAGGCTCTTCCCTGTATCCTTCTTGTTTCCTTCAGTAGTATCTTCTCTAAGTACCTCAGCCCCAGTCAAGTCGGTTTCTATATCAAACCCCAGATCAACAAACTCAGCCTCAACAATCACAAGCTCCTCTCTCACATCACTTCTCTTATCACCCCTCTTCTCAGCCTTTGTTTCAACAACATTTGGACCACCATCACCACTACCACTAGCATCACCTCTAGCAGTACTTGCATCTCCCCCTATCCCTGATGACTTTCCAACTTTCAGGAATGAATACTTAGATGTATCAGTCAGATCATCTAGCTCCTCTTGAGATAGCTGGTTTGGCAGGCCAGCATTAGCCTTGAGCTTATTAACCTCCTTAAATAGTCTTCTAATCAGTTCCTGCTGATCAATCATCATTCTTTTCATACTCTCCAGTTGTTCATCTTTCTCTTTTTCTCTTAATTCTTGATTGATCAGCTTTGTCTTTATCATTCTTAATTGATTGGCCAAAGATGCATTCATATTTTGAATGACATCTTGACCCAATTCAGATCTGGAATCCCTCCTTTCTTCAAACACCAGCTGTTTATGCTTGGTTCTTCTTTTAGTTTCATGAGCCAGCTTTCCTTGATCAGACTTCTTTTTTGTTCTTCTCTCTCTTTGAGCCCACAGCTCCTTCTCTACTTTTCAGCCTCTAGATCATATTCCTTCTCCTTAGCATACCTTTTTCTCTTCTTTATTGCTTCAGCTTGTTTTTCCTGATTGTCTTCAGCATAATTGTTTTCATTCTCTATCAGTATCTTGATGTAGTTCCACCTCTCAATAGGGTACATATTTTCTTGTAAATATGTTATTTTCCCACTGAAGTCGTGCCTGACTGCTGAAAAATCTGCAAATATTTTGGTATTCATTTGCATCAGCATTTTAACCTCTCCATGTCTTGGCAAATTTGGTTTCTCATCATTAATAATCATCTGGATGAACCTTGGATACAATAACCATTTGTCCTTCTTTAATGCCATAACATTCTCAGTCATACAATCAAAGATAAATCTGGCAATGTTAGCCTTTTGTCCTCTACAAAATACAATCATGGCCTTAGCCCAGTGTACATTCAACCCATCTGATCCTCCCTTTCTGTGATCCAAGCACATAATGAACACATGAGCAATGTATCTCCATTCCTTGGACAAAAAATACTTTTTGATTTCCTTCTTAGACCCAAAAGAGGGTCCTTCATACCCAATACTTCTGTAAGCATTAAGGACTTCAGCATCTGTCTTAACAACCTCATCTCCACAGTCTTCCTCTAACTTCAAAACCCTTACAACTATCTCAGCACTAGCAACAATATCCTCCCCAAGGATTCTGGAAGTAATTCTGTGTGGATTTGATCCCACATCACATTCTGAATTTACCCAGAAGTCTCTTATATGAATATCATAAATCATGGGTAAATGAGATTGGCATAGCAAATTGGAGACTGCTTCAACCACTTTAGACAGTGAATCCAATAGTCTTTGGATTGTTGTCATCTAATAAGGCCACAATATTTGTCTTCTCGTCAAACTTTAAATTTTCCATATGAACTGCAAAAATAAGCACAAGTAGGTTAGTTATAACATAAAGAAAAAATAAACAAAATATAAGAAAAATTTCTGTAAAATTAATTGTAGTTTCGCCAGGCACAACTTGACAACTTCGCTGTGGTTTGAACCTTAGTTCAGCAGTTTCGCTGAAAAAGTGAAATTGTAGTTTCGCTAGACACATTTTGATAGATTCACTGTTGTTTGAATCTTAGTTTCTTCTGAAAAAAAGTGTAAATTCGCTGTAACTCCAGCCTAGACCAAAGAGTTTAAGCGATTTTACACTTTCGCTGAGGACAAGCTTATATTTCAAACAACAGCGAAGTTGTAAGTTCGCTGAGCCCTATGTAAAACATTATGTGTTGAGCGAATGTATAGTTTCGCTGACATGGTTCAAGCAAAACTGTTAGGTATGCTTGGACAGCATAACAAGATAGATTCGCTCGAAACTGTGAACTTTCGTTCAGTTTTGTTGGAGAGATTGGTAAATTCGATAAACGAATGGGCGAATGTTCCGACCCAGTGAATCAACACATAACATTTGATTAGGGATCCGAACTTAAATCAAAGCCTGGAAACACGTTCGCAACACCTACCAGATAGCTTAGAAGCAAATAAACACGATGGAAATCACAGTTTTGGAACAAGGTACATATGAACCTAGAGAAACTAGGGTTTAGTTTCGCACAGACATGTGTGAAACGAATTTCACACTATGCAATATATAGTTCATATTTTCGCTGGAAGTGAAACTATAGTTTCGCTCGGCATCACCAAGCAAATCATTTATTCGGTGAGCAGCGATTTTGCCAAGTGAATCTATAGATTCGCTTGGCGAAACAACTAGCGAAACTGTAGTTTCACAAGAGCCAAAAACTTAAAAAAATTAAATACAATTTTGTATTTACAAAAACCTTTATGAAAAACATTCATCATCAACACACCAACGAAATAAGACTAATGGAAGATTAAAATAAACAAAAAATAAAATAAAATAAGGTAAATAACAAGAAGAAATTTGATCCAGAGAATCAAAGATTTGTGGGATTGCTGATATGTTTGTCCTTTTAAGCCCATGCCTTATTCTTTTCAACAAGTAATCTACAACTGTTTTATCTTGTTTTGGATTCAATTCAGAAACACAGATGACTTGGTTCCCACAGATATTCAGCAAAGTACTAATCTAGGTCTCACGGTTTATTGAGCAATATGATTAACTTTGCTTGAAATTTTAGAATTTATAACAATGATTCTTAATTTTTAAGAGTCACTGGTCTCATAGGGACAGATGATGAGAGCTCCAGGTCTATACTTACGTATAACAGAGGAGATGACCATCTTATTTGCTGATGAGAGCTTCAGGTCTATACTTACGTATAACAGAGAAGATCATCAGAAAGTGCTGATGAGAGCTCTAGGTCTATACTCACGTATAACAGAGGAGATCATCATACCAGGTCAATGTTCACACATAGCAGAGGAGATAAGCACTATATATGTCACCCATTTTATTAAATCAAAGCAAAGATTTGAAACTCTCAACCCATTTTTGACATGGCCTTGTAGCTTTGTGCAAGCCGAGATATCATGAGGATAATCCTTGTCATCGAGTTCTTAAACTTTAATTAAGCCACACGATCACTGTTTACTTTGATATCAGGCTAAGCCTACCATGCATATCCCAAACAATGCTATTAGTTCTCCTTCAAACTTCTTTTCAATAAAGTTCCGGTAAAGACAAAATTAAACCTTAGAAAAAAAGTAGATCTTTATTCTCCCCTAAAATTTCTTTTTAGCAGCCAAGAAACAAAAAGAAATTTCTCTCCCCTTTTTTTCATTTCTTTTAAATAAGTTGAAACAAAACAAAAAAAATAAAAGATGTGAAGACATATGGGACTCAAAAGTTTATCAGTAAAAGATTATAAACAAAAAAGAGTTATTTACAGTACTATACACATTATGGTAAGAAAAGAGGTTTTAAAAAGATATTAGACCCAACATAGAGATCAATTCATAAAAACGCGGTTTATCAAATGTTTTTGTGAAAAGATCCGCTCGTTGATTTTTTGTGTCAATCGGAATAATATCTATGAAACCCTTTTCCTGAGCGTCCCTGATGGCATGAATTCTCGTTTCAATGTGCTTGGTACGAGTATGATGAATTGGATTTTTGGCAATCCTAATAGTAGCTTCATTATCACAGAAAAGTGGTGTATGAAGAAAATTTATTCCATAATCCATCATTTGATGTTGTATACACAGCACTTGACAACATACTTCGTATTAGGGTTTTGCAATCAGTTGCTTACACAGATAGAAAAATTACAATATATAAGCAAACCTAATTTCGCTGATAGACTAGCGAAACTGCCTGACTATTAACTTGTTTCACCTGGCAGCGAACTACAGTTTCGTCGAGTGACCAGACACAGCTGACTCCGGGGGGAACTATAGTTTTGCCCGTAGTTTCGCTGGAACACAAAAGTCAACAAAATACAAATTACAAGAGGAAAGCTAATATTAATCCTATTACATAACATTTAACCTATCAATTATAGTGAGTCCAACCTATACTAGATTATCAATAATTGTGGTACTGACACATCCATATCTTTCACATAAGCCAGGTAGGCACTACATCCACATCTCATGCACTTCTCTGCCACCACCATTGAAATTAACTACGGAACCGTACTGACCCTATTTCCGTAAATTGACACCGAACTCCCATCAGGTGAGGTCAATCGAATCATCTTCTTGCGACACACAATATTTGCCTCATAGGCTGCTAGTCAATCCATCCCTAGAACCACATCGAATCCGCCTAGGGGCATCATAAATAATTTAGTAGAGAACCTATGGCCTTCTAACTCTATGTCACAATCCTTTATCAGATCAAAAATTCTAATAGACTTACCAATGGCAGTTTCTACATCGAAGGGCTCATCAATACTTCTACTTCTAACAGACAACTTAGCACAAAAGGCAGCAGAAATAAAGCTCCTACAAGCACCTGAATCGAATAGTACAGAGGCACAAGTTTGGTTTACTAGGAAGGTACCTGACACAACATCGGGATCCACTCTAGCCTCCTCTCGGGTCATAGTGAATGCCCTGGCCTTCACCCTCTACCCTTCATTCTCAGTCCCCTTCTTTGTCCCAGAGCTCTCAGCCCTCGACTTCTTGCAGTCTCTGCTCATATGCCCAATCTCACCATAGTTGTAGCACCTAATCGCCCTACAATCTTTTGCCATGTGCCCTGCCTTTCCTCATTGAAAGCAAAAATTCGGTCCCCACTTACACTCTCTCGTATGCTCTTTCCCACACTTACCACACCGCTTCATCCCCGAACCTGCCGAAACTACCCTCTGATCATCCACCCTTGCCTTTTTGTCATTTGGAGTGAAACCACCACGACCCAATCGTTTCCCATTCCAGTTTTTGTCACCACCACCCTTCTTACTAGCCTCCGCTACTGCCAACTCCTCCTTCTCATCATACAGTCTCCCCACCAAATCAACCACCGACCTAAATGTACTCGGCTGGGAGGCGATCATTGTGCCTATGGATATCCGCTGGTAGACCCTGGATGTACCTCTTGATCTTTCTTAGCACAGGTGTCACCTGATCTGGTACCAGCCTTGCCATCTCGTTGAACTTAGTCGTGTACTGCTGGTGTGTCATGGTTCCCGCCTCCAACTATGAAAACTCTTTTTCAATCTTGTCGAGTTCCCTGTGAGGACAAAACTCCTCGATCACCATCTTCCTTAGTTCACTCCACCTTATTCTCTCAATCTCCCTGCTACCCTCGGCCTGGATAATATTGTCCCACCAACATAAGGTCGAGTCCACGAATGAGTGGGTAGCAAACTTCACCTTTTGATCCTCCCTAGATTTGTGATATCCAACACAACCTCCATTTCTCTCACCCATCGGTGAGCAGCAACAATGTTCCCATTTCCATCAAAAGTCGGGGGCTTGCATCTTTGGAATGCCCCATAGCAGCACCCCTTTGCAGTTTCTTGCACCGCTTCCTCTTTATCTTCATCACTCGAGACAACCATCTCAGTTTTTGGTTTCTCCTCTTCACCTGAACCTCTCTCCTCGCCCCCTCTCCCAACTGTTTTCTTCCTCTCCTTTTTCTCTTTCTCTTCATCCTCCATCACAGCATGAATAACCTCGGTCACCACAGATGGCAGAATTGTTTGGATGACCTGATGAACTTCCTCCACTATTGCCTCCTTAACTGAGGCTCTCAGGTTAGCACTCTCATCACCGCCTTTATGGTGATGAAGCTCGGGCTCTACAGGAGTCGTCTTAGCAGTCTTAGCCTTGTTCCTTATGGCACGTGGTCCAGCACCATGACCACCCCGTACCCCACCTCTAGAAGCCTTCGAGGATCTACCACCAGCCATCCTCTAAACATTATAAGATTCAAACCCTAACACGTTCATTCAAGGTAATAGCTCAGATTATGTCAAGTATAGTAAATCCCTAATTACAGTGGCCAGTTGTGACTAGCCACTTACTTTACTCTTCATCCCCCAAGCATTTCCTATCCTGACTACATCAATATCCAAATCTACTAAGAGCACATAAATCAAGAAGCACACGCACTAAATACCAGTTAACTTCATGAAAATTTACCTGATGGCACGTAGCTACTTGGGCTGGCATCCTTCCATTCAGTCCCATTCTCAGTTTAAGTTTAGGTTTTGAAAATAATTTACCCAATTCTCTTAAACTTTGGCTCTGATACCAACTTGTAAGGCCCCGGTCCCGGAGACCTCACAGTTGGTCATTCATAGCAACATTCATTATTAAAATCTCATTTAAAATATATTAACATAAGAAAATATTGCAACAGAAGAATTATCGAAAAACATTTCATACATTTGTAAGTACTTTTGCCAAGTAATACATCGTTGATTAAAATTACAAAAGAACTAATGAAATTAGCTTAAACTCATGATGAACATGAATTAAAGGTTGATTCCCCCAAAGATCTTTTCAATATCTCTCAACTTTTTATGGTGCGGAAACCCATAATGATAGAGTATGAAATCAGTGTATGTGTGTGTTTGTGTGTGTATGGTGTGTGTGCAAGAACACAATGAAAATTAACTGCTTGTTTGTATTGATTTCGTTCAAAAGCTTACAAAGGATTAGGGTAGCATGCTATTTATAGCCTATACACATAGCTATATACAATTACTAAACTACCCTTATGTAAACAAATATTACATAAATAATCCTAAGTGTCTAATCTATCCGCTATGGAGAATAAGTCATCCGCTGTGGATAATATCTCATCCGCTATGGAGAAGCTTGTCATCCGTTGTGCATGGTTGTATGTTATCCGTTGTGGGATGTTCATCCGCTGTGGATGAACATCCACTGTGGAATGTTCATTCGCTATGGATGAACACCCGCTGTGAATGTTCATCTGCTGTGGATGAACATCCGCTGTGGAATGTTGTCCGCTGTGAGTTCTTCATCCATTGTGGGATGGTTGTTCATCCACTGCACATACTTGGAAGCAAATCTTCATCCACTGCTGATAAACTTCATCCGCTGTGAGACTTTCTTCATCCGCTGCGAACACTTGTCAAAATTTCCTTTTATGTACAAACCTAAAAAGGAAATTTAAACAAATATTAGTGATTGTTATGAATGTTAATAATGTTAATGTGTTATTAAATGATTGTTTTGGATGTTAAAACACATTATGTTTGTTATGCTTGATGTGGCAAGCACCATACTTTTTATGCATTAGTTCTTAATGCAATTGTTGAGTCCAACAATACTCCCCCTAAGTATGATGTTGCCAATATTTTATGTTTGCTAGATTAATGTTTTGTTTGTTAGTAATGTGTGTTTGTGTGTTTTGGTTATGAATAATTGTTTTGTTTGTTTGTTTGTCTAGAATGTTATGCATGTTTTGATTGTATGTTATGTATGATTGGTTGTTTGATTGTTTACTTGTATGATTGATTGTTATTATGTATATTTGATTGATTACATGTGTAACACATGTTTGTTTTGTGTATGTTTACATGTGTTTATACAAAATACATGTTTGAAATGATTGTTTGATTAAATGATTTCAAGTGTTAGCATAATAAAACAAATATGAATGATTGTATGAATCCATGTGTTTATTAACACATATATGTATGTTTGCATGAATCTCATGTGTTTGTATCAACAACACATGTATGTATTATTGTATGATACCATGTATATAAAACCACATGTATGAATGATTGTACGATATCATGTGCATAAGGGCACATGGATGTATGAATGCATAATAATAAAGAAGGATATGTTTGTTTGTTTGTTTCCCTAGCTGTGTGTTTAGAAACCTTACGAATAGATGGTCCTGCTTCATCAGTCTTCTTCTGGGCTTCTTCCATAGCCTTAAGACTATCTTCAATGTCTTGCTCTATGGCTTGGTTAGCTTCAACTTCTTTCACCTGATCTTTGAGAGCTGCGATCTTGAAGGCATTCCTAAAGTTGACTATATGTTCAGTGAAGTAGTCAACTACACTCCTTTGATCTTCATACTTTCTTTCTTTTGTTAGGTGAACCAGCTGCTCCAGAGTGGACTGATCAAGACTCTAAACATCAATATTACACACCAAAGTGGTGACAACATGCTTTCCCTTGAGTATCTCTAAGTTATTGTTCTTAGAGATTCTCATTCCTATAATTCCTTCAATATGAGTGAGTGGCTGCTGTTCAGTCTCTAGCCTCTGCTTCAAGGCTACATTGACATAGACTGTGCCAAGAATCCTCAACATATGAATGAAGTAACAGCAGTCACCCTTGCAAAGTACATCTTGTATGGCTGGAAAAGTTTTTGTTTTCAAGAAAGAGACATAAGATGGGTGAAGAAGTTTGATCTCTACAGGGTCAAACAATCTTATGTCCTCAGCCTATTTTCCTTCAAGTTTCCTTTCCAACACCACCTCAAAATGGTTTTCTTCATAATACCATCTAGTGATTTGATGTGTGTACTTGTTGCCTTCAATCTTCTTCATTATCAACTTCAGATCAGAAGGTCTTAGAGGATAACCTACTCTTTCTAGCAGCTCAAAGTCTAGTTGATCTGTTTGTTCTATCTGTTGTTGTTTACCCTTCCCATTTGCTCTTTGCTCTCTCCTCAATCTCTCAATGTGGAGTTTATCCTCCTTGTCTGCTTTGGCCTTTAATTCATTATGGTGTTTATGCATGTAGGTTCTCAGAATATGGAAGTAATCTGCTCCTCTTGTATTGTTTGTGTGATTGACCATTCTTAGTTGGAGAAGGTCAAGTCTGTCTTTATAGGGCAAGGAGCCTAATTAGGATATATAGGATAAGTATTGGACTAATCCAGATACTCTTTTCACTAAAACAACATCCCATACTTCGTCATACTTCCAGGACACAATCTTTCTTTCATTTGTACCCGCAGTAAGAGTTATTCTATCATACAATTTAACAAAATTTGTCTTCTCATTAATCATTTCTCTTACTTCATTACCTTCAGGCCATAGCTTGTGTGGCATAAATTCTCTTGGTTCTTCTATAGGATGTAGCTCAGGTGGAGCTTGATGATATGTTGAGAGTGATGCTGCAGGATGAGGTCTAAACACTTGTGGCTTTAGGGCATTTAAGAGCATGTTCTTATAAATCTCCCTGGCCATATCTTTCATCTGGGATAGTGACCTCCCTGTATATGATCTATAAGGAATCCGAGTATGACTTAACCAACTCTTCACTTGTTGATAAGTCATCTTTTCTATTTATGGATCCTTTGGCAAGTTTTTCTGCAACTCCTGCTGATCTTTGATCTTTTTGTACCTTCTATAGGTTTGCTCAGTTTCATTCTTCACTACTTCCTGAAATCCTTGAGCAAATCCTTTACTTCAGAAAGGTTTAGTTGCATGAAAGCATCATAAGGGAAACCTTTAGAGACCAACTCTATTCCCATAAGAGTCTCTGGATCATCAGGGAATAGGTCTTGTATGTTTGGAAGAGGATCTTCAGAATCACTTTCTTCTTGTTCTTCCTCAGAGTCTGATAAAATAATGACTTGCTTTGATTCAGGACTATGGGAAATCTCACCTTCTTCCAATTGGATTGGATCAGCATACTCAGGTTGTTCTTGCTTCACCTTGAGCAGCTTAAATGGAGGTGATTTTGGTGCTTCAGACTCTTCTGCTGGTGTCTTGCCTTTTGATGAAGAACCCAAGAAAGTTCTCTTCCTCTTTCTCTCATAAGTTTTTACTTGTGGTGATGATGATAAAGCTTCTGCTGTTGCTTGTTCAGGTTGAACAGAGGCAGTCTCAGCATACTGTATGATTAGTTCATTTTGCTTGGCAGAGAGAGGATTATAAGGAACAATGCTGGTTTCTTGAGCTTGTGGATCTGGAGTGTGAAAGTGCTGTCTCAACATAGGTAAATAATGGATGTTTTCAAAGGGGTTGGCTTCATTGAACAACTGATCCATAGAGTATGACTCTTCAGGAATGATCAGTGCCAGTTCTGGTTGATCTTCTTTCTGTTGACTTATCTCTTCTTCTTCAGCAATTTCAAAATCACTCATATCTTGTTCAAGATCTACCGAATGTTCTTCCTTATTCAGTTGAGTGTCAGCCTGTTCCAGCTCTCTGTTTAATCTTTTAATTTCTTCATTTTGAGCCTTTATAACCCTCTTCAAGTCATCTACTTCATTTTCCCTTGATTGTGATTGTTTAGCCAAGTATTCAATCTCAGATTTGGCTAAGTTAAGCTCATTGTCTTTAGCTTTCAATTCACCTTTGGTCTGTTCAAGTTGTTTTTCAACAAACTTAACAATCAGCTTTTGAGCTTTATGATCAGACTCTAACTTCTCTATTTCTTTATCTTTTACTTTAATCTTTTCTCTTAGTCTCTTAGCTTTGTTATTTGATCTTTCAATTAGCTTGTTATATTCTGTAAAGAGAAAGACTTTGGAATACTCAATATCATCTTCAGTGAGATTTTCACTGCTTGTTTCAGCTTCATCAGCAGTGACTACCTGTTCTTGTATGGGCTCATGAGATAATGTACCAACATCCTTATGTTCATTAGATTATTCTTCAAGGGTTGTATCTATATCTCTCAAAAGAAATGACAAAGTTTGTTGATCAGATAAAGTTGGGCTGTGATGAGGTGAAAGGAAATGGAGATCCAATGATATGTTTTCAGGTTGTTGGAATTCCTCCTCAATGGCTTGTTCTTGTGTGACTGGTTGTTATGGGCTAATGGGTTATTCTGGTAGAATTAGGCGTTCTGGTTGGATTAGTTGTTCTGGTTGAATGATTGGAGGTGGTTGTATGATGGGTGCTTGTTGGATGCCATGTTGGTAAAGCATTAAAGGCTCATCCTGTCCTGGAATCCCTAGAAATACCTCAAGAATAGGGATGTCATGATCAATCATGTGTAGAGGTACAGGCACTTCATTACCTTGGTAAATGCTAGATTTTATCCTGTTAAAGACATGCTCATTGAAGTGCATAGGATGGAATATGGTGCCTTGTCTTGGAATGTTAGGAAGGAGATCATCTATAATCATTTGGATGAATCTGGGAAACATCAGGAATTTGTTCCTCACCTCAGTGATGTTGTACACTAGCCCATTCAGCACTTGTGCAGCAAAATTGAAAGGTCTTCTTGCTATAATACTTGCCATAGCACATGAGGCTCTCAGAGATATGGCATCCCAGCCAGTCTTCCTGTTGGTAATAGTCTTTTGGTATGTATGCATCAAGAATCTGAATTGTGCACACATATATGACTTCTTGATCTGTTTTCTCCCAATAGTGCCTGTATAGCCAATCTGCCTGAACACATGTAAAACATAGTGTTCATCAAACTCTACTGGGCCATCAGCATCAACTTCTCCTAGTTGTAGCACTCTTCTTATAACTTCTTTAGAAATGATGATTTGTTGTTCATGCACGGTAGATATAACTAATTATTGATCATCAATTTCTCCCAGATGTGCATTTGTCCAAAATTGGACAATGTGATCCTCATAAATATCTGGCCTTGTTATCATAGCATGCACTAGTCTTGTTTGCCTGATAGCTTGGTTCATATCTCTGTAGTTCTCTGACTTAGGAGAGTCAGTATTCAGATATGCACATATGTTATGATCTCTAACAAACACTAAGTTTGCCATATCTGCAAAACAAAGAAGTATTTGTTAGATGCTTGTATGATAATTGAATTGATGACATGTTGATCAAAGGTTCATTGACCTATTTTGATTGTTTTGAAGTGATTGTTGTTGTGTAATTAACAATTGTGATTTGTTGAAAATGTATGTATGTATGTTATTTGCTCTAATGCAGGTTGACTTCTTTAAAGTCAATTGTTGTTTGATTTGATTGTGAAAAAGTTGTTTGAGGTAACTTGTTTTGAGTTAAACTCATTTTATAATGAGTTTGTTACATTGACAAGAGTTGTTTGGTTCATAAACATACAACAATTTCACTTTATAATCACTTGATCATGAAAATCAGTTTGACTAGTTAAAGTCAAAATAACCATTTAATGCATATTGAGTGTACATGCATTTAATGTTTGCATGTTGAGTTTCTACCAAATTAACTGTTTTTACTTGTTTGTTATTGTCTTTTAGAAATGTTTACCAAGTTATAACATGTTTTAATCATTTTTGAACATTTTCAAAGATCAGACATAGGGTTTTGTTTGATTTTGGCATGAACCCCTAACTGTTCATGAACCCGATGAACAATTAATCAAATTTCATGAAATCAACAGTCTCAATACATTCAACTAAAGTGATAAAACACTCATTCAATGTTTGATTTTGTTTATAAACATCATGAGATTCATGTGTGATTTTGGTTCAAGGTTCGACTTCGTCAAACAGTGTATGAAAATGAATCACTCAATCTGATGTTTTAATGAATGATTGATGATAAGAATGTTGTTGTTATACCTATTAGATTGTGAATCAGTTGATAAATCACAATGATTTTAGGTTTTTGATCAAACAGGGTTTCAAGGGTTTACGGTGTTTTTTTAAATGTTTGAAATTTTGAATGTTCTCTCTCTCTTGTGGTAAAAAGAAAGAAATCTGTAAATGTGGTTTAGATACACATCGGACAATTAACTATCCGCTGTGAATACAGTGTTCATGCGCAAACCATCTGCTGTATGAACAGTGTTCATACGCTGTGCAAAAATGACTTAAAATTAAATTTAGGTCATCTGCTGTGTGAACAGTCTTCATGCGCTGTGCATTTTACACAGTCCGCTGTATGTTGTACTGTGCACACAGCGGATGAACAATTTGTTCATGCGCTGTGCACATAGTTTATACACTGCGTATGATAACTGTAGTCACTACGGATGAACAACTTTGTTCATACGCTGTAAACCTTTGGTCCATTGTACTGATTGTTCACAGCGGATGAACATTTGTTCATACGCTATGGATCCTTTGATCAAATGTTTGATATGTTCATAGCAGATGAACAAAGTTCATGCGCTGTGGATCCTTTGATAAAATGTTTGATATGTTCACAGCGGATGAACAAAGTTCATGCGCTGTGGATCCTTTGATCAAATGTTTGATATGTTCACAGCAGATGAACAAAGTTCATGCGCTGTGGAACCTTTGATCAAATGTTTGATATGTTCACAGCGGATGAACAAAGTTCATGCGCTGTGGATCCTTTAAACATTTGATTGTTTGTTCACAGCAGATGAACATTTGTTCATGCGCTATGGACACATGAAATGTTTTGATGATTGTTCACATTGGATGAACATTTGTTCATGCGCTGTGGACACTTGGATGTGATGTGTGAATGTTTACAGCGTATGATTACCTGTGTGCATACGCTGTATACACTTGCACTGTTTCTACAACGGATGACTTATGTTAGTCATGCGTTGTGGAACACCTGAATAGAGATGTTCACAGCGGATGAACAATGTTCATACGCTGTGGAACACTTTCAATGTTTTGTATGGTACTGTACCTACAATGGATGTAATATTTGTTCATCTGTTATGTGAACAGTTGTCAAAAAAAATTTAAAAAATTTAAAATTTTATAGTTTTTGAAATCTTTCTTTCGAAGCAAATATTTAATGACTTTGCTTCCGAAAGAAAATTTTGTTTTCTTCCGAAGCAAATTTGTTTGTTTTTCTTCCAAAAGAAGATTTTGTTTGATAAATCTTGTTTAAATCAAAATATTTCTTTAAAATTTGATTTATGTTAAAATATTGAATTTTAACATATTCAATATATGGATGTTTTGGTATCACTCATAAGCAATTTTGTGCAATAAAATAAGCAAATATGTATGTGTCAACCTGCTGTTTGTTAGTGTTGACTTGACTTGGCTTTGTTTATTTTTTCAAAATTTGAAAATATCAAAATTTGAAATGTATGAAAATACACAATTCTTCTGCCTTTGATAATTTCATGTTTAATTTCTCCCTCTAAATTTTTGCATATTTATAAAAACCTGTTATAAAATGACAAAAATTTATATGTATTTGAGTGGAAATTATCAAAGTCCAATTGATTGCTTGCTTGATAAAAGTTAGAAAGATAATGCCTTATCTAACTAATAAATGAATGATTTTCATGTTTGAATATGAATCTTTTGCACATACCATGAGATCATACTAGTCTACATTTCTCACTGAGTTGATTGTATGGTTTTGAGAATAGACATAGACAAGTACAATGTTGATTGCATATATATTGATCCACTTAAACTCAAGCATGGTATTAATGGTTGATTGAAACAGTGAGTGATTATCATGTTTTGAGTTGATTGACATGAGTTGTATGTACCCCACATCTGATTGTTTGATTGGTACAACCCTTCTCAAGATATGCTAGAAAGCACTTTCAATACTTAAAACCTAGCTACTTAGGAGTATAAATGCTCAATTTGATCCATGTTGTTTGATCCTTATTGTGATTCTTTTTCACTTCACTTTGGAAGGCGATCCTCTTTGGGATTCTTTTGATTCATTTACAAGGAATGTAGTCAAGAAGACTTTATTGAGTTTTTATCCAAGATGGATGTGTTCCACTTTGGGAATCTTTTTGGATCATAATTTAGTTCATTCAGGTCTGTGCTTAGCACAACAGAGAATGCCTAGATGTACTCCAGGTCTATGATTATCATAACAGAGGAGAAACTTGTATGATTGAGCAATTTATAAACTGTTTCACTTGGTGTATTGTAGTTACTTTGAAAGCAACCTATATTGGATAGATTAATACTCACCATAAACCAAGATGTGTTGTTGACCACATAATCATGAGAATTTAGTTCTTCACTGTTGTATGTGATGTTAGGTATCCCATGCTGAGCCTATCAACATATCACACAGAATACAAGTCAGTCTTTATTAGTGGAAAATGACTCAAGTGAATAATTATGCTAGTTTACTATCATTTCTCATGAGATGTATGTGTGATCCAATATAACAAATGAATGATTTGTATGATTTCTTGATTTTGAAAAAGGTAAATTTGGTGTTAATCATAGACTTTGACAAAATCAAGCATGTTTGATTTTAATGTTTTGAAAAACATTAATTTGGTTATTCATAGTTGATCATACCAAGTAACTGAACCAAAATTCAAATCTTGTTGAATCAAATGGTTTTGTAAAAAGGTCAGCCAATTGATTATCCGTGTGGACTTTGATCAACTTGATCAGACCCTTTTCTGAGCAATATCTTAGAAAATGATATCTGATTTCTATGTGTTTGGTTTTTGAATGTTGAATAGGATTGTCTGTTATAAACATGGCTGCAGAATTGTCAATGTGTATGGGTGTTTTAAGAAAGTTGAAGCCATAGTCAAGCATTTGATTTTGAATCCATAACACTTAAGAACAACATGCAGAAGTAGCTATATATTCTGCTTCTGCTGTTGACACAGAGACATTGGTTTGTTTCTTGCACTGCTAAGAGATCAATCTTGATCCAAGAAACTGACAGCCTCCACTGGTTGATTTCCTGTTGTTGTTGCATCCCCCATAATCATTGTCTGTATATGCATATAAAGAGAAATCTCCATCTTTGGGATACCACAAACCAAGTGTTGGTTTGCCTTTCAAGTATCTAAAGATTCTCTTCACTACATTAATGTATGATTCTTTGGGATCTGCTTGATATCTTGCACACATGCAAACTACATACATGATATCTGGTATGCTTGTTGTAAGATACATCAGTGAACCTATCATAGATCTGTAAAGTTTCTGGTCAATTGATGTTCCTTCTGGATCTGGTCCAAACTTCAGTCCAGTTGCAAATGGTGTCTTGCTTGAAGTGCAATCAGCCATGTTATACTTCTTGAGTGTTTGATGCACATATTTGCTTTGATTGATAAAAATTCCTTCTGCTGATTGATGAACTTGTAGTCCTAGGAAGAATGTGAGTTCTCCCAAAGAGCTCATCTGGAATTTTGATTGCATAAGGGTTCAAACTCTTTACAAAGCTGTGTGTTTATGGATCTAAATATTATGTCATCCACATAGACTTGCACTACTAGCAAGTCTTGTTCTTTTCTCTTTAAGAACAATGTCTGGTCAATTTTCCCATGGGTGTAACCATTCTGTAGTAGAAACTTTAATAAAGTTTCATACCACTTTCTGCGAGCTTGATGAAGACCATACAGAGCTTTGTCTAACTTGTAGAGTCTGTGAGGGAGATCTGGATCTTCAAACCCTAGAGGTTGAGCAACATATACCTCTTCATCTATCTTACCATAGAGTAATGCACATTTGACATCCATTTGGTAGACAGTGAACTTCTAAGATGAGGCATAAGCAAGGAATACTCGAATGGCTTCCAGTCTTGCTACAGGAGCAAAGACATCATCATAATCAATGCCTTCCTCTTGAGTATAACCTTAGGCTATAAGCCATGCTTTGTTTCTTATGACAATCCCTCTGTCATCTGCTTTGTTTCTGAATAGTCACCTTATGCCAATTGTATATTGACCTTCATGTAGATCTACCAGCTTCCAAACTTCTTCCTTCTTGAATTGATGTAGTTCCTCTTACATAGCTTCTATCCAACTGTTTTCCTTTAATGCTTCAGTGTTGTTTTTGGGTATAGTTAAGGATAAGAAACAGGAATACAAGCAAATGTTTGCTGTGTCAGATTGACTACGAGTCAATCTGGTGTTGAGGTCACCTATGATGTTTTCTATTGGTTGGTCCTTGTGAACTCTTGTGGTTGTAATCTGATCAACATGAATTATTGAATCAAGATTGGTGATTGTCTGATCATGTGATGATGGTTGAGCAAGAGTATTGGGTAATGTGTGATTGTCTTGTTGAGGGGGTTCAGTGAATGTTTGTGGTGAATCATGAAAGAAATCTAAGATTTCATCTTCATGATGTGTATCTGGGAATGAATGGTAATCTTCATCATCTTCATGTTGTTTTGGTTTGTTGGTTTCTTATGATTAACTGGGTATAGGAGATGAAGATGTTGGAGTGTCTGATGATGTTCCTCTTGATGTGTTTTGTTGATCAGCTGGTGTTGACACAGTTGTGCTAGAAGGAGTGTTAGTGGTTCTCCTTGGAGGATCAGCGGTCAATGGAACATCAATGGTTGTTGGTGGAACCATTGGATATTCGTTGCTATCCTTGGAACCTGAAACATCAAAATAAGATGTGTCAAATGAGTTGGTTATAGCATCAATATCAAACAACCAGCTTGATCCAATGACTTTCTTAGTGAAAGAATGTTCATTAAAAACAACATCAGTTGTTTCTTCCATAATATTTAGCCTTGGATTGAATACCCTGTAATCTTTTGAGCTTCCAGAATATCCAACAAAGAATCCATCATCTGCTTTTGGAGCAAATTTGGATAATTGTTCTCTGGTGTTTAATATGGAAACAAAACATTTAAAGGCCTTAAGAAATCCCATATATGGTTTTCTTTTAAACATTAATTCATAAGGCATTTTGGAATGTTCTTTAATGATTAATGTTCTGTTTTGTATGTAGCAAGCTGTGTTTATGGCTTCAGCCCAAAATGATATGGGCAATAGAGAGTCAGCTAGCATGGTTCTAGCAGCTTCTATTAATGTTATGTTTCTCCGTTCAGCTACTCCATTATGCTGCGGAGTTCTTGCTACGCTGAATTGATGACTTATTCCTTTTTCTGCATAAAAAGAAGAAATATTGTCATTTTTAAATTCAGTGTCGTTATCACTTCTTAAAGATTTAACTTTTGGTTATGTTGATTCTCAATCTTTATGATAAAGGATGTAATGATTTGTGTTGTTTCTGTCTTGTGTAGTAGAAAGAAAACCCATGTGAATCTGGAATAATCATCTACTATGACAAGACAGTATTGCTTCTTTCCTATACTTAGGATGTTAGTTGGGTCAAAAAGGTCCATATGAAGCAATTTGAGTTGTGTGTTATTAGAGTTTATCAATTTTGATTTATGTGAAACTCTATGTTGTTTGCCTTTCAGACATGTTATGCAGTGGTCTGTCTAGAAAAATTCCTTTTGTGTAGACCTATGACTAGATCATTTGTAACAAGTTTGTTCATTCTGTTAATATTAGAATGACCTAATCGTCTATGCCACAATTATGAGACATCTTCTATAGCTTTTGATAATAAACAAGTTTCAGGGGTTGAGGCTGAAACATTGTTAATATCAACAATGTATGTGTTGTTTAGATGAGGAGTTTTCAAAAGGATATGTTCTTCTAGAATCTGAAAACCCTTCTTAAGGATGTAGCAGTTGTTGGAGTTAAATAAGGTGGCATATCCCTTGTCACAGATTTGGGATATGCTCTGAAGATTGAACTGAAGATTGGAGCAGTAGTTGACATTCTCAAAGCTAATCAACCCATTTGTTACTGTTCCTTCGCCAGTTATCTTCCCACCTGTTTTATCTCCTCCAAAGGCTACATTGCCTCCATGTTTGTTCTTAAAATCCTGAAAGAGGGAACAATTGCCGGTCATATGACGGGAGCATCCACTGTCAACATACCAGATGTTGTCAGGCCTTCTAAGATGTCCCTGTAAAACATAAGAAATCAGTTAATTGGAGCAACTCAAGCCAAGATGGTCTTGGGTTTTCCATCTTTTCCAATAAAGCAAATTTCTTCCAAAACAGCATTGTCAACTGGTTTTGGAACTCTAGAAACACTAGATTGCCTTTGGTTTGTTTTAGCTCTATTAGGAGAAGTGCTTCGTGCTCTTCTCTTTTATGAGCTAGTGTTAGTCTTTTATCTGTTCTGAGACTTATGTCTCCTTAATGTGTGTTGAAAATTGTCATAAAACGTTTTATCATTATCTAAAACAATTTTCTGGTGAGGAGTTTGTTTAGGAACTCCCATTCTGCTCTTATTTTGAACAACTAATTGTTTTTAGTGGTTTTCTCATTCTGAGCTTGTTTGTTTTGTCTCTAGTTCTTCTTATTGAAGAAACAATTTGCAGTGCTGTGATTGTTTCTTTCACAAATAGAGCAGAAATAGTGAAAACGACATGATTCTGTACTGTGATTATTCATCTTACAGTACTTGCAGTTATCTACATTTTTTCGTGGTGTGTGTGAATTGATAACACCACTCACAGTATGGCAACTCTGATTTTGTTTGTTTGCTGAAAACTTTTGATTTCAAATTAGATTTTAATGGAATTTCAAAAGTTACTGATTGTTGTTTTGGCTGAATTGTTGCTTTACCTTTTCCTTTATTTACCTGTTTGGGAGAGGCAATGGAAGTTACAGCTTTCCTTCCACCAGACTAGATATCAAATCCTTTAATCTATTTTGATTGTTTGTTTGATGTATTAGCCTCACTAGAAACCTTTTGAGTTTCAGTAATTGGCTAATCAGAATCATCATCTAATAAATCATCCTTATCATCATTTGTTGTTGGATCATCAAATTCATTATTTTCTTCGTGAAAAAAGTAAGTTGATTTGATTGGTGGCGGTGTTGAACTTTTAACAAACTTTATCAAGGGTGATTTTGATTTTAAAGGTGATTTTGATGATGATGATGACTGTTTGGAGTCATCAGTCTGTTCATGAGAATCATGTGATTCATCCTGTTTGTTGGTCATGGAGTCAGGTAAAGTAATATAATAATCATTATAAGGTGGACTTACCTTATTATATCCTAAACCTGAAGGGTCCTTAAAGGGCCTTTGTTGTGCAAGAAGTTCTTCAAACTTCTTGTTACTAACCTGAAACTTCTGAAGTTTCACTTCGGTTTCAGCTTGTAATGATTTTGACTCAGTTAATGAGATAGAGAGTTGCTCAACCTGAGCTGCCAAAGTTAGTTTTTCAGACATTAATTTGTCTAAATCTACTTGTAATGAAAGTATTTTAGTTGCATATTGTTTCTGTTCAGATTTTAAACTTTCATTTAAAATGTTTGTTTCTATGACTTTCTTTGACAATTTATCAGCATGCTCTCTATACCTATTTACCTCATCAATGCATGCTTGACTATAGAGGTTTTCTTTTACCTCTTTCAGGATGTCTGTTAGTTTGTCTTCAATATCAGCCATAAGGGCATGATCTAAAGGTGATGGAATTTTAGCCTCATAAAGGCTCCAGTCACATTCTCCATCCTTTTTGATGATCATAGCAGAAGATGTTGGATGCTGAGTTGGACTGAATTGTGTGATTTGAGGTTGTGTTGGTGCATTTGGAATGCTAATTAGTGGAGGCACTTGTCTGTTTGAATGAATTCCACTAGAGGGATGTGCCTGATGTGTATTTCTGTCAACTCTAGGCTGTTGACATTCTCTTGAAAAGTACCCATAAAGCTGATAGTTGTAGCACCTAACTTTGGTTTTATCAAAACCAATTCTTGTCTTTTTGTCCATGTTTAATCCTCGATTTCTTTGTAGAAATCTTTTAGACCTGTATGCTATCATGGCCATGGACTATTGCAGATCCATCTCTTCTACCATATCAGGTGGAAGCTCATCCAAATCCTGTTGAATGATTTGAGATGGAGACAGACTTGCTCCTAAGAATGCTTCAAAACTGGTGGAAAAGGCTGCATATGCTGCCTTTTGCTCTTCACTTTGTAGAATGATAGTAAGAGCATCCATTGGTTTTTCAAGTCTATGTATGTTTGATGTTTGAGGTTTTGGCTGTTTGTTTGAGTTGGAGTTATGAGGGTGATGCTTGCTTTAGGGTGTGGCTTCATGAGAAGCATGAACACTAGTCTTCTTAGACTTGTGTTTGTTGCTGGATGATTATGGTGCAGAAAAGAATGATGTGTCATGAGAATCCAAGAATTCTTCTTCTTCATCCTCTCCAGTGCTTGTGAGGAAAGTACTATCTGTGTGTTGGGTTTCTTTGAACTTATAAGCCTCTACATGTCTGATCTGGTTATTGTTCCTGGATTTTTCATCCATTTCCAATGCTTCAACCTTGGCTACTAGTGAGTCAAGGGATAGGGCCTCTAAGTCCAATGTTGCTTTCATGAGTGAAATTGACTGAGTCCAACTCTCAGGCAATGTGTGCAACATTTTCTTGTTGATTTCAACAGTGTCATATTTTAAGTCAATACACTATCATTTCATTGACAAGTTGGACGTATCTATGTAACTGTTGAGGGATGGACTCTCCATGGATGTGGTGGAAGGTCTCATATTGGGTCCTCAGTTTTTCCTTCTTGACTTCCCCGTATCTCCTCACTACCTTCACACATGGTGTGAAGAACTTTCCACAGCTCATGTGTTTTTTGAAATTTTCAACACAAGTTAAAATTTCAAAAGGCAAAGTCATTGCAAGAATGTTGTAAGCCTTCATGTCTGTTTTGACCCGTTTCAGGTCATCACTAGCTACACTCTTCAGACTAACTGGCTTTTGGATGTTGTATTCAAGTCCTAATGTCAGTGGGATGTAAGGACCTTCTGTGATGGATGTCCATAGATCTGGATCTTGATATGTAATCCAGTTTCTAAACATAATTTTCCATTTCTTGAAATCTGATTTGTTCTTCAATTCAGGGGGTTTTAATCCACTGTTAGAACTCATCATTTCATCAGCCATGTTTGTTTAATTTTTTTTAACTTAATAATTTTCAAGTTAAATTTTTTTATTTAAATTTTAGACCGGTGCTAAAATTTAATTAATCCTAATTGTCTCTAGGATTTGTTTGTTAATTTGATAAACTATTTGTTTTTAATTGTTTACCAAATAAAGGAATTAATTAATGTTAATTAAATATCCTATGATTTAATTCTTTCTATGTCACGGTTGACAAGAAAGATTGTGTGAAAAGAAATATTTGTCATTTTCCTGATTTAATGGATGGTCAAATGTTTTGGGCAAAACCATAAAAAAACTAAGTTTGTCCTTTGCAGAAAACTTTTTGGATCAAAAAGTTAGTTTTTGAGAACTTTTAAAAGAAGAAAATTGTTCTTCTTCGGTTCTTCAAATCTACAAACACAAATCCCGTGAATTGTGTATGAGTTTTTCTAATCAAAAACTAAGGTTTTTCTAGGGTTTGCTCGAAAAAACAACTGTTTAAATATTCAACAAAATAGATCGTTAAATTTAAAAACACAAATGTGTTCCTAGTGAGATTGTCACTAGTTTATGATGATTATGAACAATATAACCGGTTTAGATTATTCAAACAATGATCGGTTTCGATTGAAAACCAATAAAACAGTGAATAAACACTTGAAATGTTTGCAAAAACCCCTTAAATCTGATAGGGTTTTAAAGGTTTTGATGAAGATTTGCAGTAGAAAACCTCTGTAGAATGTTGTTTAACAAATGATTAACAATACCCGTGTATTGTTTTATCACAAAAACCACAGAAAACTTGTGTTATGTGTGATGTTCAAGCTGAAAAGCAACAACACTTCTTCAAAATGCACAAAATGATTCTGAAATCATGTTTGTTTGCATTTAATGAATGTTTATGAGTAGAAGAAGATGAGTTTGATGATGTTTCAGCTTGTGAATGTCTGTTTTGAAGCTAATGAACCACTGAAATCAAGGTTGTTGAGTGAGAGGATCGAAATCAATGAATGATTGAGCCAAAGCTCTGATACCACCTGATGAAATCAGCTTAAACTCATGATGAACATGAATAAAAGGTTGATTCCCCCAAGGATCTTTCCAATATCTCTCAACTTCAACATACTAACATTATGGTGCGGAAACCCATAATGACAGAGTATGAAATCAGCGTATGTGTGTGTTTGTGTGTGTATGGTGTGTGTGCAAGAACACAATGAAAATTAACTGCTTGTTTGTATTGATTTCATTCAAAAGCTTACAAAAGATTATGGTAGCAAGCTATTTATAGCCTATACACATAGCTATATACAACTACTGAACTACCCTTATGTAAACGAATATTACATAAATAATCCTAAGTGTCTAAGCTATCCGCTGTGGAGAATAAGTCATCCGCTATGGATAATATCTCATCCGCTGTGGAGAAGCTTGTCATCCGCTATGCATGGTTGTATGTTATCCGTTGTGGGATGTTCATCCGTTGTGGATGAACATCCGCTGTGGAATGTTCATCCACTATGGATGAACATCTGCTGTGAGTTCTTCATCAGCTGTGGGATGGTTGTTCATCCGCTGCACACACTTGGAAGCAAATCTTCATCAGCTGCTGATGATCTTCATCCGCTGTGAGACTTTCTTCATCCGCTGCGAACACTTGTCAAAATTTCCTTTTATGTACAAACCTAAAAAGGAAATTTAAAACAATATTAGTGATTGTTATGAATGTTAATAATGATAATGTGTTATTAAATTATTTTTTCGGATGTTAAAACACATTATGTTTGTTATGCTTGATGTGGCAAGCATCATACTTTTTATGCATTAATTCTTAATGCAATTGTTGAGTCCAACAATAACATTTAGTTGTATTACAAAACAACAATATTATATCTGCATGAGATGGATGCCAGTCTTCACTTGCCAAGTAGCTTCAACTCCATGCCATCCTCAGCAACATCATTACCTGCCAACTGAAAGTGCATATAAAAAGTTAGCGTTGCTGAGTGAGTTCTAGTTTTATAAATAAAATACTTCGTTTATATAAAAATATCCTTTACTTTCGTCCGTCGTCACACATCATACATACATTCAGATAATATTTATATATTATCTTTCATCATCATTCGTCATCATTTGTTCTTTCATTTATTAACATCGTTCCACTTTCTTATATGGATCCTATCACATGCCATACCCCCACGTCATGCTAAAAAGCTGGTACTGTGCCAGGGTTTATCAATAAACCCCCACGTCAAGCTAAAAAAAGCTAACACAATACCGGGGTACGCAACAAAGATCCCATCATGGTCAATCACAAAGATTAGACCCCTGTGCGCATTTTCAAGGGTTAGCTAAACCGCACACAGTTGAGCAGACAACTACCTCATTGAGTTGTGAACCACCTTCGCATGGCTTGCAAGTCTTTCGTTCATTAATTATGTTCCACTTTCATTAACTTCATCTTTCACTTTTATTATGATAATACTTTACGTACAAGAGTATTAACACACCACGTAAAGTCACATAATAATACGTAATATAGAACATCAATATCAGCCCACAATCATACATAACATCAACAAGCATAAACCACTAAAACATTTCAGAACTTAACAATACATTCTATTTCCCAAGATTCCAGAAAATCCTAAGTGCCCAAACAAATGCGGATGAACATAAGCCAATATGGCTGAATATTCAGCAAATGCGGATGAAAATCTCAGAAAAATATTCTGAGTGTCTAAAGATATGCGGGTGAACCAAATGCGGATGAACATGTCCAAATGCGGATGAACAAGTCCAAATGCGGATGAACAATACTAAATGCGGTTGAACAAAATACTTGGCTATTGAACATAAAACCAATGCGGTTGAAGTTCAACAAATGTGGATGAAAACCAGCAAATGTGGATGAACAAAAGACTTGTGTGAGGGAACATTCAACCAATGCGGTTGAACACTCAGTAAGTGCGGATGTTCAAAACCAACCTGTATTGAAACTTATGCTATTTCCAGTTCTCAATCATCATTCTAATATGTCCTTAGTATCGATCTATCATGATAAACACTTAGAACATAGATTACAACTACACAGCAATGAAGAAGGCATTTAAAATACATAACAACATAAATTTAGTCGCAAACGTTGGAAATTCAAATTTCAGTTTGTAAAACTTCAGTATATATGCACATCATCCCCAAACGAGTATAAAACAAGTAAAAGAGGGGATCTAGAACTCACCTCTAGCATCTTTCGAGTAAGACTTCTTCAAACCGACAGCAAACGGGAGTTCTAGCACCTAAACACACCGAAACAAGCAGCCAACACAAGAAACACGTAAGAATCGGTCCAGCAGTTCGAACACAGTAGAAAATCAAGCAGAAAATACAAGAAAATCTCACCTACAAGCAGCTCTTCCTCCTTCTCTCTCTATAAACCAATTACAGCTTCTTCCTTCTTCTTACAGCCGAAAGCAAAGTCTGTAAAAGAAGAAGTGTGGGCTGCCATGCTTCTTTTAAATCCCATAATGGGCAAGTTTGCCACTTGCATAACTTTAACCCCTTGACTTGGGATATTTCACCTTTCTTTCTTTTTCTGTTCCTTTTAATAAATTTCCAGGTGTTACACTGCAAAAGCATGAAACATCAGCTTGCAGCGAAAATAAATATTATTTACAAGGAATATTGGTATGTAGTGGGTAAAATTATTTGATAAATAATTAGGTTGAATAATCATCATAAAGTCACTTAACTTTTATAAAATAACTTGCAATCTTTATATATGTTTGAGCATTTTATAAAAACTAAAACAAACCCTTGAAGTCACCTTTGTTAAATCATCCCTTCCTACCTTCTTCCCATTAAATATTATAGCTAATCATTACATAAAGATTTTAGTGTGATTTGATGCTTTTATGTAAAGACACATATCCCTATATCTTCCTTATACTTCCAACACAACACCTACCTTCACCATAACACTCCACCTCTTCTCTTTTTTCCCCTAAAAATGAATCCACGCCACCACCATCATCATCCATCTTCATTCTTTCACTATCTTGAAGAAACCATGTTTAATCCATCAAATCTTCAAGTGTGGTGACCATTGGTGCAAGATTTAAGTGGTTTATGGTGTAGGAACAATCTTTATATGAAGAATTTCTTGAGAATCTATACTCAAAGCCCCATTAATCCAAGAGTTTTATTTGAGGGTATGGATTTCCTATTTTTTTATTTCATTTTTACTTCTTAAAAGCTTGTTTATTTCATAAGATTGTTCTCCAACATCAAAGTTCTTTCATATAAACTAAGGACCTAACTAAAAAAATACAAAAATGGAACTTTAAATAGTGTATATGTATGTGTGTGTGAGAGAGAAGCGTGAGTTGTGTGTGTATATACGTGTGTGTTTTGTTCTCATTACTTGAACATACTTGTTTTGGTAGATTCTCTTTTGCATTAAATAAACCATGTTTAATTATATGATAAAAATCATACAAAAGAGGACTTACATGGATTTTATGTTTGAAAATTATTGGACCAAAAGAACCAATGAGCCTGATCAGAAAAACCTTTAAGTCCCACAGACATTATAAGAACTGAAGTAGCCTGCAACAGCTAAAGACATCAACTGATAACAAGGTTTGAAGACAAAGTCTGAAGTGAAAGAGCTGAAGACAAAGTCTGAAGTGAAAGAGCTGAAGACAAAGTCTGAAGTGAAAGAGCTGAAGACAAAGTCTGAAGTGAAAGAGCTGAAGACAAAGTCTGAAGTAAAAGAACTGAAGACAAAGTCTGAAGACAAAAGCTGAAGACAAAGACTGAAGACCAAGTTTCAGATGTTGTCACAACAGCTGAAGAAGACCTCTTCAGTAGTTGTGATGGTTTCCTTTCAGTAGTTGTATTTTCTTTTCCGTACTAGTAGTTTCAGTAGTTTTATGTTTCTTCGTGTACTTAGCATACTCTGTGATGTTCTCAGTTGTTGTGAACATTCTCAGTAGTTTGCTTACTTTCAGTAGTTTGTAATAATTTTGTTAGACGTCACTATCAAGTGACATCAGCAGACGTCACATTCCTTTATATAAGGAATGCTGACCTAATTGTAATCTGTGCAGCTTAGAAAAACCTAGCAGCCGCCATACCGAAGCATGTGTGCATGAATGTTATTATCCCTTTTGCAGAAAACCCTATTTCTATATAACCGTGTACTGTTCCATTGAATATCTATTGTGTTCTTGCAATATTTGTCTAATTCTTGTTCTAATTCCGCTGCGATTCAATTAATTGATCAAACTTAGATCGCTGATCCTGACAAATGGTATCAGAGCTGGTTAATCATTGATCGGTTTAACAATTGATCATTGAAACTGCTATTTCGATATCTAAAGTTTGATCGAATTAGCATATTTGCAAGAATTGGTTATAGAGATTGATTTTCTGCTGCTTCTGGTTATTCTGTTTGAGTTTCTTCTTGGTTCATATTGAGTTTGTTGTGTTTTTGTGCTAAATCCGTTGAAACTTGATTGTTTTGGTTTGAATCTGAGAATGACTACTCCTTCTAATGACCCTCACAATACTGGCTCCTCAACCAAGCCTCCGATGCTGGTTAGGAGTGAGTATAACATATGGCAACGAAGAATGCTCCATCACCTGTCTGTTAACAGTTCAGGGTGTTGGACATCTGTGGTTCATGGTCCACACAAGCCTATGGTGAACAATCCGGAGACCAACCAAATGGTTCCAAGAAGAAGGAGCAATACTCAGATGAAGATCGTAAACTGTTTGAGATTGATGCTAAAGCCCATGGAATTCTGGCCATGGCACTGCCGAATGAAATCTATTCTGGGCTTATGCATCATGAAACTGCTCATGACCTCTGGAATGCTTTGAAGGAACAATTCGGAGGAACTGATGAGGTCTTAGCAAACAATAGAGAAATCCTCGCCCAACAATATGAGACATTCTCTTATAGGAAGGGTGAGACACTGACTCAACAGTTTGAGCGTTTCTCCTGCTTGATCTCTGAGCTGAAAATGGTCAAGCATGAGTATACTAACAGCCAGATGAATAACAGATTCCTCAGATCACTGCCTGAGAGATGGGACACATATACCATTGTCCTACGCTCCAGTGCAAATCTGGATAGCCTATCTCTCACCCAACTCCATGGGAAACTGCTTACATTTGAAAGAGAGATAGAGCAGAAAAGGAAACTGGCATCATCAGGAAAGCTCTCTGATGACTTTGTACCAGGTAACACTGCCTTGGTCGGTCATGAGTCAGAATATGCTGGATCAGAAAGTCATATGATGAGCATATAGATTTCTCTTCAAACAGTTCTGATCATGCATTTGTTAGTGTTGACAGTCATTCTGGGTGTAATAGTGATAATTTATGCTTTATCATGGATGATTTGCAGGGTATTGCTGATGATGATTTAGAAGAGATGGATATTTTGAGCCAAATGGCCCTGATCAATATCAGATCTCAAAAGTTCTACAAGAGAACTGGTAGGAAATTTCCAGGACTCTCTGGCAAAACCAAAGTTGGTTTTGACAAGAGTAAGTTGAGGTGTCACAAATGCCACAGGCTTGGGCACTTTGCAAGAGAGTGTAGATCAACTGGATCTAACTCCTCTGCACCCTTTGTGACCTTTCCAAGCAATAGTTCACAAAACAAAGGGCAACATCCTGCTAGTTCTGGTCATCACTCACAACCTCAATCTCCTGCATACTTTGTCCCTCAGGGTCCAATGCCATATCCTTATCCCTGCTATTACATGCCACAGCCAAATCCAGTTCATGTCCCTATAGCACAACAACCTCAAGCCCTACCTGAGCCTCAACCATCTCCATCACAATCTCAACCTCATCACAGCTTCTTCACACCAGGAGTTGTTGACTGGAGCAGCTTACCAGATGATCTTTCTGGTTTCAATGAGCAATTATCTGCTGGTGCTGGTCAACATGGTGGTGAACATCCTTTTGGGAATCTTGCTCTCATGGCCCTGGAGTCTACTGAGGGTTCCTGCTCAGATGCTTCATCTTCACAGGTAACCCAGGTATCTTTTGAGGCTAAAGCCAAGTTATGTTCTGAATCATGCATAGCTGCCTTTGTCTCTATTAGAGAGGCAAATGTAGCTTTAATCAATCAAAATCTTGAGCTTGAGAAAACTATTTCCAAAAGAAAAGATGAGTATGTGTCTGCACTTAATGACAAAGATGATGAGATTTACAAGCTTAAATGCCAACTTAATGATGAAAAGGCTAAGGTAGAGGTCATACTCGAGAACCACAGAAGTCTCAAAGAGACACTTGCAGCTACCCAAGTTGAGTGTGACCGCTGGGTAACATCCTGCAAGGGATTTGAAATGCTTCTCAGCAAGCAAACAGCTTCAAATGTGAAGTTTGGAATAGGTTACAATCATACTGCACCACCTACTGATTTTACTTCAAAATCAATAGTAAAATCTGAAGGTGAAAGTAATTTCCAAACCACATCATCATGTGATTCATCCTCAAATGATAATACAAAATTAGAGGATGAAGTCAGTGTTAAGATCTCAGCAAATCAATTGCCTGATGGTTTAAATGCTGATAAACACATGAAGCTGAGAAATTCAGATGTTGTTCCTCAAAGTACTCCAAGTACTGAAGGGCAAGTCACAACATCTGAAAAGCATTTCAAATCTGATGAAATAAAAGGATTAACAACTGCTGAGGAATCTATCATACGGTCTTTCAGGACGGATAGAGAACAGCTGAAGAACAAGTCTTCAGTTGTTACCGATCCTTCAGTACTTAACACAAGTACTGAAAGGAGGAAAGTACTGAAGATCACACCTTCAGTAGTTTCCACTTCAGCAGTTGATCAATCCAAGATGAAGAATAAGCCATGTGAAATATGTGGTAAATTCAATCATCTATCTGATGAATGCTGGTACAAAAAGGGTTCCAAACTCAACAGAGATAAGCTCATTAAAGAAGAGATAAATAAAATGAAAAATGAGTTTGAAACCAAGTTTGTACCACAGTCATCTCAAACTGATAAACCCAAGGCCTCACCAAAATCCAAAAAGAAGGATGGGGTTTATCAGAAAACAGCTGATAGTGTTCCTCATGATAAACATCAGACGAAGTCTGTGAATTTCAAGAAGGAGGAAATGGTGGGTCACAGGAACTCATCAAAAACAAGTACTGATGTGTCAAATGAGCTGAAGGCTTTAGCAACAAATCAGACACAACTTGTTATGATGGTTCAGCATTTGTTGGGGAGAGTTAACCAACTAGATGCACCTGTGATCAAACCACTGAAAAGGAAATCCAAGCCCAAATCTAAGAATCCATTTCAGCACCATCTCCACCTTCATCAGCTGTTAATCATGAGAAACAAGTTATGGTTAAATCTGTTGATGAAAACAGACCCAAAACCAAAAAGGTTTGGGTCTCTAAAGCTAACTAGTTTCTTATGATAAATGCAGGGTTCTTCAGCATGCCAAAGAAGCATCTGGTATGTAGACAGTGGAGGATCTATGCATATGACTGGGAGCAGTTCTCTTCTTAATGACTACTCTCAAGGAAAGAAGGGATTTGTCTCATTTGGAAATGATGCTAAGGGTTACATCATCGGGAAAGGATTTGTGTCAAATGGAGAAATCAGATTTGATGATGTTAACCATGTGGAGAATCTCAAGTATAATCTACTGAGTGTCAGTCAGATGTGTGATAAAGGGCATGTTGCACTTTTCACAAGCCAGAACTGCCGGATTCTGTCTTCCAAAGTTCTGAGGCTGATTGACAAGGTATTGGATGAACATACTCTCCTGAAGGCCAACAGGATAGGAAGAGTATATGCCTTGGATTTGTCAAAGAAGATTGCGTTAAAAGGTCATCCTTGCCTGTTCTCCAAGGCCTCTCCTCAGGAATCTAAACTGTGGCATAGAAGGCTGGGTCATGTTAATCTCAAAAACATGAATCAGCTGATCCACAATAGTTTAGTGAGAGGTCTACCAATAAAGGAGTTCCTCTGTGATGAAACCTGCACTGCTTGTTTAAAAGGAAAACAACACAAAGTCTCATTCCCTCCTATAGAAGAACCAAAGTCCACTGCCTGCTTGCAATTACTGCACATGGATCTCTTTGGTCCTGTGAGAGTAATGAGCATGGCAAAGAAGAAATACTGTCTGGTAATTGTGGATGATTACTCCAGATTTGTATGGACCTTCTTCTTGCATTCAAAGGATGAGGCTGCTCAGACAATTATTAACTTTGTGTTGTATGTTGAGAAGCAGTATTCCCTATCAGTCAAGTGTATAAGAAGTGATAATGGAACTGAATTTAGAAACCATACACTTGATGATTTCTACCTTTCAAAAGGAATCAAGAGGCAGTATAGCATCCCAAGGACTCCAGAACAAAATGGAGTAGTGGAGAGAAAGAACAGGACCCTAATTGAAGCTGCAAGGTCCATGTTGGCTGACTCTGGTTTGCCACTGACCTTTTGGGCTGAAGCTGTCAACACAGCATGCTATGTGCAAAATAGAGCTTTAGTGAATCAGAGGTTGATGAAGACTCCTTATGAAGTTCTACATCATTTGGCTCCTCTAATTTCATTCTTCAGAGCATTTGGGTGTCCTTGTTACATTCTCAACACAAAGGATCAACTCCAAAAGTTTGATTCTAAGGTGGATGCAGGGTATTTTGTTGGGTATTCATCCACTTGCAAGGCTTACAGAGTGTTCAACTGCAGAACAAAGATGGTTGAAGAAACCTTGCATGTGAAGTTCAATGAATCTCCTAAGGACAAAATCCCACAAAACCCTGTGGAGTTGTTTGATCTGGACATACTGCAATATGTTCCTTATCAGCCTCCAGCTGTTGCAGATCATGTGAATTCATCACCTTCTGCAGCTAGTCATCCATCTGGTGGTACTGATGTGATGATGATCCCAGTACTCACCTATTCAAGTTTAGTGATCAACTGCCTGAGTCTACTAAACTTGATGTTCCTGTAGCTTCAGTAGCACCATCCACAACAAATGCTGATGAGATTTCTGAATCCTCTACTTCATTTGACCTGCCATCTAACACTTGGTTTCAAGAATCTGGATCAACATCTGTTGCTGCTGAGCGTGCTACAAACACTTGCACAGATCTCATAGTGTACCAAGAGCTGAAGAATCACCCAACGTCTCAAATCATTGGTGATATCAATGCTGGTGTCTCAACTAGAAGTCAATTGTCCAACTTCTGCTTCTATGCTCTCTTCATCAGTCAGCAAGAGCCAAAGAACTATCATATTGCATTAAGAGACAATGGATGGGTTGATGCCATGCAGCTTGAGCTTCTTCAGTTCAAAAAGCAGCAAGTGTGGGAACTGGTTCCTCTACCCCCAGGTAAGTGTGCAATAGGCACTAAATGGGTGTTTAGGAATAAAACAGATGAAAATGGGCAAATTGTCAAGAACAAGGCCAGACTGGTTGTCCAGGGGTTTTCACAAGAAGAAGGTATTGATTATGATGAAACCTTTGCCCCTGTAGCCAGACTGGAGGCAATTAGATTGTTCTTAGCCTATGCTGCATTCCATAATCTTAAAGTTTTTCAAATGGATGTCAAAAGTGCATTTTTATATGGTAAAATAAAAGAAGAGGTTTATGTGTGTCAACCACCAGGTTTTGAGGATAATAAACATCCTGATTGGGTGTATAAACTTGATAAGGCTCTTTATGGGTTGAAACAAGCTCCTAGAGCCTGGTATGAAACACTGTCAAATTTTCTTCTTCAGAATAATTTCACTAGAGGCTCCATAGATAAAACTTTGTTCATTAAGAAAGTGGGTCAGCATAAGCTCCTTGTTCAAATTTATGTTGATGATATTATTTTTGCATCCTCTGATCCACAGTTGTGTGATGCATTTACAAAGTTGATGCAACAAAAATTCGAAATGAGTGCCATGGGAGAATTACAGTTCTTTCTAGGTTTGCAAATCAAACAAAAAGCTGATGGAACTTTCATTCATCAGTCAAAATACACAAAGAGTCTTTTGGAAAAGTTTGATTTACAAAACTGTAAGCCCTGTTCTACTCCCATGTGCAGCACCACACAACTGGATGCAGATCAGAAAGGTAAAGCTGTTGATGAAACACTTTACAGATGTATGATTGGGTCCTTGATGTACTTAACAGCTTCTAGACCAGATATTATGTTTGCAACTTGTGTTTGTGCTAGATTTCAGGCTGCTCCTAAAGAGTCTCATTTGATTGCAGTCAAGAGGATCTTTAGATATCTGCAAGGTACTCAATCTCTAGGTCTTTGGTATTCCACTGGGCACTCTTGCAAATTAGTTGCTTTTTCTGATAGTGACTATGCAGGGTGTAAATTAACTAGAAAATCAACTTCTGGTGGATGTCAATTCCTAGGCAACTGTTTGGTTTCTTGGCAAGTAAGAAACAAACATCTGTTGCTACATCCACTGCTGAAGCCGAGTACATTGCTGCTGCAAGTTGTACATCTCAGGTACTCTGGCTTCAGAATCAATTATTGGATTATGGCATTACCGAGACTAAGACTCCATTACTAATGGATAGTGCTTCAGCTCTTTGTATTGTCAAGAATCCAGTCCAGCACTCTAGGACCAAACATATTGAGATCAGACACCATTTTATCAGGGATTGTTTTGAAAAAGGTTGATTGATCCAAAGTTTGTTCCTAGTGCTGATGAGCTTGCAGACATATTTACTAAGCCTTTGGACAGTTCAACTTTCCAAAACCTAGTGTTAAGGCTTGGTATGCTGCAGCTAGAATAAGTGACAACTACTGATGATCTCAGTCAACAAGTACTGATGAGCATTCGTATACTATTGTCACAAATAAGTACTGATAAGTTCTTTTATCCTCAGTAGTTTTCATAACTACTGAAGACTAAATTACTTAAAAGTACTGAAGTACTCTATCTGTTGAAAAGAACTGATGTAGTTACAACTACTGATGTCAGTCTAACAGATAAGTACTGATGACCAATGAAACGTCTGAAAATCAGACAACGTCTGATATAAGTGTTGAGGTCAGAATGAAACAGCTGATGAGCTAAGAATTGACGACAACAGCTGATGAGAAATTTATCTCTTCAGTTGTTTCTACAACTGCTGCTTCACTTCAAACAACTGAAGCCAAAACCATGTCTTCAGTAGTTTCACAACTACTGATGACTAACACCAAGTCTTCAGTTGTTACAACACCTGAAGCCAAAACCATGTCTTCAGTAGTTTCACAACTACTGATGACTAATACCAAGTCTTCAGTTGTTACTTCTGAAAGTTAAAACCAGGTCTTCAGTTGTTTTCAAACAACTGATGACAGCACCGACACTTTCAGTCGTTTTATATCAGCCTTTTCTTACCCTATAAATACCTAAACCTACTTTCAAACGTTTCATTAGCCGTTTTCCGTCCTTCACTCTCTCAACAATGGCGACCATGAAACTCAAACCCAGACACAACTGTGTTGCCTACCTCTCGAAATCGGCCTTCTGGAACAAATTTGATAACGCCATCGATCTTATGGTAGATTCCCAGTACCGAACCGCGTTTCTTCTGAATCCTACCATATACCCCGATTCCCTAAGCCAGTTCTGGACCAACGTCTCTGTGCAAACTGGTGAGAATGATAGCCAAATCACTCTCCAGTCGTTGGTCAACCAGAAACAGGTGGTCATCACTCCGGACATCATTCGACAAACCCTAGATCTACATGATGCCACCTGTGTCACAGAATACCCGAAAGGCACAACCGATATGTCTTTCATCAACAACGGGTATGAAGGAGACTTAAGTGCTACCACCATTCTGAAGAAGCACTTCCATGATGCTGAACGTCTTATATTCCACATGGTGAATGTCTGCCTTGCACCAAAAACCTCCTCATGGGATCAGATGTCCTCCCGATGGCAACAGGTATTATACTCTATCTTTGAACGACAAACTCTAAATTTTTCTGAGATAGTTTTTATGGAACTTAAGGATCTGGCCTTGAAACCTGTGGCAAACAGATGGATATTATATCCCAGGTTTCTCATGGCCATAATTTTAACACAGCTAAAATCAGACGGCCTTGTTGGCCTTGGAGTCCCTGCTCCGGCTGTATTGCCTGAAGTATACTCCAGGCACAACTCTGACCCTACAATGAAAGGGGCTGCCCGGCTGCTAAAACCCAAGCAGCGGAAACCCACAGCCTCCACTTCCAGATCCAAAGTCCCCACCAAACCCTACACCAAAAAGCCTAAAAAGGCTACTCAGGGAGATGAGTCCCCTGAGGATGCCCCTGTACCACCAATACAGGAAACACTTACTGGTTCTAACCCCCCAGTAGTGTCCAAGACTCTACCAGCCCTAGCCGCTCAGGCATCCTCTCAACAGGATCCTGATGCAACCAAAATTAGGGATACCACAATGCTGGAACCTATCTCAATTGAGAAGGTTACCATTGAAGAGCACCAGTCACCCCGGGTGCAATCTGCTTCAAACCTATCTCCAAATGCAACCGCTCCTCAAAGCCCAACATTTATTGTTGCACAAGTGCTGAGTCAGCTGCATTCCTCTCCTCCTCCCCAGACACCCATTACAATGGGGAGAACCTCAACAGCTGAGGAAGAGGACCGAAATGCTGCTGATAACCCACAGCACAGGGGTTATAATGTTCAATCTCCCCGTGTAGAGGAGGAGGTTAGAACATCTGGTGAGGCTGCCACTTCTACTGATTCAGCAAATGACCAGGATGAAGTTGGTAACATCTCTAAGACCTCACCAGAGGCAACTGCCGATGAAGGACTCAGTCCTGAGGCAGGAAGTCCCCAGAACCAAGAACAAGGGGCACATGCTACAACTGATCTACACTCAGGGCATGTACATCCTGATTCAATCAGGAGGTCAGGTGATTCAGCAAAGACTGATGATGACCTGGGCTTTTTCTACGATGTCTTGGCCCATAACACAATCCTTGAGGCTGAGGTGAGCAGACTCAAAGAACTGCTTGCCAAAATGTCTCAGGATCAAAGTCCATCTGCCCCAATAAACCCACAGATGGCACCTTCATCTGAAGGTTCCCCAAACACTCCGCCACTACACTCAACTGAGCCACCAGCCACTGTTGTTGGCACCACCTCTCAGGGACAGAACCCCTCTGAGCAGATGGTTGCTACCTTTCAAAATTCCTTACCTCTCATCACTCCCATCATCAATGAGATTGTGCATAAAGCCATTGATGAGAAAATCTCCTCAAATCTAAAAACACTTGTTGATGATGCTGTGCAAAAGAAGCTTTCTGCCATTCAAACCCCTGAACCCAATGCACCCAAAAAGGGGGAGTTTAAGGTAGTGAAAGAAAGAAAGAGAAAGAGAGTGGAAGATGAGAAACAAGAAAAAGAAAAGGAGTTAGAAAAGGAAAAACAGCTAATCACATACAAGAGAAAGAAAAGTGCTGAAACTCAAAAGCCTGATGAAGAGAAATCATTGGAAGATCTGATTAAAGAAGCTGATGAAGCTCACAGCAGATCAATGGACAGAATAATAGACCAAGTCTTTAGACAGGGCTTTGATACAGCCACATTAGACACTGAGATCAGAAGGCTGGAGATTGAAGAGATACAAGAGAGATGGGCCAGTTACAGTGTAATGGAAAGGGAGAGGTTGGAGATAATGATCAGGTTTATTGCAAAATACTTGGGAAGATCATTAATTGAGATTAAATCATGGACCAGAGATAGTATTCTGGCAATAACCACCAGAATCTGTGCTTCTGAAGCATTCAATAAGGGGTTGATCATCGAAGCCTTAGATGAAGCAGGGGCTGGGAAGAGAACTGATATGGCCAAGCTTTCCAAAGCCAAACTTACCACAAAAATGCTAGATCAGCCTTTCCAAACTCCCACTCAAAAACAACCAACACCACAACTCTCCAAACCAACTCAACCCTCAAAACCAACTCCCTTATCCCAAAAACCACCTCAAACCATATCCAGTGATGCACCCAGAAGGAGGAGAAGGGTGTTGAGGATGGTAGAAGAAGAAGAAGAAGATGATGAAGAAGACAGTCTGCCAATCTCTGCTGTTCTAAAATTACCTGAGCCCAGAAGTCAACAAATGATCACACCAGACTTTCAGAGGCAAATGGTGAAAGTTAAGATTGAAGAAGAAGAACAGCAGAAACAGCACGATGAGCAACTTTTGAAGATGATTGACAAAGAGTTTCCTCAGTCATCATCTATACAAGCCATGAAGAAACACGCTCAAAGGCTGTATGCTCTCAGGTATACCTTTCAATATCAAAAGGAGAGAGTAAGGATTTGGCCAGACCCCAGGGTTAGTTCTAGAATTCATAAGAAATCCATACCAAGTAGATACAATGGCCAAGTGAGAAAGACCATAGATGCTGCTATTATGTTGGCCATTGTAGTCTCACCCTGGGAAATACTTGAAGACTTCAAGAGAGCCTACAAGTCAAAGATGACCCCTCAAACTCTAATGGAGAACAAAATGGTCAAGAAGGGGTTGTTATACAAGAGGCTTGAAGAGATCAAGAAAAATGAACTCCAGTTGTTATTAGAAGGGACTCACCCAGATGAATTTGCTTACAGAGAGATAACAACTGTTGAGTTGAAAAATGGAAAGATGATAAAGTACTTATCAGAGTACTATGGCCCAGAGTTCTTCTTCGAATGAGAAGCAGAAGAACTCACTAAGGAGGAACAAGTTGTTCTCCTTGAGGCCTACGCCAGAGAGTCTTATAGACTCATCAATGGGAAGTAGGTTTCATGGTTGGGATAACAGCTCTGTGTCCAGTTTCCCCAAGACAGAGTTCCCTTCCATCCTTTGACATTCACATCTACTGAAACCTGTTCCCTGGCCTGTGCTTATCTGATATCTCTGAAGCTGATCAAGAGAGTATTTCTGCCAAGAATAAGTGGGACCTCAATAAGCTTAAAGGTTTTGGCTGCATTGGTTCAGGGGGAGTTTGTTGGACCAAAAGAACCAATGAGCCTGATCAGAAAAACCTTTAAGTCCCACAGACATTATAACAACTGAAGTAGTCTGCAACAGCTGAATACATCAACTGATAACAAGGTCTGAAGACAAAGTCTGAAGTGAAAGAGCTGAAGACAAAGTCTGAAGACCAAGTTTCAGATGTTGTCACAACAGCTGAAGAAGACCTCTTCAGTAGTTATGATGGTTTCCTTTCAGTAGTTGTATTTTCTTTTCTGTACTTGTAGTTTCAGTAGTTTTATGTTTCTTCATGTACTTAGCATACTCTGAGATGTTCTCAGTTGTTGTGAACATTCTCAGTAGTTTGCTTACTTTCAGTAGTTTGTAATAATTCTGTTAGACGTCACTATCAAGTGACATCAGCAGACGTCACATTCCTTTATATAAGGAATGCTGACCTAATTGTAATCTGTGCAGCTTAGAAAAACCTAGCAGCCGCCATATCGAAGCATGTGTGCATGAATGTTATTATCCCTTTTGCAGAAAACCCTATTTCTATATAACCGTGTACTGTTCCATTGAATATCTATTGTGTTCTTGCAATATTTGTCTAATTCTTGTTCTAATTCCGCTGCGATTCAATTCTAATTGATCAAACTTAGATCGCTGATCCTGACAAAAATGTTCATGGATTCATCCAAGAACATGAACACTTTAGGGTTCTTTAAAGGTTTAAAAAGTAGATTTTGTCAAGATTCAAATTTTTGTACTAAAAACAAAATGGAATGATCTAAAATGATCATGAAACTTATTAAATGATGGTTGTAAGAGTTAACTTAAAGGCTGATACAACCAAAGAGCTCTCAGCATGCACACTGTAGTATAAAGAAAGTTACTTTGGAAGATTTGACAAAAGCACTAAGAAATTCTCTAAGTGTCAAATCTTCCAAAGCCAAAAATCCATTTCTTCCGAAGCCAAGATGAAGTCTTCCGAAACTTCTAGACAAAGTCTTTCTGATGATCAAGTATAGGGTGGTATTCCTTGCCATTTGTTATTATTTAGTCATAGTTTATTATAGCTTAGATATTATTGTAATAGGATCTAGTTTAGATTTGTCTTGTTTTGTATTCTGTGGCATGCGAAACTACAGTTTGGCCCGGTAGTTTCACATACCATAGTGCATACAGTTTCGCAATATGAGAAACTGTATGCAAAACTAGGTCCTGTATATATTTGTTTGCTTGTTGCTCATTTGGTAACTCTTGGAACTTTAATGATATCACTGATTTGAGTCTATTGATCGATTGTGTGTTGCTAGAAGCTTATATTTTGTCATCTTTGAGCATTAATCTTCATTATCCTTACTAATCCTTTTGCAAATAGATTATGTTTGATTTGTGTCCATTTTCTATCATTACTTGATCCGCAAGCTATTAGACATAATGATATCTTGTGGATTCTTACGTTAAATCTGGACCAACAATATGGTATCAGAGCCTTTGTGCTCTTGATTGTTTGTGTTTTTTGGATTAGTTTTGACATATTCATCTTCTCAATCATTTTGGAGTTGTTTTACATTTGTTATTCATGGAAATCTATTGAAGAAGGTGTGGTATGAACTTGAGAAACTTATGGAATCAACAGATTCCAAATTGGTTGTGATTTGAGTGAGTTTTGGTGATTTTTGGGTCATTTTTTGCAAAAAGAGGGTTTTCAGATTCATAATGCAAAACTATAGTTCTTTGTACGAAACTATTCTGTGAAACTACAGAAGTTTGGTGGTTGTGATTCCTTTGCAAACCTAAAACAAAAGTTCATTAGCCTGATCAGTTTTCTTGCGAAACTGCTGTCCATTTCCCTTGAACGAAAGTCCAGTAGTTTTGAGCAAAACTAGCTGCAAAACTACATCATGTCTGCAAAACTACTCCCCGCTAAACTACTATTTCTTGTGCAAAAAATATTGTCTCTTGTGCGAATCTACTAGTTTTTGATTTAATCAAATTTCAACGACGACAAGTCTTATCCTTGCTGATTTTGAGAGTGTGGCTCCAAACAGACCCCTTAAGCTAATCAATGGTGACAACTTTGATAATTGAAAAAGATGTTTGAATGCTTTCTTCCTATACACTAATCACACTCAATGGGAATCAATTGTGAAAGGACCTCATGTCCCTGTTTCCATAGAAGACAATGTGACTATTCAAGTTGCAGATCCGACAAAATACTCAGAGAGAGACATCAAGCTGATTGATCAAGATCAGAAGGCATTTGGTGCTCTGACATTATGTCTGTCAACAGAGATCTACACCAGATTTGGTGAATAAAAAAGTGCAAAGGATTTGTACAATGCGTTATGTGAATTCTATGATGGAAATAAGGAATTGGTCAAGGATAAAGCCGCTCAAGCTAAAAAAGAATTCAACTCTTTTGTTAGACATAAGAATGAGAGTCTTGCTGATATCACCAATCATTTTCTGTCTGTTACAAGCACTTTGAAGAAGTATGATGAGAAGCTGTCAAAAAATCAATAAGTAACAAAGCTACTGGATTCTTTAACATCTCAATAGAGTTTGCAGGTGAGGATGTTGAGGCAAGAAAGTGAATTTTTAGATTACAAGCTCATGGACATAATCAACAAGTTGAAGTCCTTTGAGTTAGATCTAAAACGAAGAGAATACAACCAAGCAATGCTTCCATCTCAAGCTTACTCACAGAATGCAGCTCTTATATCATCCAGTTCAGATTCATCAATGAACGTGTCAACTTATAGTGGTATGACTGGAACTTCTGACAAGACCATCGGCAATGGATCTACATCAAAATCACCAAATATCCCATAGATTCCATCGGAGATTATGGTTTTATTTGGTCTTTTCGTGCATAGTAATGAGGCTCTGGTGGCTAGTGAATTGAAGGAAAGAGGAATGACTATGGAAGAGATGTACCAGGTGGATCCTGATGATCTAGAAGAAGCAGATCTTCGGTGGCAGATGGCTATGATCACCCAACAAGCAAGAAGATTCATGGAGAGAATAGGATGAAAGAATTTTGGAAACCAGAATGCGAAGGTTGGATTTGACAAATCAAAGCTCAGATGCTTCAACTGCAAACAGCTCAGGCATTTCAAAAGAGAATGTCCATCTCCCATTGTCACTAAACCTGAAATGGGGGTTAACAGGGTCATTCTAATTGATGCTAAAGAAGAGAACAAGAAGAAGAAAGAAACAACTCTTCTAACCAACTTTGACTGGAGTGCTGAGTTAGCCGAGATTGAAGAAGAAATCAATCATGCCCTGGTAGCTAAAATTGTAGATGTAACACCCATGTATTTTTTTTTTCAAAGATGAGAAAGAAGGAATAAATGTGTATAAAAGAAAGAAAACACAATTTAATCCAAGTTGAGGGGCTAAATGTGTCAAAAGGACAAAAAGAATAAAAGTGGGTGCATAAAGTGGGCATGGCCGCCCACACTTCCCTGCACACTTCTTTTCACCGGATTTTCTAGAGAGAGAAAGAGTAGAGCTCTCGGGTTTTTGAAGAAGGAAGAACAAGAAACCGAATTCAAGGTAAGAATTCTTGGTTTTTAAGTCGTTCTTGGCTGGACTATGCCTCGGTTATATGCTTATGTGTGTTTTGTTATGTTCAGGTGTGTGTTTTTGGTGGGTTTCTAGGTGGTTGAACTCATAGTGCAAACGGGTTGAAGGAAGTCATACTCGAAGGCTGCTAAGGTGAGTTCTAGAACCCCCTTTTTACATGTTTTAACTAATTTTGGGGCTGGAAATGTGTGTATATGTGTTTTTATGAATGTGGGTTTTATACCCGTATGAATGTGTATGTATGAATGTGGTTGGGTTATGATTTGGGTGATTTATGATGTTATGATGATGCCATGTTCATATTATGATGCTTAGAATGCTAGAACTAAGTTAGAACATGATGAATTGATGAATTGGGACTGATTATGATGTTATTAGTATGTGTTGGTTTCCCATGCGCCCAACGGTTGAATTTGCCTAAGTGTCCCCCATGCCCCCAGAACCCATGCGCCCGAATAGTATCCATGCGCCTAGGATAGGTTGAATTTGGCTAAGTGTTCCATGCACCCAAAACTGCCCATGCGCCTAGGCATTCATGCGCCTGCATAGTGCCCATGAGCCTAGAAATTTGCCCAGGAGACTAAGTGTTTGGTCATCCGCCCAAATAGTGCCCATGCGCCTGAAAGGCCATGCGCCTGCATAGTGTTCATGCGCCTATGCCTTAGAATATTTTCTGAAATTTTGGGGAAAAATGTAAAGTGTAGGCTTTGACTTGGGATGTTCCCGGGGTTAATGTGAGTTGACTTATGATGTCATATGTGATGTGATGAGGCTATGTATGGTATGGTTATGTTATGTTATGTTTTGTTCCTTATTATGTATGTTTATTTTCCGTGGCTTTACGTGGTATGATTATGAAAAGTAAATGGAAAGAATTATGTAACGTAAAGCGGAAGAATGAAAAAGGGAACGTAAGGAATGAATGAATGCATGCATTAATGAATGGAAGTAATGAAAGTCTTTCAAGCAATGTATGGAGGTTCACACCCAATGAAGGGTGTTAGCTCAACTGCGTGCGGGTTAGCTACCCCTGAAGGAGGCACACTAAGGGTCTAATCTTTGTGATTGACCATATGTATGGGACCCTTGCCACTTGCCCTAGGTACTGGAGTCAGCTTCGTGCACAATGTTCAAGGTCTATGATAGACCTCAGGCCCAGTAACCAGCTTCGTGCACAATGTTATGGCATTGGTTCGGAATGAAAGAAGAATAATAATGATGAGTGTACTTGCCCCAGGCCCATGAGTCAGCTTCGTGCACAACGTTCGGGGTACAGTACGTGTTATCGGAAGTTAATGAATGTACGTATAGTACGGTAAGGAAGATAAAGAATGATAAAGATGACGTACGATGATGAATGAACGGTAGTCAACGAATGATGATGAAAGATAATAATAAATTATTATCTATGTGTACGTATGATGCATGATCACATGTGAAAGTAAAGAAAGAATGGTTTTAAATGAAAGAAAAGTATTTTATTTTTATAAAACTAGAACTCACTCAGCAACGCTGACTTTTATGTGTTTCCAGTTGGCAGGTAATGTTGCTGAGGATGGCACGGGGGAGCTACTTGGCATTTTTGGATGGCATCCGTTGTTTAAATTATAATGTTTTTGTGATGTAATGCAAATTATGATATTTTGTAACAGTTAACTACAATGTATTATTTTGCAAAAGCAATTATAATGAAATGGTTTAAAATTATTCCGCTGTAATGTTTTAGAAATTGTGAATGTAAATTATATGTTTTATGTGCGAAGATTGTCCAACTATGAGCGTCCCGGGATCGGGGCCTTACAAGTTGGTATCAGAGCCAAAGTTTAAGTGAAACGGGTTAAAATTTTCAAAAGAAGCCTAAACTTAAACTGAAAATAGGACAAAGGGAAGGGGTGCCAGTCCGAGTAGCTACGTGCCATCAGGTATTTTCTTGATGTTAACCGGTATTATGTGCGCATGTTATGTGGTTTATGTGCTTCTTAGTAGATTTAGATACTGATGTAGTCAGGATAGGAAATGCTTGGGGTATGAAGAGTAAAGTAAGTGGCTAATCACAACTGGCCACTGTAATTAGGGACTTACTATACTTGACATAAACTGAGCTATTACCTTGAATGACCGTGTTAGTGTTTGAATCTTATAGCGTGTTAGAGGATGGCCGGTGGTAGATCTTCAAAGGCTTCTCGAGGTGGAGGTCGTGGTGGACGTGGTGCTTGACCATGGGTCACGAGAGGAAGGCCTAGGGCTGAAGAGGTGGCTTATGAAGATCCCAAGACCCCTCATCCGGAGGGCGGTGATGAGAGTGCTAACTTAAGGGCCTCGGTGAAGGAGGCTGTTGTAGAGGAGGTTCATCAGGTCATGCAGACGATCTTACCGTCTGTGGTGACCGAAGTAATAAAGGCTGCAAGAGAAGGGGAAAGGAAGGAGAGGAACTGGTCCTCGGGAGTAAGGGAGCAACCAGGGACTGAGACGGTTGTCTCAACTGACGAGGAAGAAGAAGAAGAGCCTGTGCCGGAGGCAGCACGAGGCTGTAACTATGGGGCATTTCAAAGACGCAAGCCCCCGACTTTTGATGGGAATGGAAATGCTGCTACTGCTCACCGGTGGGTGAGAGAGATGGAAGTTGTACTTGATATCAGCGAGTGCCGGGAGGATCAGAAGGTGAAGTTTGCCACTCATTCATTTGTGGACTCGGCTCTGTGCTGGTGGGACAATATCATCCAAGCCGAGGGTAGTAGGGCAATTGGATGAATAAGGTGGCCAGAGTTGAAGAAGTTGGTGATCGAGGAGTTCTGTCCTCATAGGGAGCTTGACAAGGTTGAGAAGGAGTTCCTGCAGCTGGAGGCGGGAACCATGATGCATCAGCAATACACCACCAAGTTTAACGAGATGGCACGACTGGTGCCAGATCAGGTGACACCTCTGTCGCGAAAGATCAAGAGGTGTGGCAAGTGCGGGAAGGAGCACACCGGGCAGTGTAGGTGGGGATTGAACGTGTGCTTCAAGTGTGGAAAGCCTGGCCATATGGCAAGAGAGTGCAAGGTGGCAATGTGTTTTAACTGTGGTGGAAAGGGCCACATGAGTCGAGAATGCAAGAAGCAGAAGACCGGGACTGAGGGGCAGAGGGCGAGCGCCAGGGCATTCACGATGACTCAGGAGGAGGCTAGAACGGACCCAGATGTCGTGTCAGGTACGTTTCTAGTCAACCAAACTCTTGCTTCTGTGTTATTTGATTCAGGTGCTAGTAAGAGTTTTATTTCTGCTGCTTTCTGTGCTAAGTTGTCTGTTAGTAATAGAGGTGTTGATGAGCCCTTCGATGTAGAAACTGCCATAGGTAAGTCTACCAGGATTGTTGACCTGATTGAAGGCTGCGATATAGAATTAGAGGGTCATAATTTCCTGCTAGACTGTTCGTGATGACCTTTGGCGGATTTGACGTAGTCCTAGGAATGGATTGGTTGGCGGACTACAAGGCGAATATCATATGTCGTAAGAAGATGATTCGACTGACAGTGCCCGACGGGAGTTTGGTGACGATCTACGGTGATCGAGTTACGACTATCCCGAAGGTGATTTCGATGGCGGTGGCGGGAAAGTGCATGAGGCGTGGATGTAGTGCCTACTTGGCCTACGTGAAGGATGTAGATACGCCAACACCACAACTATCGGATGTACTGGTTGTGTGTGGGTTCCCAGATGTGTTTCCCAAAGACTTACCAGGTGTGCCACCGGACCGTGAGATTGAGTTCCAGATTGACTTGATACCCGGTGCTCAACCTGTTGCTAAGGCACCGTATCGGTTGGTTCCAACCGAGATGAAGGAATTGATGGAGCATCTGCAGGAGTTGCTTGATAAGGGGTTCATTAGACCGAGTATCTCTCCATGGGGTGATCCGGTCTTATTCGTGAAGAAGAAGGACGGTAGTATGAGGATGTGTAATGACTGCCGCGAGCTGAACAAGTTGACGGTGAAGAATCGGTATCCATTACCGAGGATTGATGACCTGTTTGATTAGCTCCAAGGCGCCAGTTGGTTCTTGAGGATAGATCTTCGATCTGGCTACCATCAGCTGAAGGTGAAGGAGCAAGATATTCCTAAAACAGCTTTTCGCACACGTTATGGACACTATGAGTTTCTCGTTATGTCTTTTGGTTTGACCAACACGCCAGCTGCTTTTATGGACTTGATGAATCGAGTGTGTGGGCCGATGTTGGATAAATCAGTGATTGTGTTTATTGATGATATCCTGATTTATTCGAAGAATGAGGCTGAGCATGCTGGTCACATTCGGGAGGTGTTAGAGACGTTGAGAAAAGAGAATTTGTATGCCAAGTTCTCCAAGTGTATGTTCTGGTTGCGCGAAGTTCAGTTTTTGGGTCATGTGGTGAATTTGGAAGGGATCATGGTAGACCCGGCCAAGGTGGAAGCGGTGATGCAATGGAAGTCTCCAAAGACGCCATTCGAGATTCGTAGTTTCTTGGGGTTGGCGGGATATTATAGGAGATTCATTCAAGACTTCTCTAAGATAGCTTCCCCATTGACTAAGTTGACCCGCAAGGATGTGAAGTTTGTATGGGGTCAAGCTCAAGAGAGTGCTTTTGAGGAGTTAAAAGCAAGGTTGACTCAAGCTCTAGTTTTATCATTACCCAAAGGAAGCGAGGACTTAGTGGTCTATTCGGATGCTTCTTGCTCGAGGTTGGGTTGCGTGTTGATGCAGCGAGGGAAGGTTATAGCCTACGCATCCTGACAATTGAAGGTTCATGAGGTGAATTACCCTACTCATGACTTGGAGTTAGCAGCTGTGGTCTTTGCACTAAAGATTTGGAGGCACTACCTATACGGAACGAAGTGCACAATCTTCACGAACTACAAGAGCTTGAAGTACTTCTTCGAGCAAAAGGACCTGAACATGAGGCAGAGGCAATGGTTGGAGCTCATAAAGGATTATGATTGCGAGATCCATTACCATCCGGGCAAGGCCAACGTAGTGGCGGATGCCCTTAGCGGAAAGGAGAGACCCGAGCTGATTCGGGTGAAGGCTTATCAGTTGATTATGACCTCTGATGTGATGTAACAGGTCAAGGAGTTTCAAGACGAAGCGTTGAAAGAAGATCGTCTTAACTCCGAAAGGATGAGAGGTATGGTTGCGGAATTGGGTGAAAACACTCTTGGTGTTAGAACCCGATTCGGACGGATGTGGATCCCTCGTTACGGGGATTTACATGGGAGGATTATGGACGAAGCTCATAAGACTCGATACTCCATTCATCCTAGTGCTACAAAGATGTATCAAGATATGAAGAAAGATTATTGGTGGCCGGGTATGAAGTGCGATGTAGCGGAGTATGTGAGTAAGTGTCTTACTTGCTTGCAAGTGAAGGCCGAGCATCAGAAGCCGTACGGGAAGATCCAACCGTTGGATATACCGGAGTGGAAGTGGGAGCATATAACCATGGACTTTATCACGAAGTTACCGCGTACCATGAAAGGGTATGATGCCATATGGGTGATAGTTGATCGTTTAACAAAGAGTGCCCACTTTCTACTGATCCGCGAGATGTACTCCTCTGAAAGATTAGCGGATCTATTCATCAAAGAGATTGTAACTCGTCATGGTATACCGGTGTCTATTGTTTCTGATCGTGACACTCGGTTTACATCTAAGTTTTGGAAGAAATTCCATGATGCTATGGGGACGAGGTTACACATTAGCACGGCTTATCATCCTCAGAAGGATGGTTAGTCGAAAAGAACTATTCAGATGCTAGAAGATATGCTTCAGGCATACGTCATTGACTTTGGAGGAAGTTGGGATGACCACTTACCGTTAGCTGAGTTCTCGTATAATAATAGTTATCATGCCAGTATTGGTATGCCCCCTTATGAGATGCTATACTGTAGGAGGTGTAGAACGCCCGTTTGTTAGGGTGATATTGGTCAGAAGGAGTTGGGAAGTATTGAGGTGATTGAGGCTACGACTGAGAAGCTCGAAAAGATCAAAGCCTTTATGAAGGCAGCTAAAGATAGGCAGAAGTCGTAGGCCGACAAGAGACATAGGCCGATTGAGTTCCAGGTGGGTGATAGAGTTATGTTGAAGGTCTCACCTTGGAAAGGTATCATTCGGTTCAGGAAGCGGGGCAAGTTGAGCCCGAGATACATAGGGCCTTTCTGAATCATTGCTCAAGTAGGAGAGGTGACCTATAAGTTGGAGTTACCCGATGAGTTAAGTGGAATTCACCCTACATTCCATGTATCTCATCTGCGGAAGTGTTTAGCTGACGAAGATATGGTTGTACCACTGGAAGATATTGAAGTTGATAAAAGGCTCAATTATGTGGAGCAACCAGTAGCAATCATTGATAGCAAGGAGAAAAGGTTAAGGAATAAAGTGGTTCCCCTTGTGCGTGTACAGTGAAAGCACAGGAAGGCATCCGAGTCTACGTGGGAGACTGAAGAAGTGATGAGGCAGCATTACCCACATTTGTTTGAGGAATAACAGGTTTCGGGGACGAAACCTATATAAGGGGGGTGGGCTTGTAACACCCGGGTATTTTTTTAAAGACTAGAAAGAAGGAATAAATGTGTATAAAAGAAAGAAAACACAATTTAACCTAAGTTGAGGGGCTAAATGTGTCAAAAGGACAAAAAGAATAAAACTGGGTGCATAAAGTGGGCATGGCCGCCCACACTTCCCAGCACACTTCTTTTCACCGGATTTTCTAGAGAGAGAAAGAGCAGAGCTCTCGGGTTTTTGAAGAAGGAAGAACAAGAAACCGAATTCAAGGTAAAAATTCTTAGTTTTTAAGTCGTTCTTGGCCGGCCTATGCGTCGGTTATATGCTTATGTGTGTTTTGTTGTGTTCGGGTGTGTGTTTTTGGTGGGTTTCTAGGTGGTTGAACTCATAGTGCAAACGGGTTGAAGGAAGTCATACTCGAAGGCTGCTATGGTGAGTTCTAGAACCCCCTTTTTACATGTTTTAACTAATTTTCGAGCTGCAAATGCATGTATATGTGTTTTTATGAATGTGGGTTTTATACCCATATGAATGTGTATGTATGAATGTGGGTGGGTTATGATTTGGGTGATTTATGATGTTATGATGATGGCATGTTCATATTATGATGCTTAGAATGCTAGAACTAAGTTAGAACATGATGAATTGATGAATTGGGACTGATTATGATGTTATTAGTATGTGTTGGTTGCCCATGCGCCTGGATTTGGCCCATGCACCCAACGGTTGAATTTGCCTAAGTGTCCCCCATGCGCCCAGAACCCATGCGCCCGAATAGTATCCATGCGCCTTGAATAGGCTGAATTTGGCTAAGTGTTCCATGCGCCCAAAATTGCCCATGCGCCTGTATTGTGCCCATGCTCCTTGAAATTTGCCCAGGAGACTAAGTGTTTGGTCATGCGCCCAAATAGTGCCCATGCGCCTGAAAGGCCATGCGCCTGCATAGTGTTCATGCGCCTATGCCTTAGAATATTTTCTGAAATTTGGGGGAAAAATGTAAAGTGTAGGCTTTGACTTGGGATGTTCCCGGGGGTAATGTGAATTGACTTATGATGTCATATGTGATGTGATGAGGCTATGTATGTTATGTTTTGTTTCTTATTATGTATGTTTATTTTCCGTGGCTTTACGTGGTATGATTATGAAAAGTAAATGGAAAGTATTATGTAACGTAAAGTGGAAGATAATGAAAAAGGGAACGTAAGGAATGAATGAATGCATGCATTAATGAATCGAAGTAATGAAATTCTTGCAATCAATGTATGGAGGTTCACACCCAATGAAGGGTGTTAGCTCAACTGTGTGCGGGTTAGCTACCCCGGAAGGATGAACACTAGGGGTCTAATCGTTGTGATTGACCATATGTATGGGACCCTTGCCGCTTTCCCTAGGTACTGGAGTCACCTTCATGCATAATGTTCGAGGTCTATGATAGACCTCAGGCCCAGTAACCAGCTTTGTGCACAATGTTCGGGGTATAGCACATGGCATTGGTCTGGAACGAAAGATGAATGATAATGATGAGTGTACTTGCTCCAGGCCCATGAGTCAGCTTCGTGCACAACGTTCGGGGTACAGTACATGTCATCGGAAGTTAATGAATGTACGTATAGTACGGTAAGGAAGATAACGAATGATAAAGATGACGTACGATGATGAATGAACGGTAGTCAACGAATGACGATGAAAGATAATAATAAATTATTATCTATGTGTACATATGATGCATGATCACATGTGAAAGTAAAGAAAGAATGGTTTTAAACGAAAGAAAAGTATTTTATTTTTATAAAAGTAGAACTCACTTAGCAACACTGACTTTTATGTGTTTCCAGTTGGCAGGTAATGTTGCTAATGATGGCACGGGGCAGCTACTTGGCATTTTTGGATGGCATTCGTTGTTTAAATTATAATGTTTTTGTGATGTAATGCAAATTTTGATATTTTGTAACAGTTAACTACAATGTATTATTTTGCAAAAGCAATTATAATGAAATGGTTTAAAATTATTCCGCTGCAATGTTTTAGAAATTGTGAATGTAAATTATATGTTTTATGTGCGAAGATTGTCCAACTGTGAGCGTCCCGGGATCGGGGCCTTATAGCAGAGGTAGTAAAAAGTGAAGCCGATAGAAGGAAGGAGAGTGAAGTGAAAGATAGCTTGAAGAATATATGTGAGAAAGAGTAGAAGGATAGTAAGGTGAAGGTCAGCATGAAAGATGATTGTGGAAGGGAGGTAAAGGTTGAAGCTACAAAAGCTGTGAATGAGGAGGAGTTGAATGGTGAATCAAGGGTCTGCAACTGTTAAAAGGCTCTAGCTGCTAAGAAGAAGGTGATAGAGATTCCATATGAGATAATTCAAGACATGTGTTCATCTGCTTGCAAAATTCGTTTGTTTGGAATTTATAAAGTGAACAATATATTAAAAAAAAATAAAGTGGAACTAAAAAGGATAAACAAAGAACTTAAAAAGAATGAAGCAAAATTTTTTGTAAAATTAAATGAAGCTTTAAAGGAAAATGATCATTTAAAAAGAACCCTTTTTGAGAGAAATATGGAAATTAATACTTTCACTGAGAGGGTAACCTTGGCTGATTTGAGACTACGAAACTTAAAACAAAACATGATAAATGGACAATTTATGGAATGAAGCAAGAGGAACACTATAGCAAACAAAAGGGAGCAATAATAAAGACTGAGTTAGGTTGTAGTGAAACCAGTTATGTTTACCCACCTCCTAACACCTTTTGCTATTCTCCTATGCCTACACCTCACCCTACAAATAATTTAATTAAAAAGGATACTAACAGTTTGTTTGAAGGTTTAAAAGGAGTGAATCATAAAGTGGTTCGGGAAGATTATGATTATGGAGGAAGTAAAGGTCTTGGAAGTTGTAGTTCTAGTTCTTCAGATTTCAAAAAATCTCTTGTAGACAATAGTTTTAGTAGCATAGATTGTAGTTTGGATAGTTTACAGTCAAGTTGTTCTCATTACAAAATGTTTGAATCAAATGGAGTTGATGTTTCAAGTGTTAGTGAAAACAACAAAATCTATAAAAATTCTTCAAAAACAAATTGTTTTGAAAAATTCATCTCTCTTCCCATCCCCACCTTCACTCCTATTCAAATCTCTACACAAAGTGAAACAACATCCTCACATGACTGTAAAATTTCAGAAATCAAAAAATCCACAAATCATGATAGATCATTTGACTTAGAAAACAAATCACAGAAGTGCACGTCACTTACAGTGATTGTGATTCTCTTATGTCTGAGTGTGAGGAAGAGATTATCATGGATCACGTTCCAATTCAAAAAGATAAAAGAAAAGGTTTTAAATCTTGTTGTTTCAACTGTGGAAAAGATTATCATGTTGTTAAGCATTGCCTAGAGGTTGTAAATAGAAATGTAGATAACTGTTCTCTAGGAAATAGAATAAAACATTTTGTGGATAGTTTCTTTTGTACAAATTCATCTTCTCCTAGAACCAAGCCTGTTAAGGTTTGGGTCCCCGTGTCTAAATGATTTTCTCTAATTCATTTGCCAGGAACATTCGAGATGGACTATCAATAGCACTTGGCATGTTGATAGTGGATGCTCTAAGCACATGACCGGATTGAAGGACCTTCTTACCAATTATCGGATAATAAACAGAGGATAAGTTGCTTTTGCGGGTGATAAGAAAGGAGGTAAAATGATAGGTCAAGGTGAGGTATCCAATGGTTCTTTAACCTTGGAGAAGGTAAATTTCATGCCTGAATTAGCATTCAATCTTCTGAGCATGTCACAAATTTGTGATAAGAATATTCCTATGCTTTTTAAGTCTAGCGAATGTTTGACATATCTCTTCTCAAAGATTCCTCTTCTGAGTCTTTTCTTTGGCATAGACGTTCAGGCCATGTGAATTTTAAAAATATTAACAAATTGGTTAAAAATAATCTTGTTAGAGGTTTACCTCAAAAGGATTTTTTTGCAGTTGAAAAATGCATGTCTTGTGCTAAAGGTAAACAGCACAAGAAATCACACAAGATTAAACAAGAAAATTCCATTTCTAATCCTCTTAAGTTATTACATTGTAATTTGTTCAGTCCAATAAGTTTGAAAAGTATAGTTAAGAAGTCTTATTATCTTGTTGTAACAGATGATTATTCAAGATACTCTTGGGTTCGATTCCTATCACACAAAGGGGAGATAGCAGAGGTGTTGCAGAAGCTAATTCTGAGTATTGAGAATATCAGCAACAAGAAAGTTTTAGCAATCAGAAGTGACAATGGAATAGAGTTTAGAAATCAAATCTTTGATTCATTCTGTGTAAGCAAAGGGATTCTCAGACAATTCAGCACTTCATGAACACCTCAGCAGAACGGTGTTGCTGAAAGAAAGAATCGCACTCTCATTGAAGCAGCCTAGACTATGCTCATTGAATCTAGACTTCTTGTTATTTTCTAGGTAGAAGAAGTCAACTGTACTCCGTATGTTCTAAACAGAGTTCTAATCATGAAAGATAAGATGAAGACTCCATATGAACTGTTTCATAAGCGAAAACGTTGATTGACTTCTTTCGTCCTTTTGGCTGCTCATGCTCGTTTTTAATTACTCAAGCTCAAAATTCAAAGTTTGGAGCAGTGTCTCATGAATGTTACTTTGTTGGATATTCTTCAACTCAAAAGGCTTATAGAGTATACAACAAACGAACAAGACTTGTGCAAGAATCTTTCTATGTTGATTGGCAAGAGTCCAATGTTTCCAACGCTGGTTCTGATCCGGATTGGTTTTATGATTCAGACACTGTTTTTAATTCATTCAATCCACCATCTTTTCCTGACGATGACATTCCTTCATCAAGTGGTCAACTCTTCATTCCCGCTCAACCACAACCAGAACCACAACCTCAACCACAACCAGAACCACAACCATAACCACTACCAGATCTTCAACCTCAACCTGAACCTGAACATCAAAACCCTTCAACACCATCACAAATATCACAAAACATCTTTCCAACCAATCATCCACCTTACCATCATTCACCTCACAATCATCATCACCACAACCCACTTCATCCGATTCCTCAACCCTAAACACTAACTTCAAAACCATAAAAGACCACCTACATGATTATGTCATTGGATCAATATCTGATAGTGTCAGGACTCGAAGCCAATCTAGGCTAATCAATGAATGTCTCTTTGCTTGTTTTCAATCTTAAATTGTTCCAAAAAATGTGGCCATGGCACTTCAAGACCCAAGCTGGGTGGAGTCGGTGCAATTAGAGATTCAATAGTTTAGAAAATTGAAGGTATGGCAACAGGTTGATCTTCCTTGAAATAAGTATCCGATTGGTACAAAGTGGGTATTCAAGAACAAACCAGATAATCGTGGCGTTATGATTAGAAACAAATCAAGAGTGGTAGTTCAAGGATTTGCTGAAGAGGAGGGGATTGACTACACTAAGGTGTTTGCCCCCGTGGCCTGGATTGAAGCCATTCGTATTTTTCTTGCTCATGCTGCTCACAAAAACTTCAAAGTCTTTCATATGGACATAAAGTGTGCATTCCTGTATGGATCCATTGACGAAGAGATCTATGTTTGTCAACCACCAGGCTTCGAAGATCCAGATTTTCCTGAGAAAGTGTACAAATTGGATAAATCCTTGTATGGATTACATCAAGCTCCTAGAATTTGGTACGAAACCCTAACACAGTATCTTATTGGAAAAGGCTTCCGATGTGGAACTATAGACATGACTTTGTTCAAGAAGGAGGTTAATGGAGATGTACTCATTGACCAAGTATATGTTGACGACATCATCTTTGGTTCAACAAATGAAAAGTTGTGTAGAGAGTTTGAAAATATGATGAAAGAGCGCTTTGAAATGAGTATGATAGGGGAGATGTGTTTCTTCTTAGGATTACAGGTCGAACAAAAGCCAGATGGAATTCTCATTCATCAAGAGAAATACATTCTAGAAATCCTATCAATGTACAACATGAATGATGCTTCCCCCGAGCTCACTCCATTTTCTACACAAACCTGCCTAATCCCTGATGACAATGGAAAGCTAGTTGATTCTCATCATTATCGTTCAATGATCGGATCCCTAATGTATCTCACCGTGAATAGTCAAGATATTACATTTATTGTGTGTTACTGTGCTTGATATCAAGCCAATCTAAAGGAATCTCATGATAAGGCTGTTAAACGTATCTTTCGCTACTTGAAGGGCTCTCTCGGGGTCTTTGGTACCCAAAGGGAGGAAACTTTGATCTTCGTGCGTATTCTGATAGCAATCATGGAGGTTGTAAGCTTGATAGAAAGTCAGTTACCGGTGGATGTCAATATCTTGGTGATTGTCTTGTTTCATGGCAAAGCAAAAAGCAGACAACGGTTTCACCGTCCATAGGCTAGGCCGAGTATATTGTTGCTTCAAGTTGCTGCTGTCTAGTGCTGTGGATTCAACATCAAATGATGAATTGCGGGATTAATTTTCTTCATACATCATTATTTTGCGATAATGAAGCGACCGTTGGAATTGCCACAAATCCAATTTATCATACCGCACCAGCACATCGAAACAAGAATTCATGTAATCCGAGATGCACATGAAAAGGGGTTTTTAGATATTATTCCCATTGACACCAAAAGTCAAAAGGCCGATCTTTTCACAAAAACTTTTGATAAACCTTAGTTTTATGAATTGATCAACATGTTAGGTCTAATATCTTTCTAAGAGCATATTCTTGCGATAATCTGTAAATATTTAATATCTTATGAGTCTTTAAAAAAAATTATTTATAACACAAATAATTTTAATGATTCATGTGCTAAGCAGCTTTGAAACCCACACTTCCCCAAAGTGTATTCCAGTTTGAAAAAGGAATTTTCCTTAGTTGCACTTTATAGAAATTTCGGGAGAGAATAAACTGTCTTTTAAATTGGCTCTTTTAAAGTTTTCGTGTATATAAACTTATCCTATCTTTGGTGTAGGATTCAGGAAGCATGGAGAGTGTCTGAAGGAGGTCAGAGGCGTTATGTTGGGATATGTCGGTAGGCCCAGTGGCCTAAATCAAATTAGACAGTGACTGTGTAACAAAACTAAGATTCAACACTCGGTAATAAGGTTCTTTCCCATGCCAGCTCGGCTTGCACAAAGTTACAAGTCTCGTCAAAAACTTGGTTTAGAGTGGCTAATTTCTGTTTTGATCCTGCATTTCCAAATTTCCCTCACCCTTATGTCAAGAAAATTATGTGTCCAACTTCTTTGCTATGCGGAAGCATTGACCTGGAGTGATGATCCTCTCTGTTATACGTGAGTATAGACCTGAGGCTCTCATCAACACACTTAAAATGATTATCTTCTCTGTTATACGTGAGTATAGACCTGGAGCTCTGATCATTTCCCCATCATCCATCATTATGTATATCTATGGATGTCATAGCATCATCCATCATATGCTCTGTATTTTATCCATCTTAGAAATTTTCAAGAAGAATCAGTGATTACACTCAATAAATCATGATGATAAGATGAGTTCTTTGCCAAATGATTGTAGGAACCAAGTTGCTTGAGTGTTTTTAAATGAACGCAAAACATGATAAGATCAGTTACAGGTCATCTGTTGAAAAGAATATGGCATGGGTTTAAATGGACAAACATATTGACAATCCCGCCAATCCTTGATTCTCTAAACGAGTTCTTACAAAAGCGTGTCTGATATCCTTATCTTTGTCTTTGTCTTTTCTCTTCTATTTCTTGTTTTTAGTCAATCTTGTGGGTAAAGAAGTCTATTTTTTTACATTTAAAATAATGACTCCTGCGAAACTGTTATTTTGTTGTGCGAAACTATTGTTTTGCAATGCGAAGTTACTCTTTCGATGACTGGTTCTGCATGCGAAACTATAGATTCACTGGTAGTGTCACATGACATAAGTTTTACCTTGATCCATGCGAAACTATAGTTTCAGCCTATGCGAAACTATGTTGTATAAATATTTGTTTCATCCTTTGTTTCGCCATTTGCAAAACAACCCTAATATTTCGAAATTGAACCGACTCTTTGTTGTGTATTCAAAAAAATCGACTGTAGAAGTGTTTTTTTGTGATTCTAACCAGTAATCTTTGATTATTAACGTGTTTCGGACCATTGAATGGTTTTTGATTGGGTTTTAGGACAAAAATCAAATATATGACTTTTGGGTTTCGCACATTTTTTGTGCGAAACTAAAGTGTTATGTTGCGAAATTGAACGAAAGTTCTCTGATCCGTGCGATACTGTCTAGCCATGTTGCCGTGTGCACTGAACAGTTTCGATCAGATCTTACGAATCTATAGTTTCATAGTCCATGCGAAACTATAGTATCTCAATGCGAAACTATAGTTTCTCCTGTGCGAAACTATAGTTTCACTCGTGTAGTTTCGACAGACAGTTTCACCTAAACTATGTGAAACTATAGTTTCGTATCTTCTGCGAAACTATAGTTTCTCGGTGCGAAATTATCTACGAAACTAATTATATATATATATATATATATATATATATATATTAAATATATACTAAATAATAATAATTATAATTATAAAATTTTAAATGCAGAGTAATATGTTGTGATCTAACAAACTCTCGGTATCACCTGCAATCAATATGGGAAGCTTGAAGTTTGATCCAAGATCAAACGTAGTGGCCTATCTGAACGTCAGAGATCCAAAGTCTACCGTTATCGAGATAGAGGTGCGCAAACCGGGTTTTTTTTATCTAAACTGGTTTGGGTTAAAACCAAATCGGGTTCAGGTCTAAGATTTCTGAAGCGGGTTTGACCACAAACTGAGTCGGTTTCGAAACCGGTTTCGGGCCAATAAAACCCAACCTGGTAGGAACCGGTCCGGCTCGGTTCCAAACCGGTTCGGGTCCAAAAACCGGTTCCAAAAAACTGGTAATTTTTTTTATTTCAATAAATAATATAAAAAATTAGATTATTTAACAATAAACTTAAAATAATATACAAAAAGTAGATTATTTTTTTTTTAAAGTATACAATTTATTTAAAAATAGATTAAATGAGACAACTACAAATACATTTTTATTGAGTGGTGTTTCTTTAAAATGTACATTAAAAATAAACTTAAAATAAACACTTAAATAGATTTTAAACAAAACAAAAGATACATCTTGCGAATATAAGTTTTTAAATTTAATCGTCTTCGTCGGTTTGTGTGCCAATGCGTTGAGACAAATCATAAGCAAGTTCTTCGTCGGAGAGTGGTGACGATCGTCCGGATTGTACTTCTTGTTCGTGTATTTCTTCTTTAATTGGTATATCTTCTTAAAGGATTGATTTATCTTTTCTTCATTCGGCCGTATCTAAATGGTCTTTTAAACAAATACACATCTCTACCGCTGTTGGAGTTAGCCTTGTTCTTCTTATCGATAAAACCCTGCCACTAACAGAAAAAACAGACTCCGAATCTACCGTGGAAGCTTGGACGGTTAGTAAATCACGGGCCATAGCGGCTAGGATTGGAAATTGTGATTCCTTTCCTTTCCACTATGTGAGAATATCAAACGATGGAAACTCCTGGGGACTCATAGTAGATAAAAAATCGGCTTCGGTATATCTCCCGAGCTCGCTACTTGGGGTGTTACCCCTTTGCCGTTTACTATTTTCATTTCTCAAAGTATTATATAAATTAATCATCGGGTTTCTACTTGAGCTCGACGAACTCGATTCCATTACGTTCGATGACCGGTGGATATTTGATCTTATACCATATTTTTTAAGATAAACATTAATCAAAATTTTAAGATAATCATTAAATTGTTTTTTTGTATTAGATGCAAAAAATGGATTTTCTTCATGTATATCCAAATCATAAGTTATCTCATCAATTAAAGTTTCTACCCCCGAAACATTTAAGCACGGGTCTAGTACGGCGGAACACGTAAAAATGAGGGGTAGTTCGAAAAATAATTTTTAAAATTTTTCTTTCATAGGCTCTACCATTGCTGAAAACATGTCGTTTCTTAATTCAAATTCACTTAATTTATGTGTCATTAAATATACTTGATTAAGTGTTAGACAACTTGTCGGATAATAAACCCTCGACAATTTTGTAGTTGCGTTTTTAAAAACCTCTAAAAATTGAGTTATTTCTTGAATACATTCCCAACCCTCTAACGGAAACGGAACAACCCGACCCCGCATCGCAAGACCATCATGAAAAATATGAAGTGTTTCTTTTTGTCGCAAAGCACTATTAAACATTTTCCAAGTTGAATTCCATCTAGTCGTGAAATCCCAGTTTGGTCCTAAACAAATGGGATTCGTATCTTGACACATTTTTCTATAATTAACATATCTTTTTCTACTAGTTTTAAAAATGTCACGTAACATATTTTTGAAAGAAGTTTTAAAATCCTCAACTTCATGAATGGCAAGACCATCTTGCACAACTAAATTAATAATATGTGCAACACATCTTGAATGAAAAAATACGCTGTCACAAACCGGTTTATATTTTAATTTTAATTTATCAACGGCGGATGTGTTGTTCGAGGCGTTATCAATTGACATTGAGAAAATTTTGTTTTCTAATTTATATGTTTTGATTACAAAATCTAAAATTTGAAATAGATTATCACCGGTCTGCGGATATCCAAATAATTCAAACGTAATCGTATGTTTCATCATTTGCCACGAACTTGGATCTATCCAATGGGCGGTGATGCTAAGGTACGATTCCGGTAAACCGTGTGGGGCGGACCGAACATCGGTAATTAAGTTCACACCGGTTTGTAAATTTTCAAATAAAACTTTTAAATCATTTTTTGCTTTTTTCCAAAGTTTTAAACAATCACGTCTAAGAGTTGTGCGACTTACGTGAGTGTAGCGCGGTTGAAGAGTTTCTTGAATCAATCTTGTTAACCGAGGGTTGTCGAAGTGGTCGAACGGTAATCCTTCTTGAATTACAAACTTTTCCATTCTATCTCGGACCATATCTATGTCGAAGTTCCATATACCACCATCGGTTCCGATTGATGTTTGGCCTTGAGTCGGCGTACTTTTCAAAGCCTTGCACCATTTGGTCATATGGTTTCTCCAAGTCGAGTTTGAATCCGACTTGAAAAACGAACCACAAAACTTGCATCGAGCTTTATTTGACCATTCGACATTTCGCATAAGTCGAAGTTGCACCAAATCTCTTGGTTTCTCGTTGTTGGTAGAATTCTTATAGCGGTAGCGGTGCTTGAGGATCCACTGGTTGGAACGGATGCTTCAGAAGCCATATTATACAATTCAAGAGAGTAAAAGAGAGTAGAAAGTAGAGCAAGTGAGAGAGCGTTTTTGCGTTTTTAAGCACGTTCTTAAGCTTTTGAGTGTTATGACTAAACCATTACACCCACTACCTATTTATACTATCATATAAGGGCAAAATAGTCAAAAAAAACTTCAAAAAACAGTCAAAAAATTCTTCAAATGGCTATATTACTGTTTGAAAAAGTTTTTTTTTAACGGTAAAAACCGGTTCCAAACCGGTTTTTTTGGACCGGTTCGTAAACCATGTTGGGTAAAAACCGGGAACCGGTTTGGGCTATAAATACACAAATCGGTCCCAAACCACCAGTTTTTTCCGAGTTGGAACCGGTTTGGCCTACCATCGGTTCCAAAACAGTTCGGGTCGGTGAACCGATTCCCTTGTGCACCTCTATATCGAGATGCTATAGACTAACTGAAGAGATCACCCATCCACTATGCTATTTCTCACTTACCTACTCTAGAAGAGAAGCAGATCAGAGAGTTCTGGAGAACTGCTGACTATGATGCCAAGGAGAGGATCATTAAAGCATCAGTCCAGGGAGAACTATTTGAGATATCAGCTGAGACAGTGGCTAAGGCCTTGCGACTGGAGGATGACATGGGGGAGAATGTAGAGATGACTGATTTGGAGGTTATTAAAGCTTTTAAGGATATTAGATATGAGGGAACTGACTTCGAGAAGCGAAAGGAGATCAAGAAGACATTTCTTTCGAAGGAGTGGAGGTTTATTGCTCATGTCTTCATCAGCTGTTTAGATCACAGGAAGGGAGGATCAAATGGAATGAATCTGAGGTGGTCCACAGCTATGATTATGTTTTGTAGAGGTAAGAAGGCAAACATAGCCCAGATCATCCACGCCTAGTTATTGGAGAACATCATGGCATTGAAGAAGGATAAATAGCTGTTCTATCCAAGATTCATTCAGATTATTCTAGACTACCTAAAGCCAAACTTACCCAAGCTGGGAGATGAACTGAAGCTGACTCCGATCAATCCAAGGATTTTTGCTGACTATGCTGCTTCAATGCATGATTTTTCGGGAAAGATCACATATCTACTGGAGAGCATGTATAATGGGGAGAGATGAAACTATATTAAGACTCTAATCCCTCTTGAGGAACAAAGAGTAGCAGCTGCTGTAGAAAATGTAGAGGAGATCAAGAAGAGAAAGAAGTACATGAAAGAGATAGATATGACATTTGAAGAACAGTTGGATGAGATAGAGGAGGAGCTGAGAAAAAAGAGAAAGAAGAAGGGAGTAGAGAAACAGTCATTCCGTGATAGAGCTGACTCTCCCACTCAATAGAAGAGAAGCCAAAGTAAGCAGCCAGTAATCCCAAAGACTAGGTCTACAAGAGAATTTAAGAGGCCAAGGAGGGATATAAGATCAGAGTTTGATGAGGATGTGATCAGGAATGTCAACACATCCCTATCAAATGAGCTGAGCATGATAAAGACCAAGCTAATAAACTCAGAGGAGAGGGAGAAGCTGAGGGATATGGAGATTGATTGTAACACCCAAAAATTTATTAAGAAAAGAATGATGACAAAAGGAGAAATTACAAAAATAGAGGGGTTAAAGTGTACAAAAGGACAAACATTATTATTTTATTTTTAAAGTGGCACTACAATGCAGCACCAACTGCTTCAACTGCTAGAAAGAAGAAAAAACAGAGTTTCCATCGGTTCTAGAGAGAAGAAGAAGAAGATTAGGCTTGAAGGTGAGTTTTTGTGTGTTTTGTTCGGTTTCAGCTGAGCTTTCAGCTTCGAGACCGATTCTTATGTGTTCTTTTGTGTTTGATTTTGTGTTTTGGTGTGTTTAGACATTTGAACTCCAGGTTACTCTCGGGTTTGGAGGAGTTTTACTCGAAAGCAGTAGAGGTGAGTTCTATATCTCCTCTTTTAAAGGTTTTCTGCTTATTTGGGGGCTGGTTTGCATATATGACTAATGTTTACGAATCAAGTTATAATTTTTCATGTATGGTGCGAACGATGTTAATGTTATGGTATTTTATGTGCTTCTCTTGTTGATCGTTTAAAGTTTATTAAGTTCTAAGTGTTAGATTGATAGATCTAAGCTGTGTTCATGTTAGAATGATGATTGGGATCCGGTAATAGCATAAGTTGCATTTCAGGTTAGTTTTTATGTTCATCCGCATTTAATAGTTAAAGTCTTTAGTTCAAGTGCATTCGTTATGTCTTCATGCGCATTTGTTATGTCTTCATGCGCATTTGTTGTGTCTTCATGCGCATTTGCTAAGTGTTCATCCGCATTTGTTTTGCTCAGGCGCATTTGCTAAGTGTTCATCCGCATTTGTTTTGCTCAGGCGCATTTGCTAAGTGTTCATCCGCATTTGTTTTGCTCAGGCGCATTTCCTAAGTGTTCATCCGTATTTATTTTGCCCATGCGCATTTGCTACAGTGTCCATGTTGTAGGAACCTCTGAGGTTATGAGGCTGATGCAACCAAAGGATACTAAAACAACCAATTCTTCCAACATGCACTAAGGAACAAAGAAGAACTAGCTTTGGAAGTTTTACACACTCAAGTAAAATGCTAAGTGTAAAATCTTCCGAAGCCAATGTTCAGAAGAAACTACTGAGGAAACTTTACACTAAGTGTCAAGTCTTCCGAAGCCAAAGACTTAACTCTTCCGAAGGTTAAAGATTAAGTCTTCCAAAGCTCTCAAGACAAAGTCTTCCGAAGCTGAATAAAGATAAGACTGATTACTTTAGAAGAAAGAGAAAAGACACTTTTTTATCAACTTTATCATAAAGCAACCTCCTGTCCGTTGCATGCTCTGGTGGTTCACCAACTATCATAAGTTGGTGAAACCTCCATGCTTTATGATAAAGTAGATAAGGTCTTTGTCTGCAAGTTTCTGTATTTGTTTCCTGTTTGGCTTTTTGTAATAGAAAAGTCAGTGAGCTATGGCCTGTCATAATCACTAGTCAAAAGGCAATCTGCCTTTTGACTTTAGGCTGATCTTGTTGTCTAGATTAGTCACATCCAACTATCTTTTTGCATATTGACGGTTGTAGGTTTAGTATAAAGAGTCAAAGGTTCTTGTATTTCAATTATCAATGCAAACACCTGTAATAGAACCTAAGAAGCAATATACTACTTCCTTGAAAATTATTTCTTATGTACTTGCTCTTACTTTACTTGTGTTGTGCATTGTATCATCTGTTTAAAGTTCGAAGTTCCCCATTTGAATTGTTAAGTGATCCTAAAGATCCTCCTAAGTGTGTTAACTAAGTGCAAAGTCCCTTTTTAATGGTCCTGCACATGTGTATTGCTTTAGTCATCCGCATTTGGTTCATGTACATTTCTTGACACTCAGAAAATTTCCTGAGAATGTTCATCTGCATTTGTTCATCCATATTTGTTGTGCTTATCCGCATTTGTCTAAGTTCATCAGCATTTGTCTAAAGACTTGGGTTTTTTTTGGAAATTTTGTGAATAGAATTCAAGTATGGAGAACTTCTGTATGAGGAAAGATTATGCTTGTTTGAGGATTATTATGCTTGGTTCTTTCTTATGTGCTGCTTTTTCTATGTCTATAATATTTTCATGTTATGTGATTATGTAATGTGCATCTTAATAAGTATTATCCATAACAAGTGGACACGAAAGAATAAAAGAGGAACAGTGAAACTTAATGAAAGTTACCCCGGGCCCTTACGATGAATGAAAAGCCTTGCAAGCAAAATGAATAGAGGTGCATGACCTTGTTGTCGTTAGCTCAACTGATGTGCGGCTGTATAGCCTATGAGGATGCACATCTAGGGTCAATCCTGGGGATTGACCAATGAATGAATGGGATCCTAGTTCATGAGCAGGCTTTGTGCCTTGCAGTGTGGATCAACTGTCAATGGGTTAGCTACCATGATAAACGTTTGCCGACAGGGGTTTGGCATCTGTTGCCAACCAACAATGTAGGCTCTTGCTTTGTGCAATCCTAGTTAATGAAAGAGAAAGATAATGAAAGAAAGAAAGATAATGAATCACTTTATGATTGATTATGTATATTGATGAATGATCACCAAATGAAGTTACAAAGTGTATTTTTCTATATTATTAAACTAGAACTCACTTAGCAATGCTGACTTTTTATATGCATATCAGTTGGCAGGTAAGGATGTTGCTGAGGATGGCACATGGGTGAGGCTACTTGGCGGGCAAAGACTGGCATCCATTCATGCATGATCATTTTGTTGTTTTGTAATACAATTGAATGATTCTTTTGCAACTGTTAAAATACAATGATGTATTATTTAGCAACATCAAATATTAATGCATGAATGGTTTTTGATAACTTAATCCGCTGCGATGTTTTTATGAAATGTATTTATCTTATATGAAAAATGTTGTGATTGTCCAACTGTGAGGTCTCCGGGAACGGGGCCTTACATTGATGAGATGAAGAAAGTGATTTTCAGTCAACAAGACCTAATAAGAAGACTGTTGGAAGAGGTTTGTGAGTTGAGGAGGAATGCTGGTGCAGCAGATGTACCAAGTGTTGAGAAGATCAGGGAAATGACCGACACATCTAAGTTCCCATTCATGTTAGATAAGGCATCAGGAGCTAGCGTAGTGGTGTAGGAGGATCGGGAGCTGGTGGCAGTGGTATAGGTGAATTTGAAGCTGGTGGAGGTGAAGCTGGTTATAGTCGTGTTAGATTTGAGGCTGGTGCAGGCAGCGGTGAAGGAGTTGCTGAAGGAGAGAATGCTGGTCAGGTGTTTGAGGTTGAATATATTGATATGGGGTTTGATTTAGACACTGATCTTCTTGATAATGTGGGGATAATGGAGGTGAAACAAGGAGGTGAAAAGGGGAATATTGAGACAAACTTGGTAGATGAAGAGGAAGTGTTGGAAGAGCAGCTAGTGGACTATGACTTTGAGCTGAAATTTTATGAAGTTGATGAGAGGACAATGACTTACGTGGCTCAGAGGAGTTCAGCTGAAGGTGATGTAGTTGAGATGGATAAAGAGGACTGGTTCACTAAGGAGGAAAGGCCAAAGAAACTAACCCCACTCTTCCAAAACATTCAAGAACCGGGGAGGAAGGAGACAGATATCAAGATTATTAGCTGGAAGTACAACTCAAAGCTAAAAATGTTCATGATCAAGAGGCGTGGAGGTGGGATCTCATACTTGCACAAAAGGAAGGCATTTAAAACCCTTCTTAAATAGGATCTGAGAAGACTGGTGGAGATCCCCCTCCTGGATTCGGGTTTGAGCGATATTGCCATGATGTTAGAGCATGAGATCCGTTATGGCGTTCAGGACAACTTTGTAGCTTTTGGATTCGAGAAGCCTGAGAGGATGTAGCCAAAGAAGGATTTGGACCGGGTGACAGGTAAAGGAAAGATTGTACTAAAGTTAAAGCCTGCTAAGACTATCAACAGGGTGAGGATACCAGATCAACAACCTTCTAGACTGCAGAAGTTTGAGAAGTGGTTTTATGATAACCAGACAGGTGAATCGATAGTGAGGGTAAAGGATGGAGATGAAATAAGGTTTTTTGATCCTATGGAGGCATTCTCATTTAATGATGATGATCTGGAGGTGCTATGTGAGAAGCAGATTAGGTTGGGGCAAGAGAAAAGACTAAGACTGAGGCCAGCTTGTTTGAGAAGGAAGCAAACAAAGCTCGGGGTGTGAGATTGGAGATTAAGTAGCTCGAAAAGAGCATTCAGAAACATGAGGATCTAGAGGCAGAAGTAAGAGATTTAGTGAGAATGATGGAGCAAGCAAAGGCTGGAGCTGATCCTGAAGACCCGGCAGGTGAATACCCCACTAGAGGGAGTATTGATGATCAAGTATAGGGTGGTATTCACCTTTCCATTTGTTATTGTTTAGTCATAGTTTATTATAGCTTAGATATTATTGTAATAGGATCTAGTTGAGATTTGTCTTGTTTTGTATTCTGTGGCATGTGAAACTGCATGCGAAACTGCAGTTTTGCCCGGTAGTTTCAGATACCATAGTGCATACAGTTTCGTAATATGTGAAACTATATGCGAAACTAGGTCCTGTATATATTTTTTTTGCTTGTTGCTCATTTGGTAACTCTTGGACCTTTAATGATATTACTGCTTTGAGTCTATTGATCGATTGTGTGTTGCTAGGAGCTTATATTTTGTCATCTTTGAGCATTATTCTTTTTTATCCTTACTAATCCTTTTGCAAATGGATTATGTTTGATTTGTGTCCATTTTCTATCATTACTTGGTTTACAAGCTATTAGATATAGTGATATCTTGTGGATTCTTGCGTTAAATCTTCATCAAAAGCACGTTCAAACGATCATCTGAACCAACACTTTTGAAGCCAAGAGACTGATTTCTTCTGAATATAGAGAAGACATGCTTTCTCTGACATGCTTTTGACAAAAGTTGAACAACTTTCCACTACCATCTCTGAAGACTCGCCAACTTATACAAGTTGGTGATATGTCCATACTTTTGTCAACTATAGATTAAGGTTTTAGAGTTTGTAACTTTCTACTTCGTACTTTTATTCTTTTTGATTATTGGGTTTAATCATATTAATGTTTTACGTTTAAAAACACGAGTGTTTTTGCACAAGTCTGGTTTTGGACAGAAAGTAATATTGTATTTTAAGTTAAAAACTCGTGCTTTTAAGTATGTAACAAATCCATAACATGCATGGACATCGGTGTTGATTTTATACGCACGAAAAAGCCGAAAACCGACAATTTCGGGTTGAAAATTTGGGACTGTTTTGAAACTGATTTTTAACATACAATTTCAAAATGTTTTTAGTATAAAAGTGTTATATTAAAACATGTCTAGTGATCATGACGTATACACGGGTTTAAGTACGGTTTTGCGTGTAAAACCATGTGATTTCGGGTTAAAAATTATCGTATACGGGTGAAACTTGGGTTAAACATAAAAGAACATAATTTTACAACAAAACTTGTCTTAAAATGATTTCATATATGTTTTAATACTGAAAAATATATTTATTTGTTATAAAGATTAATTTTTGTTGGTTAATAATAAAATGATATTTTATAAAAAGGTAATAAAAATAAGAAATAATTTTCTTAAAAGAACAAGACTATAAATATATTTTATTTATCACTCTTAAATAAAATGTTATTATGAAAAAGTATGTTTTTGATTAATGCACAATTTAGTAATATTTATGGTCATATTTTCATATAACTTTATGTGTTTACTTTTGTGTGTGTAATATGTGGTTATCATTTAAGGGTTAATGGTTTATTGAGTAAATAATATATGTCATTTATAATATAAATGATTTACCCAAACCGAAAGTCACTAGCGGGTCGTTTATAATAGATTTCATGACAAGTCTAGTATGTTGGGTAAACAACATGCACGGTAGACTTATTATTTGACAATTAGTAGGTCATTTGTGTTTGGGGTGTTAATTGGTCATTTGTATCCCCTGGCTCGATTTTGCAAGTTCATCTTTGTTGCGTTTAAGGTGAGTTTTCATAACCCTTATTTTTAAATAATGTTTTATCTAACTATTTTGGGAGAAAAACATGCTATAATATTTTTTGAGTGATATGATTTAATTATGAAATAACTGTGTAATTTTTATGATGGCCTTGAGTTGTTTTGTTATTTGTGCACGTCGGCCCCCGGCCATAATCATTAACCCTGGGAGGGCCACAGGATGTATTGGTAGATCTGTTGGGTTTGACAACCGCCCCTTATGATCGGTTGCGCAGGTCGGTTTATACGGATGGAATATATATTGAAAGGAACTTGAGGGACATTGTGTCTTTGTTTGATTATGGGACTCTTGGTTACGATCATAATCAGTGACCCTAGCTAGTCCTTGACGATCCAGCTGTTGATTCCGGGATAATCATATCTTTTTATAAAAAGGAAACACTAATGATCTTTTTATATAAACCTGTGAACTCACCAGCTTTTGCTGATAAACTTTTGGGCATGTTTTTCAGATAAATAGGCATGCATGGGAATGAAAAGAGTTTTAACAACAAACTTATCAAGTTTGGATACCACTTTTGGGACCAAATTCCGCTGCCGATTAAAATTTCTTGTTATTGTTTAAACAATGTCATCTTATTACTATTTTAGTTTTCAAGTTAACACTTCTACTCATAACAATGTAATAAATTTTTTATATTAATATTTAATGATGGTATCTATGATTTGTTTGCTTGATAATTGTTGGAACAATCCAACTTTCGTTATCTCCGTCACACGCTTACCCTTCCGGTGCGTCTTTCGGGGTATGACAAGTAGGCATCTAAAAATGCAATTTTTGGATGGTCAAAATGCATTTTTGGTTATGATTTGTTTAAATTTGAAAATACAAACATAAAATATGTATAAAACTTACATTTCATGTGCATGAGTGTTCTACGTGGTTCATACATTTTTATATAGTAGAATCTTGCTTAAAACAATGAAAAATTCGACTTTTCGGTACGAAATGAAACACAAATAAAACTAAATTGTAAGTATATATTATATTTTATAATGTTCATTATAAGGTCAAGATCTTAAAATATGACCTTAAACGGTTTTCGTCATGAACGTTGATTCAAAAACGTTAAAGGGTGAATTTTTAACAAATTTAATATAATAATTCTTTTGTAAACTAAATAAAATAATTATGTATATTTAAATATTAAACAAAATTTTGATGAATAAAATAATAAATGTTAGCCAATTTAATGTAGACATTAGAAAACGTCAAGTTTACAAATCATAGACAAAATATATATTTGTCGGTACCAAAAATATTTTAACTCTTAAATTCAAAAATTATAACTAGTGTTTATTAATATAGTCATTAATAAACAAAAATACGATAAATTTTATGTGCACTTAAGTGATAAATTTGTATTAAACAATTATGTGTAAATATGTGCATATATTTATAGATATGTGTATATATAATATTGTGTTTATTAACATCTAGTTTTTTTGTGAAAAATATTAAAAATACATAGACTTAACCAAATGTATGGCCGCCAATGGGTCTTTGGGGTCTAACTCATCAAAAATAATATGTAAATATTGTTAAAATAAAACGTTTGCGGAAGTTAAAACGTTTGTGTGAACGACTTGAGTTGAGTGAACAACTTAAGATAATATTATATTAGTTGGTTCATTAAAGTGTTTCATATGATTAGGACACGAGACGATCAAAAGCAAGAGTGGATTTTTGTTCAAACATTTTCAAGAATTAACGCTCTTAAGGTGAATTTCACAATCCCCACATTTTCAACTTCATACTGGGGAGAGAAACTCGTTGTTTTAGAGTCCGATGTGCTTATTGAATAACTATATATGAAATATGTTAATAAAAGTAAGGCTAGTATTATACCCTGAGTTGGTATATCCATGGAACTTTTCTCGCCATCATAATCATTAACCTCGTATATGACATTGAATAGTATCAATAGATCTACCGGGTTTAACCACCCAGGTCACCGACGTCCTAGTAGCGGTATATACCTTCAATTGTTGTTATCGGATACTATTGTCACATTTGATTATGGACTTGTTATTATTACATATGTCATATTCCTTACATGCATATGAATCCACATGTTGATTAATAAATAATATATCTAAGTTAACCTTCATGAAAAGATAAAAGGGTGGATAAATGATATTTTCCTGAGAATTCAAAAGAGTTTGATTTAATATAGGCATCGTAGACGATGGAGTTCTGAGAAATATTTGATCAAAAACTTGGATTAAATAATTTTTGTAATACTTGTGAACTCACCAGCTATTGTGTTTCTTTTCAACCTGTTTTTCAAGTACTATGACAAGGCTTTAGAAATATTGAAAGTGTGTGTTGAAAATATGTATTTGGACATATGTTTCGTGGGACTAGTTGTAAACTTAAATGGTTTTGTACAATATTAAATAATTATTGTCCAAATATAAAATAAAATAATATTTTCAAAACATTATTGGTTGCCAACCTCCGTCACCATCATGCTTACCTTTCGCTGCTAACTTTTAGGGTGTGACATCTATCTCAACACAATAACCTGATCTGTCCACCAAAAATCAGCCCAAACACTTACGAACCACACCTTTACCTTTTCTAGCCCAACAACCTAATCCATCCAACATAATTTAGATTGAAAACTTACAAACCACACCCCTACCATCATGTGTCCCAAGTACCACACCTATTCTTGACCCTACCCAACTTTCTTTCGAGGAAAGTGTCCAAATTTGGAATCTTTAAACCCATACATCGCATGTAAGGCCCTGATTTCAGGAAGCCTCATAGTTGGTCAATCACAGCAAAACAAGGATTTAAAACATTCATTTAAATAACATTTGCAGCAAAAATTACTTTAATTCAAATTCGTCATGACATAATTCAAAGGAAACATTTACTTTGTCTTAAATACATCAAACAAGTCTTAAAAGAGTGTTTAATAATCTTCTTAATTAGGAAACATTTACTTTGTCTTAAATACATTCATTTAAATAACATTTACTTTGGATCCATGCCCTCGCTCTTCTAAGCCCAACAACTCACCTGTCAACTGATATGCATACAAAAGTCAGCTTCGCTGAGTGAGTTCTAAGTTTATTTTATTAGATAATCATTTAGCGAGGTATGTTAACTTTATCATTCTAAAATACTCATCGCATGATCAAACATTTACTATGCACAGACTGTCACTTTATCAATACTTTATCATTAAGGCTTTCGCTTATTTATTTTCTATTACTCTTCTTTATCCGTCAATTCCCAGTTACTATATCTCGAGATCTGCCCAAAGGCTAGACCCCCACTTGTGGTGAATACAAGACTTTACTTTATCCATGCTTGTGATGAACACAAGACTTTACTTTATCCATGAGAGCACAACAAATGCTACTCTCCTTTATTCTTTGCTTGCAAGACTTTACTTTAGCAATGGTACATTGTTCTGAGCTCAATAACATTTCTTTAGGTTTCACTTTCATATTTAGTTATACATATACTTATACATGCTAAGAATCAACTCATAGTCCATATATTCACATTCTTCAATCAAAAGAATACAAACAGTATAACTAACCCTCCACGGGACAGCTGGGGTTCGGGGGCGACAGCCCCTGATAGCGGGGTTCTAGGGGCAGCAGCCCCTAGTGGGGTCCAAGGGGCAACCCTCCTGGATGGGACCGAGCTGCCAGGTCAGCGCAAAGAAAATTTTATTTGGAGACTTTATATAGCATAATTTGTTATAGAAAATTCGATTTTTCTTGTTAAAACCTCTTGAAATCTTTGCCATATAAATTATATATTCAGTATGCATATCTCCCCCAAAACATGGAAAACATGTAAATAAGGGGGATCTAGAACTCATCTGGTCAGTAAGCAACTTCACGTCTAAGTTTTCTAAGCTAGGATCACGATACACGGTCTACATATAAGTTAATACACTAATTGGTCATTTTCTACACAGTTTCGGCAGCAGTTTCGCACGTAGTTTCGCTGCCAGTTTCGCATGGCAGTTTCGTTGCCAGTTTAGCATGGCAGTTTTGCTGCCAAAATCGCCCAACTTTCGTTAGAATTTCCTAAATTCGCTAAATCTATAGGTCTACCTATGCACTTGTGAAATTACCAGCTGTAAGGAGATTGTCTTAGTTTCACAGGAAGAACTCATAGTTTCGCAGAAAGAACTAGCAGTTTCGCTAGACGTATAAAAATAACCAACCAGCTCGTTTTTAAGCCAAAATCTCAACTTTTTGCGTCTAAATCCTTAGTTTTTCATCCATGAAATTAGATCTAAGCTTTTTACATGATTTCATATGTAAAAATTTGTCCTTTTTGTGATTCTTTGCAACTTTCCAAAACCCAAAACCCTAGAATCTGTATCCGATCTAAATAGGTTTTTAGATAGTGATTATTACCTGGATTTCTTGCTCTTTCCTTGTTGTTTTAAAGCACAAATAACCAGATCTTCAATCCTCTAACCAACAAAGCTTCTAACCTTTGAATCCTTCACTTTCTCTCTCTACTCTCTCTCTCTCTAGAAATGCTAGGTTTGGGTTGCAAATGAGGAGAAAGATGGATGATTAGGGTTGTTTAATGGGTGCTTATGGGCCCTTAAACCCATCAAATTCTTAGCCAATAGAGCTAATTGGGCCATAATCCATTTTCCTCTTTTCTCTTTTTTTTTAGTAAATAACCCCAACTTAACCCATTATTAAAAACTTGCTCGCTTCGACATTCCGGGGAGTTACATCACACTAATTTTGCATATGTGGAATTTCATGCTCTGTATACCCCCTTATTTGCCTTATTTATTCCTAAAGGATTCAAAAATACAGCCAAAATCCAAAATGAAGGGAGGTTATGGAAAAGGAAATGTTTGTTCTTTTACAAAACAATACTTGGTCACTTGTTCCTAGTCCTAAAAACTTGAATGTTATCATATCAAAGTGGTTATTTTGTATCAAACATAACTTGGATGGCTCCATTGACCGATATAAAGCTTGCTTTGTTGCTCGAGGTTTCACTCAAATTCCTCAGTTGGATTACTTGTATACGTTCAGCCATGTGGTCAAAGCATCCATTATTCATGTTGTACACTCATTGGCCATTATCAACAATTGAAAACTTCATCGGCTTAATATGAATAATGCTTTCCTTCATGGACACTTATCAGATAACATCTATCTAGAGCAACTTTTTGCTTTTTAAGACTCCCTGTTTCCCAATTATGTATGCAAATTAAACATGGATCTACATGGTCATAAGCAAGCACCTCGTGCTTGGTTTCAACACTTAAGCACATTTCTTATTCAAAATGGATGTTTTTGTAGTCAAGCCGACACATCTTTATTTGTGTTGAAAAAAGAAACATGCATAATGTCTATGATTGCTTATGTTGATGACTTGATTATAATCAGAAATCAGGAACATCTGGTCACCGCTTTCATCACTCGGCTAAATAATCATTTTGCATTTAAAGATCTCAAAAAGCTGATCAATTTCCTTGATCTTGAAGTTATTCATAACAATAATGGCATCTTTCTTAGTTGGTCAAAATAAGCTCATGACATTCTTCAACTCGACTCTTTTCTTGATTCTAAACCCATATTAACCCTATTACCATCAAATGCCAATCTCACTACCAATCATTTGTTGGTACCTTAAAATATTTAACTATTACCAGTCAAGACATCTCCTATGCCGTGAATCAAGTAAGCTAGTTCTTACGATCACCAACGGTCACCCACTATCAATGTGTTAAAAGGATCCTTTGGTATATTAAGGGAACCATTTCTTTTGGCCTCACATTCACTCGACCAAAACACACTACCATTCTGCGCAAATGGAGAATTGGGCAAGATGCCTAGGGACCTAGCGATCTACCTATGGTTACTCTATATTTTTAGGGGATAATCATGTGTCTTGGAGTGCTAAGAAACAACCTATAACTCTCACTCAAGTTGCAAAGCTGAATGTCGAGCCATGGAAAATACTACATCTGAATTAATGTGGGTTACTCATATGCTATATGAGCTATGAGTTATACCTGCCAATCGTTCAACTTTCCTCTGTGACAACAAAAACGCAATATTTCTCAATCAAAATCCTATTTCTCATAAGCAAGATAAACATATTAAACTTGATTACCACTTCATTTAAGAGCTCATCTCTTATTGGAAGCCCTCCACCAAGTTTATTCCGACACATATCCAAGCTGTGGATATATTCACCAGAAGCCTTTCGCATAAACAAATTGAATTTTTTCGAGATAAGCTTCGTCTTGGCCACCTCCATCTCACTTGAGGGGGATATTAGATATAATAAAAATATGTAATGTAATCATAATATTCTTAATGTACCACTTTATATAAATTTATGTATAATAAATCGCATGCCTTTCCTCACATTTTGGAGTGGAGAAACCATACTTTTTGTCATCACCCACCGTGATCGAAAACTCTGATATAGATTGTGGCATTAGCTTCAAAAAGGAAACAACTCGAGGTTGAATAATGTTGTGAGTACTACCACTATCTACAAGAACCCAAACTGCCTTTCCCTCAACATAATCCATGACACAAAGTGCTTCTGGGCAAAATACCGAAAAAGTTCACATAACCATAACCCTTCCGCATCAACAAATTAATTTTTCCGAGGCAAGCTTTCGTCTAGGGCCACCTCCATCTCACTTGAGGGGGATATTAGATATAGTCAGAATATGTAATGTAATTATATATTCTTGATGTACCACTTTGTGTAAATTTATGTATAATATATTACATTCCTTTCCTCTTATTTTGGTGTTGAGAAACCATAATTTATGTCAACACCCACCATGATCAAAAATTCTAGTATGAAATGTAGCATTAGCTTCAAAAAGGAAACAACTCGAGGTTGAATAATGCTGTGACTACTACCGTTATCTACAAGAACCCAAACTAGCTTGCCCTTTACATAGCCCATGACATGAAGTGCTTGAGGGCTCAAAATAACGAAAAAGGTCACATAATAAAATGAGATCAAGTGATTAGGAGGCTCAACTGTATTTAATGACAGGACCAAATCAGTGACTACTTTTCCTCCTCATAGTTGACAACAAGTAAAATTTAGGGTGCTTTACATTTATGGCCTTGAAAATATTTTTTTGGGCATTTAAAAAACAAACCTTCACTATGACATTTTTGAAGCGCATCGGGTGAGAGTTTTGTGAATGGGAGGGTGGATTTTGGAGTGGGCAAAAAAGGGTTATATTAGGTTTAGGATGGGTTGTGGTGCGAGTAAGTGCTATGATAATTGGAAAGTGGAATTTGGTTGGTTGGTTTGGGTAGGGTAAACGCTAAGAACCCTTTTTTATTAAAAGGATTTAGTTTTGGCAAGGGTTAGTTTATCTTCAATTAACTTGGATAGTCCATACGCTTGGTGTAGGGAGGTGGGTTTGAGGATGGCTAACTTGGTTTGGATTTCTGGTTTGAGACCCGATAAATAACAATTGAGAAGGGTCTCATGTGATCACTAACACGATTGCATAGTTTTTTTAAACTCAGCCCGGTAACTATGGATAGTTATTTGTGTTTGAAAAAAGCAGCTTGATAATTTTCATAATCGGATGGTCAATTCAATTGTTGTAATTCTATCCATGAAGCAAGAAGCCTGTTGTTAAATAGGTATTTATACCAACTCAAGATGCCTGCACCGTTGGTTAGGCGGGATAGAGTAGTAATTAAAGTAGTTGTTGGCCTGGAAACCCTAATCAACAGGGTTGGAACCATCAAAGGTGGGTAGATGTATCTTGGGTGGTCGGGGTTTATTGTTTGGAAGGTTGTTTGTTGGTGGTGTTTTTAGTGGCGGTGGTGTTTTGGGGTCTGAAGAGGTGGACATGTCGGATGAGAGTTGGTTAGATAGGTTAGTGATTTGGTTAACTAGGTTGGTTGTGGTCCACAAAATAAGGCAAGTCCCAAATACAACGCTTCATTTAAAAAGGCAATAAATACAAGCCCAAATCATTCAAGTACCGTAGATGGTAAAATATATATATGTTTAAAGTCTTCTACTTCAAGAAATTTGATTGATGAAGTATATAAGGAACTAGAGGAAGATGAACATCATGTAATTAATGTTGATGACACATCTGAAAATTTCAAATAATGATTAACTTTTGGTTATTCAATCTTTACTATTTATTACTTTACGAATTATTTGCTTTGAACATTTTGTCTTTAGAGTTTTTTAGTGTTTGAGATGATTTTTTAGTACTTTATGTCGAAGATTATGGTCTTAAAACATTTTTGTATTTGAGAGTGTTAATTTTCATTACATAATAAATTTTAAATTGTTTTTATTATAATGAACACTTTTTTCCTTAGTCTCACGCTTTTTTTGCGCTTCTCCCCTACATCGTAGTCCCAACAAATCGCCTAAAGTGCGCCTCGCGCCTTTAACAACTATGTTGTGGTCCGCGTTTGGGAGTCTAGTTTTGAACTAAGCCAATTGCTCAAACAAGGCCTGCATTAGAGTTTTGGCATTGATAGAGATGGGCATAAAACCTGGTTACGGACCCGACCCGGTGAACCTGACCTGGACCCGGGTCCGGGTACGAACCGGTATAGGGTGTACCCGGTTTGGACCCAAAAAAAACCGAAGGGTTGGAACCGGGTTTAGTTTTATTTATTTTTCCCGAACCCGACCCCACCCGATTGTACCCGGGTCCAACCCGGTTTTTACCGTTTTTTTTGATATTTTTAAAAATTTAGCCGTTGTTAACGGCTGTATAGCCGTTAGAGGATTTTTTTTTGACCGTTTTTTTTGTCATTTTTGCCCCATAAGTTAATATAAATGGTGTGGGTTGATATGGTTGAATACTCAAGTCGCAAACGCAAAAACATACGCAAAAAACGCAAAAATTACTCTCGTTTACTCTCATTTTACATTTTTACTCTCTCATTTTACACTTTCACTCTTGATATGGCTCACTCACAATCTTTCGTTGGTCAAGGTTCATCCAATGCTCCAACTGTCATTCCTGTTCTTGCACACAATCATAACATGAATGTTTGGTGCAATTGCGATATGGTTGAGTTGAGTGAGGGGTCCGTAAAGGCTCGTTGCAAGTTTTGTGGAGCTTTGCTCGTAAAGATTCCAACACGACTTTAAGCAAATACATTAGTAAGAAATTTTGTAAGTCGTTGAAAAGTAATCCGGATTTGCAATAAACATAATTGGGTGGAGACGGTGGAATCTTTAATTACGATGTTAATACGATTCGAGATCGAATGGCGAAGATCGTGATTCAAGAAGCTTTGCCTTTTAATCATTTCGACAATCCTCGGTTGACCAACTTAATTCGAGAGACGCTTCAACCTTGTTACACCCACGTAAGTCGTACTACACTTAGACGTTATTGTTTGAAATTATGGAAACAAGCAAAAAATGATTTAATTGTATTATTTGAAAATTTAGAAACCGGTGTAAACTTAACTAGTGAAGCTTGGTCGGCTCCACACGGTTTACCTGAATCGTAACTCTACGTCACCGCTCATTGGGTAGATCCCAATTCATGGCAAATAATGAAACGTACGATTGCATTAGATCTTTTTCCATATCCACACACCGGAGAATTTTTGTTTTACTTTTTGGATAATGTAATAACTACTTTTAAGTTACAAAATAAACTTTTTTCAATTGCATTTGATAACGCCTCCAACAACACAACCGCGGTTGAAAAATTAAAATTAAAATATCTTCCGATTGCAAACGGTGATTTTTTCATACTCGTTGTGTTGCACATATTATTGTAGTGCAAGATGGGCTATCCGTGGAATTTGTTGATAACTTTATTAAAGCTTTTGAATTTATATTACATGACGTTTTTAAAATAAGTAGAAAAAGATATCAAGATTATAAACAACTTTATAAGGATACGGAATCTATATTTTTAGGTCCTAATTGGGATGTACCTACTCGGTGGAATCCGACTTGTCACATGTTTGATTGTGCTTTAAAACAAAAGGGCACTTTGAAAGCTTTTCATAATAGTCTTTCGGATAATGGTGAAGCCGACCCATTTTTGGATGTGGGTTGGAAGAATGTTCAACGTCTATCCGAGTTTCTTGAGGTGCTTAAAAACTCAACAACAAAATTATCAGGAGTTTATTATCCCACTAGTTATTCGGTGCTTTAATAATTATATTTCATGGCTTTGAATATTAAAAATTTTCAAAATAAAAATCATATGTTTAACCAAATGATAAAACAATGAAAGAAAAGTTTAATGTTAGTCCATATGATCGATAATCAGTGCAAATGATTCATAAAACATAGAAATCCCACTGAATCAACACAACTCTATCAATAACTCAATGAACAAGTTTCACATATTTTCAATAATCTCCAAACTCATACAAAGAAGATGAAACAAAGGCTCAAATATGATCAAAATAAGCTTCCAGCCAAATACACCACAATGCAATAACAATATTTCAATATTAGGGTTTGCCAAACTTTCTTACAATGAATGAAACTATCAATATATAAGCAGACTATAGCTTCACTGACAGATTCCAGCGAAACTGTCTTGACCATAACCTATTTGTACCCGGCGACGAAACACAGTTTCGCCGGGTGAACCAGATCAGCTGACTACGAGCGAAACTCAGTTTCGCTCATAGTTTCGCTGGGCACAAAACTACAAAATACAAAATACAAACTAAGTAAGCTAACATTCATTCTATTACATTGATAAACAAAATAAACATAATAACAATAGTGAGTCCAACCTATTCTAGATCATCAATACTCCCCCTAGGTTGGACCTCACCCACTTGATCTTCTCGTTCAGCTCCGACTTTCCTCAGCAGCTTTATCTGATGTTTCCTGTTCAGCTCCAGCTGTACTCTCTTCCTCTCCCCGTGCACTTACCTTTTCAAATTGCTTTGTCAAATCCTGCACGTCCATCCTCAGTTTGTCAGCTTGATGTACTTTCTCTGCTAGCTCCCGGACTTTAGCCCTAACTCCTCGAGCCTTGTTTGCAACCCTCGTGAAGAGGCTTGCTTCAGTCCTTGTTTCAGCTCCGGCTCCAGCTTTTATGTGATCTCACACAGAACCACCAGATCCTCATCATAAAAAGAAAATACTTCCATAGGATCAAATAATTTGATCTCTTCTCCATCCTTTACTCTTACCACTGCTTCTCCCGTATTGTTATCATAAAACCATTTATCAAACTTTTGCAATCTTGGGGGTTGTGGATTGGGTACTCTCACTCTATTCATAGTCTTTGCTGGTTTCAACTTCAATACAATTTTTCCCTTTCCCGTCACCCAATCCATATCCTTCTTGGATCTCCTTCTCTCAGTCTCCATGTATCCGAATGACTCAAAATTATCATCAGCCCCCTTTTAATCCCTTGCCCCAGCAACATAGCTCTTTCACTTAAGTTTGAATTCAGCAGTGGAATCTCTGCTAATCTTCTTAATCCCATCTTGGCAAGGTCTTAAATGCTTTCCTCTTATGTAATTATGAGATTCCACCTCTTCTTCTCTTGATCATAAACATTTTTAACTCACTGTTGTATTTCCAGCTGATTATCTTCTTATCAAATTCTTTTCGGCTCTGTTCTTGAATATTTTGAAATAGAGGATTCTGCTGTTCTGGTTCCTTCTCTTTCATGAACCAATCCTCCTTGTCCATCTCAATTATATCTCCTTCAGTTGAGCATCTCTAAGCCACATATGTCAATGGTCGCTCGTCTACCTCATAGTATTCGGGCTCAGAGTCATAATCCACCAATTGCACCTCAATCTCTTCTTCTTCATCAATCAAATTCAACTTAACTTCTTTCCTACCTGCTCCATCTCCTTCTTCTCTGCTGAATCAATATTTCAGATTCAATGAGCCTGGATCTTAGGATTCATCAAGTTCAGATCTGAAAATTCAAAATTAAGATAGGTGGATGTGTGTGAATCAGAGAACAAAATAAGCAGATGATAATAAGTAGATGATTTCATTGATGTTGATGAACAAATTACAACAAAAATCATAGATGGATGATGAAATCAATCCCACCCGAATGAGTAGTTCTCCTTGGGTGGTGGCGGTTCACATCATCAGAAACACACACACAAGAACCACTCTTGAACCACACAAAAACCACACTTGCATAAATACACAAGTGGGTCTATTTATACTATTATTACATCAAGACCTAATTTTGACTTTTCTAATTTGTGTTGATGTGGACTTTGTCTTGTATTTGTTTTTCTTCTGTTTATTAACTTGGTCTCTGAACTTGTACAATGAGATCTTCAGTTGGCTATGATTATTATTTTGGTAAGCTTCAGGTTATTCAATTGTTGAACCCAACAATACTACCCCTAAATTGATGCTTGCCAAACTTTAACTTTGAAGATCTTCTATGTCACATGTCTTCTAAATCAACTGATGTTCTGACACAGTTCACTGTAGTTCTCCCCCTCAGATTAAGCTTCTCCTAATATATTTCTAACAAAGGATAGAATCTCTTTGAGAATACTTAGTTCATTGGATATGGGTCGTATCACTTTTGGATTACTGTTCATATCACACTCAAAGGATTAGAATGTATTAGGCATATGATAAGGCTTTGAACTTCAATAAACAGCATCAGGAACATAAATCAATCTTGAACACACTTCCACTCTTTGAATCTCTAAAACAACTTGATAATTACCACACTTCAGTTGACGAACATTTCCCTTAGTTAAAGTCTGTCTAACTGTTCCGCTCAGTAGATAGACAAGGATGCAAAAAGTCATTATAGAAGATGAATACAAGTACTTCAGAAGGAGTATCTGATAGTTGTACAAATCCCTGTATAAATCAATGATTTCGTGACCAAAGTTGATTTCTTCTTTTGTTTTGCATGCTCAAAATGGATGTGCCTTTTGGTTGCAATCATCCGCATTCATGATAATGTCTTTTTCTTGTTTGTTGTTGTCAATTGTTCATCATCTGTTCATCATATTATGTTGTTTGATGAATTGCATTTGAATTCATTTGTTGTTGAATGGATTGCATATGAAACTAATTCAGCCGTATTAGGTGAGTAGCTCATCCGCATTTATTCATCAAGGCAGTCGCATTTGTTACACATGTAACATAATGAATCCACATTAATGTTCAACCATCCGCATTTGTATGATGTATAGCTGCATTTGTATGTTTTAAGAACTCACATCCGCATTTATCAGCACATCATCCGCATTTGTATGCAACTTATCAGCATTTGTTTGAACACATCCACATTTGTATGTTACACATGCGCATTTGTTATGCAAAACATCCGCATGTGAGATGATCATCCGCATTTGTTGGCACAACATCCGTATTTGCATGATGCACATCCGCAATTGTTGGCATAACATCCGCATTTGTTTGATGGTCATCCGCATTTGTGTGATGTTCATCCGCATTTGTTTTGAGTCAGTGCATGAGCATCGACTGGTAATGCATCCGTATTTGTCAGATGAACATCCGCATTAAGTATGTCATCCGCATTAGTTAATACGGATGAAGAAATACTTCACCGTATTTGTTTGTTGCTTCATCCGCATTTGCTGTGATGCATCCGCATTTGTTTGCAGACTTAGATGCATTCGAACACAGTGTTGTTCAAACACTGATTTGCTTGATACCCATCAAAGTTTTTTCTTCATGATTTTCTTCATTGTTGATGATAATCGTGATCAATTGCATCGAATTTTGAAGAAATAATAAGCAACATGATTAATAGTCTTCAAATCGTACCAATTTGAACAGATTTGTTTGTTTTCTTTTTGTATTTTACGATGAACAGATGGGGTTTAGATGAACAGAGACCTTCTTCATTTTTTTGTTTCTTCCTTGTTTTTGACATCATTAAAGATGAAATCATATCTAAAAAATACATGAATCCAGCAACCAACAGCTCTGATACCATTTTGCTAAATCAATATTTCAGATTCAATGAGCCTGGATCTTAGGATTCATCACGTTCAGATCTAAAAATTCCAAATTAAGATGGGTGGATGTGTGTGAATCAGAGAACAAAATAAGCAGATGATAATAAGTAGATGATTTCATTAATGTTGATGAACAAATTACAACGAAAATCATAGATGGATGATGGAATCAAACCCACCCGAAGGAGAAGTTCTCCTTGGGTGGTGGCGGTTCACATCATCAGAAACACACACACAAGAACCACTCTTGAACCACACAAAAACCACACTTTAAAAATACACAAGTGGGTCTATTTATACTATTATTACATCAAGATCTAATTTTGACTTTTCTAATTTGTCTTGATGTGGACTTTGTCTTGTATTTTTTTTTCTTCTGTTTATCAACTTGGTCTCTGAACTTGTACAATGAGATCTTCAGTCAGCTCTGATTATCATTTTGGTAAGCTTCAGTTTATTCAATTGTTGAACCCAACATTCTCTGAACACATTATCACTAGTCAAATCAATATTCACATCAAACCCCATGTCTACAAATCCAGCCTCTACAACCTTACCTTGATCTCCCACAATACTTTCTTTCACACCACTTTCTTTGTTAACTCTAGCTTCAGCATCTGAGCCGCCAACACCAGATCAACCAGCACCATTACCACTAGCACTAACTCCTGATCCACTTGTGCCTTCTCCTACCCCAGTTGAACTACCCACTTTTACAAATGAGTACTTTGATGTATCGGTGTGATCTAATTTAGCTTGAGTTAACTGATTGGTTAGGCTGGCATTGGCTTTCAGCTCGTTCACTTCCTTGAGTAGCCTCTTTATCATTTCCTGTTGATCCATCATCAGACTCTTCATGCTTTCCATCACTTAATCTTTCTCCTTTTCCCTCAATTCTTGGTTTATCAATTTGGTTTTGATCATCCCCAGTTCATTTGCCAAAGATGCATTCAGATTTCTAATAACATCTTGGTCTAACTCCGATCTAGCATCTCTTCTTTTAGGAGTTTCAAAAAAGACCTGTTGTTTATGCTTTGTTCTCCTTTCAGTAACATTAGCTAGCTCCCCCTGATCTGCCTTCTTCTTTGTTCTTTTCTCCTTTTGTATCCTCAATTCTTCTTCCACTTCATCAATCTCATCTTCCAAATTGTATTCTTTTTCTTTGGCATACCTTTTCCTTTTCTTAATTGCTTCAGCCTGTTTATCTTGATTTTCTTCAACATTCTTGTTTTCAATCTCAATCAATCTCCTGATGTAATTCCACCTCTCAGCTGGGTACATGTTTTCCCAGAGATATGTGATCTTCCTACTAAAATCATGTATTACAGCTGAGCAGTCTGCAAATATCCTGGTGTTCATCTGAACCAGTCTCTTGATCTCTCCATGTCTAGGCACATTTGGTATTAAATCATTTATCAGCATCTGCACGAATCTTGGATATAATAGCCAATGTATCCTTTTTTAATGCCATTATGTTTTCAAACATGCAATCAAATATTAGTTTGGCAATGTTGGCCTTCTATCCTCTACAAAACACAATCATGGCCCTGGCCCAATCCAAGTTTAGCCCATCAGACCCTCCTTTTCTATGGTTCAGACACATGATGAACACGTGTGCTATATACCTCTATTCCTTAGAAAGAAAGGATTTCTTAATCTTTTTTCTGGTACCAAAAGGAGGTCCTTCATACCCAATGCTCCTGATTGCATTTAACACCTGTGCCTCAGATAGCACGACTTCATCTCCATAGTCATTCTCTAGCCTTAACACCCTGGCTATCGTCTCAATAGTGATGGCTATCTCATTGCCATGAACTCTACCTACAATTCGATGTGGATCAGTCCCGAGATCATACTCAGCAGTTCTCCAAAAGTCTCTAATGTGAAGATCATAAATAGTGGGCATATGAGATATGGCATAAAATATAGGGGACTCCTTCAGCCATTTGATGCAGTATCTAAAACCAGTGGCCTTTGGGTTGCCGTCATCCAGTAATGCAACAATATTATTCCTCTCGTCAAACTATAAATTTGCCATCTATACCGAAAAATGAACAGAAGAGGGTACGTTAATACATAGATAAAAGAATTAACAATGAAGTGAAACAAAACAAATAAAAATAAAATAAAATAAAATAAAATAAAATAAATTGAAAGTCCAACAGTTTCGCTGCAGACGAAACTGTAGTTTCGCACAGGTAAAGATTAACAGTTTCGCAGTGGCTGAAACTATAGTTTCGCACAAGTAAGATTTAACAATTTCGCTACAGGCAAAACTATAGTCTCGCAAATGCAAAAGTATAGATTCGCTGTAACTCAAACACAAAATCATGTGCCCAAGTGAATCTAAAGCTTCGCTGAAACTATCCTAGCGAAACTGTTAAGTAAGCACGGACAGCATGACTAGACAATTTCGCTCGGAAGTTTGAACTTTTGTTCAGTTTCCCTGGTTACCCTCGTAGTTTCGCTGAACGAATCAGCGAACACTCCGACCCAGCGAAAAAATCTAAAACTAAAATGTATTGGTTATTATCGTGATTAATGTTGTGGAATGGGTTCGAAACACCCACCTATGAACTTATAAAAACGCAATCGCAACGGAAAACGACTAAGATAGGATTCGATAAAGACTGGTCGGAAACAAGGGCTCAATTTTGTCATAGAAAGTGAGAAACTGATCCCACTTAGTCCAATATATATTACCTAGTTTCGCTAGAAGCGAAACTATAGTTTCGCTCGGCATCACATTTAAAATCATGTTACTCAGAATTGAGCGCCCAGCGAAACTGTCAGCGAAACTAAGTTTCGCTGGTACCTAACACTTAATAAATTTTTTAAAAATTTTGAATGATTTTAATTAATTTTTCTTTATGAAATTTTTTTTTAAAGATTTATATACACATAAGCTTTCACGAAAAACTTCATCGCCCCACAAACCCAACACAAAAACAAAACCAAGAGAAAAATAAAAGAAGATAATAAAATAACATAGAATAAGAAATAAGATAAACTTAAGAATAAAAGGATATAAACACTTCATTTTCAAGAAGTTTTTCCAGAGAGTCAAATATTGGTGGGATTGCTGATATGTTTGTCCTTTTAAACCCATACCTTTATTCTTTTCAACACGTAATCTGCAGCTGTCTTTATCATGTTTTGGTTTAATTTTAGAAACTCTAATGACTCGATCCCCACAAACATTTGGCAATGGACTTATCCTGTTCTCATGGTTTATTGAGCAATATGATTAACTCTGCTTGATTTTCTTTTGGGATTTTAACAATGATCTTAATTTAAAAATCACTGTGCCTTTATTTTGGAAAACCGATGATCAGAGCTCCAGGTCTATACTTACGTATAACAGAGGAGATGATCATCTGAACTTGCTGATGAGAGCTTCAGGTCTATACTCACGTATAACAGAGAAGATCATCAGAATGTGCTGATGAGAGCTCCAGGTCTATACTCACGTATAACAAAGGAGATCATCACTCCAGGTCAATGTTCACACATAGCAGAGGAGATAAGCACAAGATATACTTCTGAAGAGCTAACGAGAAGCTTCAATTCAGAGATTTTTCTGAAGAGCTACACTAGAAGCACTTATTATGCTAACTAGAAGCATCATTCAGGACATGGGGATAGGGAGATTTTGGGGAAAATTGGAAATATCAAAGCAGAGATTTGAAACTCTCAACCCGTTTTTGACAAGGACTTGTAACTTTGTGTAGGCCAAAATGTCAAGAGGATAATCCTTATCATCGAGTTCTTAAGATTTAATTTAGCTACACGATCACTGTTTACTTTGTTTTCAGGCAAAACCTACCATGCATATCCCAACACAAGGCTTTTAACCTCCTTCAAACTTCTTATTCCCGGGGTTCCTGAAAAGACAAAATTGAAAATCTTAAGAGTTTAAACTTTATTCTCCCCCAAAATTTTTTTTAACTGCCATGCAAGAGAAATTTTTGTTTTTCATATTTTGTTAAAGATTAAAAAAAAAGTGAAGGAATATGGGACACAGAAGTATTTCAGAAAGAGTTCTTTAAAAATAGAAAATGAACAAAAGAGTTATTTACAGTTTGACACAATTTGTTATGAAAAGAGTTTTCAAAAAGATATTAAACCCAACATTGAGATCAATTCATAAAAACGAGGTTTATCAAATGTTTTAGTGAAAAGATCTGCTCTTTGATTCTTTGTGTCAATTGGAATAATATCAATGAAACCCTTTTCCTGAGCATCCCGGATTGCATGAATCCTTGTTTCAATGTGTTTGGTACGAGTATGATGAATTGGATTTTTGGCAATCCCGATAGCAGCTTCATTATCACAAAAGAGTGGTGTATGAAGAAAATTGATTCCGTAATCTATCATTTGATGTTGTATCCAAAGCACTTGGCAGCAGCAACTTGATGCAGCAACATATTTAGCCTCTCCTATAGATAGAGATACTGTTGTTTGCTTCTTGCTTTGCCATGAAACAAGACAATCCCTGAGATATTGACATCCGTTGGTGACGGATTTCCTGTTGATCCTGCAACCACCATGATCACTCTTAGAATAAGAATGTAAATCAAAGTTCCCTCCTTTTGGATACTAGAGACCCAAACGAGAAGAACCCTTTAAGTAACAGAAAATATGTTTAACATCATTTTCATGTGAATCTTTTGGGTTGGCTTGAAAACGGGCACAGTAGCAGACATCGAATGTAATATCTGTACAGCTAGCCGTGAGATACATGAGAGATCCGATCATAGAACGATAGCGATGGGCAACCACGGATTTCCCATTATCATCTGGAGTTAAGCAGGTTTGAGCAGTGAATGGAGTAAGTTCTGGGGAAGCATCATCCATCTTGAACTTCTTAAGAATCTCTTGAATGTACTTTTCTTGGTGAATAAGAATACCATCAGGCTTTTGTTCAACCTGCAACCCTAAGAAAAAGCACATCTCCCCCATCATGTTCATTTCAAAGCGATCCTTCATAACTTCTTCAAATTCTCTACACAGTTTCTCGTTTGTAGACCCAAAAATAATATCATCAACATACACTTGAACAATCAACATCTCACCATCAACCTCCTTCTTGAATAATGTCATATCTATAGTTCCACGAGAGAAACCCTTGCTGAGCGGATACTGTGTCAGTGTATCATACCAAATAAGAGGAGTTTGATGTAATCCGTATAAAGATTTATCAAGTTTATATACTTTATCTGGAAAATCTGGATCCTCGAAACCTGGTGGCTGACATACATAAATCTCCTCGTCAATGTTCCCATATAGAAATGCACACTTCACGTCCATCTGAAAGACTTTAAAGTTCTTGTGAGCAGCGTGAGCAAGAAAAATTCTGATAGCTTCAATGCGGGCAACTGGAGCAAACACTTTATTGTAGTCAATTCCCTCCTCCTAAGCAAATCCCTGAACAACCAGTCTTGCCTTGTTTTTTTCTACCACTCCTCGATCATCTGGCTTGTTCCTGAACACCCATTTGGTGTCGATGGGATATTTGTTTGGAGGAAGATTAACTAACTCCTAAACTTTCAACTTTCTGAACTGTTGAAGCTCCAACTACATAGATTCAACCCAAATTGAGTCTTAAAGTGCTACTGAGATATTTTCAGGAACAAATTGTGATAAGAAACATGTATAGAGGCATTCATTTATCAATCCCGATTGACTCCGAGTCCTCATACCATCTGTAATAGAACCAATGATGTAATCATGTGGGTGATCTTTTAAGGTTTTGAAGATGGTGTTAAGGGTTAATGGATTGGATTGAGATGAAGATGTGGTTTGTGATGGTTGTGAAGGGGAAATTTGTTGTGATGGAGGAATTGTTTGTGTGGAGGTGTAGGAGGTATAGGTGGAGCATTAAATGGAGGTGGAGATGGAGGGTCAATTGGAAGTTGTGGAAGAGGTTCAGGTGGAGGAATGATTTGCATATTAGTTTGAGGAATGACATCATCGTCAAATACTGGAAGATTGAATGATTTGAAGACAGTGTTGGAGTCATAAAACCATTTCGGGTCTGACCCCATGTTTGGTGAATTAGACTCTTGTTAATCAACATAAAAGGATTCCTGCACAATACATGTTCTTTTGTTGTACACTCGATACGCCTTTTGTGAGGTAGAATAGCCAACAAAGAAACATTCATCAGAGACTGCACCAAACTTTGACTTCTTTGCTTAAGTATTCAGCAAAGTACATGAGCAACAAAATGGACAAACGAAGTCAATCAAGGGTTTCCTTTTAAGAAGAAGCTCATAAGGATTCTTCATCTTGTCTTTCAAAATAAGAACTCTGTTTAGTACATAGGATGCAGAGTTGACTGCTTCTGTCTAGAAAATGATTGGAAGCTTTGACTCAATCAGCATAGTTCTTGCTGCTTCGATAAGGGTCTGATTCTTCCTTTCAGCAATACCATTTTGTTGAGGTGTCCTAGCAACACTAAAGAGAATCCTTTTGCTTGCACAGAATGAGTCAAAGATATGATTTCTGAATTTAGTTCCATTGTCACTTCCGATTGCCATAACCTTCCTTTTGTTGATGGTTTCAATTGAGAGGATCAGCTTCTGTAGCTCTTCTGTAGTGTCTCCCTTGTGTGCTAGAAATCTTACCCAAGATTATCTTGAGTAATCATCTGTAACAACCAAACAATAAGATTTCCTAGCAATGGATTTAACACTAATAGGACCAAATAAGTTGGTATATAATAATTCAAGGGGTTTTGAAATTGTGTTTTCAAGCTTGAGCTTGTGTGGCCTTTTGTGTTGTTTTCCTTGAGCACAAGCCATGCATTTTTCTACCACTAAAAAATCTTTAAGTGGTAGCCCCCTCATAAGATTGTTCTTAACCAACTTATTTATATGTTTAAACTTAACATGTCCTAAACGTCTGTGCCATAAAAAGGACTTAGAAGATGAAGCTTTTGACAAGAGACATGTCATGGTTGAGGTGGATTCTTTTGATCCCATATCTAGCAGATAGGTACCATTCTTCCTTGGAGCATGCATGATCACCAAATCCTTTGGGATAATAAACTCTGGTTTAAAAAACAAGCATTCGTTAGACATAAACAGGACTGGAATATCTTTATCACCGATTTGTTATACACTTAATAGATTGAATGCCAGCTCTGGAACGTAGTTCACTTTCTCCATAGTTAACAAACCATTTGATACTTCCCCTTAACCGATCATTTTTCCTCCTTTCTTGTCTCCAGCAAAAGCAACATATCCTCCATTTATTACGCGATAATTTGTAAGTAGGTCCTTCAACCCGGTCATATGCCTGGAACATCTGCTATCGACGTGCCAGAAGCTATTGACAGCTTTTCTGGAATGATCCTGGAATTTGAACAAAAAATTATTAAGACTTGGAAATTGGGACCCAAGTCGTGACTAACTTAGGTCTTGTAACAGAAGATTTTTTACAGAAAAAAATATTTATGAAACGATTTAATCTACTTCCTAATGAACTGTGATTTACATTTCTCCTAACATACTCGGGGCAATGGTTAATTACATGATCATCTTTTCCACATCTAAAACACTTAGATTTTAAACCTTTCTTCTTATATTTTGAGACAGGAGCTTGATCTATTAATATCTCTTCCTCACATTCAGACATATGTGAATCAAAATCACTATAAGAGTCATATGATTCTTTTGATTTTTCTTTAGTATCCTTAGTTTTAGCAGGTTCTTATTCATTCACATTAATATGACTGACATATGATGAAGTTGTCTCCTGTTCTTTAGGTTTAGAAATCCAAATTGGTGTAAAAGATGGAATAGGATGAGAGAAGAACTTTATAAAACAATTTGATTTTGTTGTTTGTCTGAAGCTTTAATTGAACAAGCATCATTTCTATTAACACAAGCATTTGAAACATCACGATTTGATTCATAAACATCTGAAGATGAACAAGCTGGACTAAAGCTGGAACTACAAATACCATTATCTGTAATAGACTTTTGGGAAACCAATCTACTTAAACTATCGTCTATTAAAGACTTTTTGGAATCAGAAATGCTAATACTAGAACTGTCCAGACCACTACTTGTACCATAATCATACTCCTCGCGAATCTCCTTATGATTTACTCCTTCTAAACCTGCATACAAACTGTTAGTATCTTTTTGAATCAATTCATTAGTTGGATGAGGTGTAGGCATAGGAGAATAACAGTAAGAACTCGAAGGATGATAAACATGAGTGGTTTCTTCGCTTCCCAAACCAGCCTTAATTCTAGCCCCCCATTGTCTCCTGCAGAGATCCTCATGTTTCATCCTAGAGATTGTCCACTTTTCAAGTTTGGTTTTTAATTTGCTTGTTTCAAATTCAGCTAGTGCCACACGTTCTGTTAAAGCATTTATTTCAACATTTCTTTCCAAAAGATTTCTTTTTAAATGCTTATTTTCCTTTAAAGCTTTATTTAACTTGACAAAATATTTTGACTTATTTGTTTTAAGTTCTTTGTTAATTTGTTTTAATTCTTTTTTATTTTCTAACAACAACCTGTTAGCTTTATAAACCTCGAATAAATGAGTTTTGCATGAAGGAGAACACATGTCTTGGATTACCTCATAAGGAAGTCCCATAACTACTTTTTTAGCAGTAGGGCTTTTTCGCATTGACAGACGGGTGTGTTCCTTTTGTATTCTTCCTCCTCCATGGATTTCTTCCTTGCTTCCTCATCTTGACTTCCCTTTTCCTCTCCTAGATCACCAACCTCCAGCTTCACTTCACTTGCTTCAACTTCTTGTGGTTTCCCGACTTTAGCAGATTCACAAACTGTCACCTTTTCCTTAACAGCTTCATAACATCCATTCTCTTCACTAACCTCAACAACCTTTTCCTCATGAGTTTGAACATGTTGCACCCCATCTTCACAAACTGATTCATCTTCAATTTCAATCCTGAACTCCCTGAAAGGATCAAAATCTTTAACTAATTTCACATCACTAACCACCACCTCAGCCACCGGAGCATGATTTATTTCTTCTTCAGTTTATTTGATTTTAGCGCTCCAGTCAAAGTTTGAGATTAGTGTTGTCTCTTTCTTTGGCTTGGCTTCTTCTTTGTCAGTGATCAGAATGACTTTTGAAGTTCCAGAAGTTCCCGGTTCAGTAATTATTGGAGATGGACATTCTCTTTTGAAGTGGCCTAATTGTTTGCAGTTGAAACATCTCAATTTGGACTTATCAAATCCAAGTTTTGAGTTTTGATTTTGATTGCCAAAGTTTTTTCTGCCTGTTCTTTCCATAAACCTCATTGCACGCAACGTGAGCATTGCCATTTGCCATTGGATATTAGTTTCTTCCAAGTAATTAGGGTCCACCTGATACATATCCTCCACGGTCATTCCTTTTCCTTTCAACTCTCCCGCAACCAAAGCTTCATAACTGTGTACAAACATTCCAAATAGTGCCATTGTGTCTGACGAAACTTGAGTGGATACTGATGCCTTTGAGCCTGAACCAACACTTATAGTCCACTACTAGACTTGTCTGACACGCCACATCTAGAAGACCCACTATAAGCTGCACCATAGATTGAAGAGTTTGTAGCAGTTGAAATCAATGCAGCATTTTGTGCATAAACTGTAGCCGGCACAATTGATTGATTGTATTCTCTTTTTTTCAAGTCCAAATCAAATGACTTCAGTTTGTTGATCACATCCATAAGTTTATAATCAGCAAAGTTTCTTTCCTGCTTCAACAGTCTGACTTGTAAGCTCCATTGCGGTGGAAGAGAGTCCAAGAGTTTTGCGACTTGTTCGTGATTACCCAACTGTTCATCATATTTCTTCAAGTTGCTTGAAACCGACAGAAATCGATTAGTAAGATCAGTAAGGCTTTCATTTTTGTGTCCAACAAATGAATTGAACTCCTTTTCTACTTAGGCTTTCTTGTCCTTTTTCAAGTCTTCATTACCATCATAAAACTCGCACAAAGAATCATACAAGGATTTTGCATTCTTGTGTTCGGCAAAATGGTTGTAGATGTCTTGAGATAAACATAGAGTTAAAGCTCTGAATGCTTTCTGATCACGATCGATTAACTTAAGATCTCTTTCTGTGAATGTTGATGGATCGGTGTTTGGTGAGGTAGTTTGACCAACTATGACGGTAGGAGTATGTGGACCATTGACAATTGATTCCTACTAGCTGTGATCGGTGTAGTAGAAGAAGGCTTTCAAACAACGTTTCCAATCTTCAAAATTGTCTCCATTGATAAGCCTCGGTGGCCTGTTGGGTGCTACACTTCCAAGTCAGACAAGGTGATATTGGTGTAGTCATTTTCAAACCAGAAGGTAATTTCGCTGAACACCTCTAATTTCGCTGGATATCTCTAATTTCGCTGCTACTTTCGCTGGCACTTCCGCTGCTACTTTCGCTGGCACTTTCGCTGCTACTTTGCTGGGAGATTCGACAGCAGTTTCGCTCGAACAGATGAGTGGTGGAAAACTCTAGTTTCGGCAACAGATTCGCTGAAACTAGTAGAACTTTCGTTCCGAGGATAATTTTGGCAGCACTTTCGCTTGTTTTTGCAATCAAAAGAGGTGAACTTTCGTTCAAAAAGAGGTACTTTCGCTGAGCAACAAATATCAATTTTCGGAATCACAAATTTGGTAGTTTCGCTGGAGACGCATTAGTTTCGCTAGATGAACAACAGTTTCGCGGGATGAAACGCAGCCTTTTCGAACACTAAATCGATCAGAATTCACCCAAATCACAATGAATTTATGAGTGAATGATTTGGATAGCTTCAAAATGAATGGAATAGTGGTTTTGCTAAAAAAACATAGGGATAAGATTCAAAATGAATGGAATAGTGGTTTTGCTAAAAAAAACCATCAAAAACTCAACAAATCAAGAGCACTATGGCTCTGATACCATATTGTTGATCCATATAATCAATAATCAGTGCAAATGATTCATAAAACATAAAAATCCCACTGAATCAACACAACTCTATCAATAACTCAATGAACAAGTTTTAAATATTTTCAATAATCTCCAAACTCATACAAAGAAGATGAAACAAAGGCTCAAATATGATCAAAATAAGCTTCCAGCCGAATACACCACAATGCAATAACAATATTTCACTATTAGGGTTTGCCAAACTTTCTTACAATGAATGAAACTATCAATATATAAGCAGACTGTAGTTTCGCTGGGATAGCGAAACTGTCTTGACCATAACCTAGTTTCACCCGGCGACGAAACACAGTTCCGCCGGGTGAACCATATCAGCTGACTCAAGCGAAACTCAGTTTCGCTCATAGTTTCGCTGGGTACGAAGCTACAAAATACAAAATACAAACTAAGTAAGCTAACATTCATCCTATTACATTGATAAACAAAATAAACATAATAACAATGGTGAGTCCAACCTTCTAGATCATCATTTAAAAATATTTTAAGGAGTTACCACCTGTTTTTACTTGTGCCGCAGCTTTAAATCCGTTTTTAAATGTTGTGGGGGTTGAATGTTTGATAAATGAGATAAATGACAATTTGGATATGCATGACGAAAACCCTAATTTTTCAAACGAGGCAAAAGTAAATTTTAATGAAAGTTTGAAAACAATTTATAATTTTTGTTTAAATAGATATGGGCCTAACGTAACATAACCATGTCAAGCGAATCAACCTCAAGTGCTAGTACCTCGGTTAAAGGCCCGGTTTTGACTATGTTGAATGTTGTTCGGGATGTGACGGCTAAACGACACAAAGGGGTAACACCCCAACAAGTGAGCTCGGTAGATATAGTGGAACGGAATTTATTCCACTATGACTACCGAAGATTATCATGCATTCGGTATTTTGGCATGGTGGAAAGGAAAGGAATCTTAATTTCCGATTCTTTCTGCTATGGCCCGTGATTTACTAAGCGTCCAAGCTTCTACGGTAGCTTCAGAATCTGTTTTTTCTCTTAGTGGCAGGGTATATCATTACGAAGAACAAGACTAACTCCGGAAGCGGTGGAGATGTGTATTTGTTTAAAAGATCACTTAGACACAATGGATCGTATACAAGACCAAACAAGCCTGGAAGACGAAATTACACTCGAATCTAAAATACACAATGAAGAGGTAGAAGGAGTATCTTCTGGCATATCCGATGAAGAATTAACATTTGATCTAGAGGTGGGCAAAATACCCGGGTACGGACCCGGACCCGGGTACGGGTACAACCCGGTATAGGGTGTACCCGGTTTGGACCCGAAAAAAACCGTAGGGTTGGAACCGGGTATATTTTTCTAGATTTTGGTAGAACCCACCCGAACCCGACCCGACCCAACCCGGACCCGACCCCATTGAACCCGGGTTGGACCTGGTTTTGACCGTTTTTTTTTTTTAAATCTAGCCCGTTAATAACGGCTATATAGCCGTTAGCCCC
>CM046423.1:30685577-30878077 GCA_025506505.1 Flaveria sonorensis
TTGAAAGAAACAAAAAATTCTTGATTATGCAGAGTGACTTTAATTCAAGATTAGTTGCTTTTTGCCACTGAGAAACCTGTGGACGTATATTTAATATAACATGAAAACCATGAAGTAACTATTTTTAGCGTTTATAATTTTATTGCCATGTTAGAACAACGCATACAACCATGGGATACTTCAATCTATAGTCATGTATCTACCTTACCCTTCTAAACCACAAGTATTTTTACTATATGTGGGAAAGTGTGCGTGTTACATTTTCAAGTCGTTATTGATGGGAAAAGATAAGATATGTAAGTAAAATTAAATTAGATGCACGACTCTTATTAGCGTATATCATGGTTTAATGATTCATTTGTATTTGATGGTTATATAGGTATAGCTCATCCAAGAAAATTATTATGTTCATGATTTTCTCTTATGAATTGTGTAAGATAGGAAATGATGACCATCAATTCCTCAAAGTAACATAATTTAATCTACTGTTTTAACAAAAATATCATATTAATATCTCTGTTACATGCTACAAAGAACTAGGCAGGAGATAAACATCAAGCTGGTGACAACTCGGATGTGGTAAAAAGTTAAGAAACTAGAAGCAACATACCGATTATATTGCAAGAACGCATCACCTATTGTTCCTGAGACTTTATTCCGTACCTTCCGCACACAGACCTAGAGATAATATTTTTAAAAAAATAGACAAACAAATCTGATTCTGGTCATTCTGTCATTTAATAATCACTTCAAATCATCAAAATTTTGTAAGGAAATTAATAAGGCTAAATTTATGAGAAGCATCGTACCTGCACTAGATCCATAGCACCTGCCTCTGGATCCCTATTTCGGTGAATAACAATTCCATTATCACATTTGTTTATGAAGTGTGCACTTCCACTAATGTCATATAGATTAGGAGGTTTTCCATTCCACTGCTGCAACTGTTGAGAAGACTTAAAGTTAGAGTAAAGGTGACATGTCGGGCAGGTGGGTAACTAATCAAAATGAGTTACGTTGAACGCCCCATCCCTAACCAATTTTTTTTGTTTCTTAAAGTGCTATAAATAACTAATGTGTCAGTATATTAGAAAACTATGTTATTACAATGATAGTCTAATTGTTGATAAAAATGATTTGGGAAGTTTTATGCAATTTTACTCCAACATGGGTAACCTTTGACCAGTTCAACTCGTTTCCTTTTTAAGCATTCTACATCCGCTATGGGCGACTCTAACCAGTTCAACCTGTTTCCATTTTAGCTAACTTTCTGGAATTTACCTATTTGACTGTTTAGAGGTTAAGTTAAATCTGTTCAATCCGTAAACACACAAATGGGTTGAAGTGTTGAACTTGACCCATTTAATGTAGAATGAAGATTCACCATGATGCTAACCTGTCTAGGGTGTGCCACAAACCAAACATGGCACGAATGGTGTTGGGCAAATCGCTTGATGCTGGTCAACATGTGACTTACATACTCTGTCTCAGTCCTGTATACATAAATGAATGCTAAGGGCATGACTCGTATACATGGATAAAAACAAGTGATGAATGAACAATAGCATCACATCCATCACAAATTCAGTTTAAAAATCCATTCCCAACTTTTGTGCTGCATAGATCATACTCAAATGATAGAGATGACAAAATGACAGGAAGGATGGATGGGTAACAGGTGGTTCAAAATGGTTCATCTTTTAGTATAGTTTCGGTCAGTTATTGGCCCGCAAACACTGGTCATGTTTTCTAAATAATTAATGAATTAGATATGATTGAAAGAATAGAATTATAATAACTATTTATTAATTCTTAATGAACAGAATTTGAACGTTGTATGCATCAAATAAACACTTTGTCGAGCTTTAACCCAATGGACCCATTCCCTTTTTAGATGATTTTTTTTTTGACCTTGAGATAAATGAATGTAGATCAGAAAAAGTACTCACTGGTTGGATGGTCTCTGGTGATCAAGCTCATTGTATGGATCAATCACGAGCCCATTAACACCATATCTAAGGACTGCAGCTTTGGCAAGATCAAGCACCCATTTGACACTGGTAAGCAATCGTTCTCGCACCTATTTGTATCCCTTACACTTTTAGCAAAAAGAAAAAAAATTTCATCTAATGATAATGGAAACTCACGTATGAGATGAAAAGTATCACTCAACCATTGCTTTCTTATATTCATGCATGCATATTTGAATCAGTAATTAAAATACGTTTGGTCAAGGAGGCATGCAAATTACTGTATCAAATTGATATTATAAAGCAAAAATAAATTAAGAATGATAAAAAATTGTACTTAAACAACATGCATACATTGTTCTCCATAGAGCAGAGTGCAAATTTCCAACCAACACTTCGGTTAAGATTACATAGCAATGCATCAATCCACTCGCTCTTTCCTGAATTGGGTACTCCAGTTACTACAGTCAACTCTCCTGGAACAATCTGCACACAGGCCACATCGTCATTATTACAAGATAATTATCATGTTACCGAATAAACATTCACGGGTATCAATTTAAAAGGGGCAATTTCTACTTGTAAATTGGTGCTATACTTTATCTCTGACAGGTAAAATCAAAAACTTCCTTAAAAGGAAATAAAGTCGCCCAAACTATGCTACTAATACATAAAACACCTTGTTCATGAAAGGCAGCCTAAAAATCACAAATTATTTATTTATATAACAAGCTCATTCTTAGAGTAATAAAAACTTTGTAAATTATTAGTGACACTTTTTTTATATAGAACAAAGAAAAATTGACAAAAGTTTTACAGATCAAAACCAACCTAACCTAGCCTGTTTTGGGACGTAACAAAAGTTACAAGATTTGAACCGTCGCCACCAGCCCAACCACCAATTTTGTCACCTCTACCTATTCAACATAATATAAAATAAAAGGCACCAAAGACCATGTGCATTAAACGTATAAAAACTTATCTAAAAACACATGCTGCAACAATTATAACAGTCTTCAGGTCTACAAAGAACAAGCAACATACATTATAAAATCGTCCAAAGCTTTCCAACCAGTTGAAATTCCAAACTCAGAACCAAGGGTTTGATGGTAATATGCGTCAATTTCACTGAAATAATCTCTAAAGGTGAGTAAGCCTTTAATAGGGTACAATTCAGCAGACTCAATTACTTCCCTCAACACAGCAGGGCCCATGAACATGAGAACCTCGTTAGCATCTTTAAAATGCTCATTCTTGGTTTTACTTGGCCATATGACTCGCCAGCACCTGTTTAAATAGTAGCAATAGTACTAAAACTTGAGGGGTAATACTGTAAGTTAGATACTTCACTACCACTAAACAAGTAAGGTCAACATCAACCAGTAATCAAATTCAACCTTTCTCTACCAAGGCGGCGTGCAAGCTCTTCAGCTAAGGCTTGACCAGGCGAGTCTCCATCGGTGGCAAGTATTATGCGAGACGCCTGCAACATACCAATAATTATGCTATCCTTAAAACTTTGGAATTTAAGTATAGATATGGAAGTGGCAAGATGGATGGGCCACTGGGTCAGGTAATAGGTCAAAACGGCTTGACCCACAACCACTTTGTTGTTCAGTTTATAGACTTCTTATTAAAAAAACTAATGTTTTCAAAAATGTTTGCTAAAATTGAATGATTACAATAATAACCCACTATTAAATAAACCGATTTAGAAGGTTGTATGAATTCTAAATATTAAAAGAAAAACGAGAGAGAGAGAGAGAGAGAGAGAGAGAGAGAGAGAGAACACTATGCCTTTCGACCGATTTGACCTATTCACTTGCCAGTTACGTATTTATTTGACCCAATCGAGATAAAATGAGCCCCAAATCAACCCATTCTTAAGTAAATGGGTCTGAATTTGCCACCTTTATTAACAGATGTAACACAACCAAAATAAAAATTATGTAGTTAAACATACCTTTTCTAAATACTCCCTGCAGTTCCATAAATATTGGTATTTTGTGTCCTATGTTCAAGAAATAAAAAACGAATGTATTGAGCATGGTCACAAGGATAAGTTCACAACCATGTTAAGTTGCGTGAAGAAAAACCTGTTTAACAAATCACTAATGACATTGGTAAACAAATATATAAGAAAAAAATAGGTCCCATTTTATGCCTGTCAAACTCAACTTGCACAAACAAAAAAAAACAAAAAAAAAAAAAAAATCTTCAGACCATAATCTTAATGCCTACAAAAGCTTTATGTTATAACTCATGAAAAGCCTAATACTTTAATAAAAACATCCAGCAAGAACAACACCAAAAATGATAGAATTTGAAGTTGAAGCAACCTTTTCTTGAGATGGTAAATCTTTAGAGGAAACTTGTGGAGGAGCACCATCAGGGACACTCACACAGTTCCTGAAACCTGCTTCTTCCATTGCAAGCTTGTCCATTTCACCTTCAACCTGTTAATGAAAAATAAGAATTATATCAGAAGGTAAAAAACACAAAAAAACCACAGAACATTAAAGTGTTGTACACTTGTAAATCTATGAAAGTTGAAAATATTACAATGATGACATCACTTGCTCCTTCAATATCATCGAGTCCATATAATATCTTTTCAGTATCACTTTCCTGAAAATTTTAAGTGAAATCATCATATTTTTTTTTCTGAAAGTGCATCTTGTATCATACAAATATGGATGAGAAAGAGCAAGGGAGAGAGAACCTGCCAGAACCTCTTCGCAAGATCACGATACTTGCAACTGATAAGCTCCCCCCTTCGTTTATATGTAAATGCAATAACAGTCTGCCAAACACAATACCAAGGTTGAGTTAACTCAATCAGATTAAATTTCACACACATATTTAGACAAGTGAGAAAATGATATCCGATGCATGGGTAATAAATATGGTGGGTTGAGTAATGGGTCAAAACAGGTAGTGCCATATCAGGCTGACCTAAAACACATACACAGACAAGTGAGATAGCAATGTTTGATAATACGATTGGTTGGATGATCAAAATGATTTCAGGTCAAAACAGGTAGTGTCAGATTGGGCCGACACTTTTTTGTCCAAAATATTTTTTTTTTTAAGGAATTAGTGCCAAATATATATTATTTCAAAACTAAACTTTTCTTTTGAATAAAATGATTTAGGAGAATTTATGCATTACAAATCTGCTGTGGGCAACTTTCAATCTGTTACCTTGAAGGATTTAGTCTTTTGACTAAATAAATTAGATAATTATTAATATCAATTTTGGTTATAGCATTTGAGTTTGATTTGGTTGTTCAATTTATTTATTTGGTTTCGTAGTTTAAGTCTAATAGAAGTCTTAGTTGCAAGTTATTGTTTTGAGTATAAATGGAGGGTTTAGGGTCAATGTAATGTGTGATCTTGTGATTGTAATATAGTTTGGACTGGTGATTAGTCATAGAATGATGTTCTTGTGTGATTGCTCAATCCAATGTTCCAACAATTAGTATCAAAGTGAGGTCAAGATTAATTATCTCAAGGTCAAGATCAATTAGCTGTGAAAGCGTGCCGGGCTGATGTGAAGCAAAGAAGATCAATGTGAGAAGCCAAAACCGATCATGTGAGGCGATTAAGAGGTTGTAAAGACCGGTTGTGTGATGTAACCAAGAGGTGATCGAAAACTTGAATAATTCAAGTACAATTGACTTGTGTGATTCAGGTTAATGTGTAAACGAATCCGTGAGATACGGATCGCTGTGAAACGAGACGAAGTAATCAGTGAACAGTGTGAGGAGCTTATTTGTGATAGGAGGAAAAAAAAGATTTAAGGGAACATAAGTGGTTTGATTTAATATTAATTAATCATAGGTTTTGTTTGTTTGAGAGGTTCGAAAACACAAAGAGGAAAGAGGGTATCGACAATTTCTGGAGAGGTGGTTTGCAAAGGCAAGGAGTGCAATCTTAGCTATTGCATGCAGATCAATGAAAGGGGAAAATTGAAATTCGAGGATAACCAATCTGCGACTGCTTCAAAGAAGAAAGAAATTACAATTAAATTGTTTTTGGTAATAGGGAGATCAAGACAAATAATCATAACTGGTGGCCGCAGGTTACAAACAAGCGAAAAAAATTAGTAAGTTTTTTTTGGTTCTTTACTAACCATAAAAGATTGCAGCCAACAACCCACTAGGTAATTAGTTGTTGTACCACCTCATGAACCAAGCAACATGACGTTGCAGTGTCCAAAGTTAACATCGACTAATTACACCGCTTGATCGATGATGATAGAAACTATTTTAACCGCTCATGGCCTGCAAGGGCTATAGATTTTGAGGCACGGTAGAAAGAGGAGGAAGTATTTGGAAAAATCTTTAATCTATCGATCAATACCCGAAGACGTACTTCTTCAAGCATCAAAGCATACACATCGGAAGGATGTGTGGGATGCACTATGGGTTTTGTTAGAAAGTATATTTGGAGTATAGTATGTAAATATGTAAATATAAGGGTAAAATATGAATTAGATAGATACCTAATGGTTGTGTCGTTCTATAAAGCGATGTATCAGTTGATTGGGTTTATATACCCATCGACATCATGTAGAACATGTCTGCAAGATCGATTGACAATCAATACAAAGTTTATACATTAAATCTTGATTGTTCTTTCAAGTGTGTGTCTAATTTACCAGCAGAGAGGGTTCAAAAGGCACGCTTGCAAACGCTAAGAAACAAAGTTGAATAGTTGAAGATGAAAGAAGATGGAGTCCTTTGACGACTTTGCCGGTAAACGAAGTGGGTTACAATCGAGTACAACAATCTTGGATCTTCACTTGATGATGAGGTACTCATGAGAAATTTTCAAATTCTATGTCGAAGAAATATTTACCGATAGTTTCCTCAATCGAGCAATATTCAGGAAATTAAGACGATGCCTTCTGAAGAAGTGGTGGACGGCTAAAAGCTTATGAGGAACGGGTAAAACCAGAAGTCACAACCGAGGATACACAAGGTAAGTTATTCTTTACTCGTGATGATGAATAACTTAAACCAACAATTGATAGTGATTATGTTTACTAAGGCCATGAAGGTGGTGGATGGGTTAACCGAAACGGCAGAGGTCGTGGTAGAGACCGAAGTCATGCACGAGATCGTAAGGACTGTTCTAGTTCAAGTAATGATCAGAGAGAACCAATAGAAGAAAGAGATGAGCCAAGGATTTAATGTTACCAATGTGAAAACTTTAGTCACTTGCATTTAAATGCATGAACCAGCGACCAAGAGCGGAAAAAGGCTAATTTAGCTTAAAGGGATAAGTTGACATTGTTTTCATCAAGTAATGGGGGTTCATATCAATATTCTGGAGAGAATGAAGGATTTAATCTTGATTAAATAAATTGGATAATTATCAACATTAATTTGGGTTATAGTATTTGAGTTTAATATGGTTGTTTAATTAAATTATTTGGTTTCCTAGTTTAACTCTAATAAAAGTCTCAGTTTGCTTAAGTTATTGTTTTTAGTATTAATAGAGGGTACAATGTCAATGTAATATGTCGTCTTTTGATATGGAATCTTCTTGTGTGCATAGTTGTCAATAGCGAATAGCGGTAAATAGCGACAAGCCACCTATATGCTATGTAGCGAATAGCGGTAAATAGCGACCGCTATTTCGTGTTTAGCGATTAAGTAGAATAATATGTAAGAATGTTTTACATTCAATAGATAAGCATGTTTAGCAATAAAGTAGTAGGAAATCTAAGCAAAGACCCCCAAAATAGCTAAAATACTCGATTACTAATCATCTAAATCTCATATTTACCAAAAAAAATAAAAAAAAAAAATAAAAATTCCGCTATGTGGTCGCTATTTACAAATAGCGAGGGAGGAGCGCCACGCTACATAGCGCGCTATAGCGGTCGCTATAGCCGCTATTGACAACAGGGCTTGTGTGATTCCTCGATCCAATTTTCTAGCATTCCCTTTTAACCCAATATTTTTATATTTTGTTTTACCCCTTTGATTCATTAGAAATAAAACATAACATGAACCGACTCATGCATAAGTTAATGGGTCATTATTGTCACCTTGATCTCAACCAAGAACAATATGAATCAAATTTAACTTTACTTTTTAGAAGGGTATATTTTGTACCTGATTTTCATACCGCCTTTGCATGACAGAGTTTCTTCGTAACGTCTCTTCAGATATCATTCTTTCAGCAAAATATTCACGTAACTGAATCACATAATTATGATAATATCAAACATACGTGTTCGGGGTAAACTTTTTAACTAAAGGGGTCTAATTATTGCACAAATCAGTTTATGTCTTTGATACACATTCTATTTTTAAATACATGTCAGATGATCATTTTCATATCATCTGCAATAGAAATCCAAACACCCATAAATAAAATAAGTTAACAGGAGAAAATATTACATCGTGACACAAAGGTTCTAACTTTAATTCCTGCACTGTGATTCCCCTAACATTTTTCACTTTGGGGGTGACTTTATTCATCATGTTGTAACTTGACTTAACATCTGCAGAAGCCTGAAAAAACACAAAACAATTAAAGAATGCTCAAAGGAAAACAAGTAGGAAAAAAACCAGGGAAAAAAACAGAAAAAGAAAATTGTTACACGTGTATTGCCTCTCCATCCACACTTGGCTCTAAAACAATTCCAAAGAGCTGCATTACTACAACATTTTTATGAAAGGAAAATGAGATATGCCAGAAAAGAATAACAATATAATGGTGATAGATGAGGCAACTTACCCATCTTCAGCAATAAGGAGAGAGAGTGACTTCTCCCTAGAGTCACCACCTTTGCACTATTGCAGTAGAAACATCCATTTAGATTTTATCCATTTATGAAGATAAATAAAACCAAACAAAAAAGAGCTGAAGGAAAACTTAGTAAAATCTGAGTAACCTAAAGAGACCGGTGTTTGAGTGACCTATGACAAAGTGATGCATTATTATGTTTTCAGGGGTATTTGGGCATGCTTCATCAATCTCATCGCTTGTTGCGACTCGAAGTCCCAATAATCACATTTTAGTCTTTCAACTGATCATGCGACCACTTAAAGGTCAAACAATCAGTTTCATACTAGCTACAACAGACTGAGTATTCAAGGAAAAACTAATATTACTTAATCAACCCTCTTTTTTACTCCATTTCAAAGACTTACCACCTGGAATTTAATTTTAATATTACAATTCATTAAAAAGTGATTGTTAAAATTATATAATAATACATGAAAATATCTTGTATAAAATTGTTAATCAATAATAAAAAAACAATTTTATAGTTGATAAGAATTATTTTTTCATATTTCAAAATTATATACAAACTACACATAAGCATGTTCTTTTTTGTAATTTTATCTGTTCATTCCTTACATAATTAAACATTTTCACTTAAAAATTGTTCTTGAATTTCAATGATCACCAAAGTGACAGACAAAAAAGCAATGCTTGTGCATACCATGGGGCAGAGCAAGCGATATGTCTCCCCAGGCTCGCAACGTCCACTGGCTATTCCAATTTCCTCCAATCTTGATCTAAGCAGCTTCAACTGTGGCGTATCAACTATTTTATTGCCAGGTGTGTCTAGATATACTTCCGGAACTAGAACAGAAAACAAAACAACAATACCACCATTATTGACATTCCAAAGGACAAAAGACCGAATATGTAACATTAAATAATTCATAGAAAAATAGTTGCAGTTTGAGGCAGAAAATTACTATAATGATAACTGAAGAGAAGGGTATCCTAGTGTATGTAACAGTATTCATTACGGGTATAAAGAGTATAAGGTAAGCCACATGGCCTTAATACAACCATAAAAACACTAATGTTGCAGATACACAATATATCATAAATAAATCTCACAGTCTAACACTCATCAAGGAGCGGCACCTATGTGACAACATATAGTCCAGAACTATGTAGAGCATGAACCAAAACTAACTGCTTATACATAAAATATTCTAAAATCCCCATATAAAGAGTGATGAACTGAATACGAAATTCAGACATGAAACCAATACTTGTGGGAGAGGTAGATGATTAGTGAAAATCATTATTAACTGGCAACACACTTGCAGTATCTAGAGGAAAAATGCAGAAATACCTGGTCTGGGGATGGTGGCATGAGTAGAGAAGGATAAATGAGAGGGTTTGAGAGATGAAGGAAGCAAATTGGGGCATGGATTTGAGGGGAAACGAAAGGAAATGGATTTGTAGGGGGGATAAGTAAGGGAAGAGGGTGTGGATTTGAAGGCTATCATAGCCGCAGGACACAAGACGTTGGAGACCAGGAGACCAGGGAGAGGTTTCCGCTGCCGAAGAAGCATGTCGTCCCTCACTCTGACTTGTATTTAGCAGCAGCAGCGTTCATTGCGGCTGTTAAGCTTTGAGAAGCACCTTCAATGGCGGAAAAGGGTTTATCAAGGGTTCTTGGAGGGAGGACGACACCATCAAGTGGACGAACAGATTGTTGGCTTCTTGTCAAATAAACAATTAACAATCTTGTAAAACGATGCTCATGTTTATTTTAATTTTTTTTTTCTTAAAGGCAGAAGTATTATTCAACAGAAAAAAACTAGCAAGTAGTTAAGTTGTGAGCATAAGTATATTAGGTAGCAATAAGAAAAAAATTACAATATAACCGATTAAATTTGGAAGTTAACCCATTCGGACCATTCAAGCAAGTACGGATTTTGACATGCTTTTCATCCACAGCAAGCTCGTGAATTCTAAATCTTCCAATAAAGCATTTACTTTACGTATTATCTTTTTATTTAAAGCTTATGATGACATGAAGTGCTTTACAGCTTTTTGTTGATTCTTTATACAAGTTGCTTCGATTGTTTTACGGGCTTTTAATAGACCAATTATAATTGTACACATGCTTTTGTGTGTCCAAGTGTCCCTTTAAAATCTTGTTTTCATTACATCCGTTTCTCTTATATGTATTTTCATCGGACCTCTTTCTCTCTCCTCTGGCTTCAGCATGCCAATGAGAAGAGGGTCTTTGTCATTGCCATCGAGTCTCTCTAAGATACGAACCCTAGGTGGCGTCAGCTGTTGTTGTGGTTTTATAGTTGAATTCGATGTTGTTTACTTGATGGTGAAAGTCACTCCATCGTCACTATTGGGTTCTTATTTCATGAACCCTAGGTGCCTTTCACCGCCATCGTCGGGGTCTCTTTGTTTTGCGAACCCTAGATGACGATAGTGTGGTTTGTGGCTAACAATACGGTGGTTGTTGTGGTTTTTATAGTTGGATCTAATGTTGGTTCCTTAATTGTGAAAGTTCATAATCACCGTTGGGTTTCTGTTTCACAAACCCTAGGTGGCCTTCACAGCCATCGCTATCGGACTTTTTCTTTTTTGCAAACACCGGTGGTGATGGTGTGGTGGTTGTTGTGGTTTTGCAGCTGAAATTTATGTTGTTTCCTTTATGGTGAAAGTGACTCTTTTGTTATCACAGTTGGGTTTCTGTTTCACGACCCCTAGTTGGTGTTCGTCTGCCTGTAGGTGGCATTATGGTCATAAATATGTGTTTCTAGCTAGAATTGTTGTTGTTGCCATGCTTTTTGTTAGTCTATTGTTGTTTATTATCTCAAATTTAAGGTGACAGAACAATGGTGTTGCTTTTCTGGCCGGAATTTATGTTGGTTCCTACTCATCGTCATGAACTTTAAATAGGAGAATGATAGGCAGTTTATTTCCCTATGTGTGCATGTCTTTACACATGCTGGTTTTGTTCAAATGTAAACATTTGTAAATGAGCATTTCATAAACATGCTTGAAATCAGTTAGTAAACGTCGTTATACATAACACAATAGCGTGCAAATGAAGTTTTGTAAACTTGTTCACCTTATTGACGAGCTTAAATCACAACTTAATGCTTCTAGAGTCCCGAACAACACCTCCACTGAAGTTCCTCGAGCCTATGGGGTAAAATACTAGGCTAGAGGGAGTATTATGGGGGCATAAGTGCTTGAAAGGTGAAAGGAGAGTCAAAAACATTTATGAAAATCTTGTATCAGATGCAAGCCTTTATAGCCTGCTTAACCCTACCATCGTAGTCCATGGTCGATCGTTAGCGGCCAAGACACTCAATCACCAATCAAAACATGCTGAGTGTCTTATGCCTTGACTTTGAACCTTTTGATAATCTCACACATGAAGGATTTCAACACTTGTTGATTTCAAATATCCATATATTTTAAAATAAGGATTTATAAAAAGATCCTTAAAAGTTTACATTGTTTTTAAAATAAAATGTTAGGGATAGAACTCATGTATAGGTTTAGATGATGAATCAATATTGTAATCACTTATGTAATCATGATTTTTGATGAGATAATATGAATGACTTTGATTATATTTGTGTTTATTGATTGATTAATATTTGTATTGCATTTCATAATATATGTGATATATATATATATATATATATATATATATATATATATATATATATATATATATATATATGATATGAGGTACTGAATAATATATGTATGAATGTGCAGAAAACATTAAACTGTGTCAATTTGGAAAATTGACTAAGTGTTTGAACAACTGAGGATGAATAAAGTGTTCTTCCGTAGATGTTCTCAGGAACATAACTGAAGAATGTACATTCGTGGATCTCATACGGAAGAACAACTTCAGCTGAATAAGAAAAGAAGTGAAGCTACTGGAGGGAAGGTTGCGGAAGACAAGAACTCCTGCGGAGGCACAAGAACAAGTACAGTACAACAGTTGCTGTGGAAGACAGACTACCTGCGGAAGAGTAAATTCCTGCGGAAGACCAATTAACTCAGAAGTCAATATCAAGTTAACAAGTCAACGTGGCAGAACATCAACAACATTAATGACGATTGAAGACGTTTTATTCAAGTGGATATTCCACGTCACATCAACAAATTTTATCATCAGTAGAATCATTGTAAATCACGAATTCCTAAGCCGATAAACATGGCAAAGATTCGGATAATGATGATTAGCTTAATTATAACAACAAAATAGCTAGCAATATAATAGCATTAGATCTCTATAAATAGATAAGAGATCATCAACAGATGTAATCATATACATAACAATAATTGAGAATCATTAGAATCATTAGTGATCATTGATTTTATTATTATCAATACTTGTTCAAATTAATTCTGATAATTCCTGAACGATCCTAGGATTCACAGGTGGTATCAGAGCTTGGTGCTAATTGATTTATATCAATTGATCTATCAGCTTTGATTAAGTTTAATCGAATTCTATTTTAAAACAAAACCTCTGTTTTTTTTAAATTAACTATCATGAGTAACTCAGTTGTTGGTGCTTATCAACCTCCTAAACTGGAAAACAAATCTGATTTTAAAACCTGAAAAATCTGGTTCAGAAATCATGTTAATTATACAGATTCTAACTTATGGGCTTCGATTACCGAAGGACCTTATATTCCACCTGCCTTAGGAGCAGATTATAAGGATAATAATCAGCCCATTAGTTTAAAGAATCTATCACCTGATGATGCCAAGAGAGTCAAGATTGACATCAAAGCCTATAGTATGCTTACTATGGCTTTGCCTGAAGAGCTGCTGATCAGGTGTGAATCATACAAGACTGCTAACTCATTTTGGAAAATCCTCCACACTCTGTGTGAAGGTAGTGATGAGATTAGGAGTATCAAAAAGGACACTCTCCGGGCTCAATTTGAAACCTTTCATCATATTCCTGGTGAGTCTGTTCCTCAACAACTGCACAGATTCATGCAGCTTGTCACTGAGATGAATATCCTGGAACTTGAGTATAGCAATAAAGAACTCAACAAAAAGATGCTGCACTCATTGCCAGAGAGCTGGACACAAACTGTGTCCATGTTTAAGAACACTATTGATCTAAAGGCAATAGGCTTAGACACCTTAGTGGCAAAGGTAGAAGCATTGGAGCTGGACGAAAAGACAAGGAATAAGAGTGTGAAAGCACCAATCACTCCATATCAATTCAAGGAAATAAAGAACTTAGGAAGTGCTTTTATCACCAATGAAGCTGAAGACTCATCCTGTGAAGAAAGTGATCAGGAAGAGGAGACTAGCTTTTATGCTGCAAAGTCTTCTAGCTCAAGTTCCCAAGGTAATCAGCACAGAAAGTCCAAATCAAAGGCTGATGAATCAAAGAACAAGAAAAACAACAAGCAGACAGAACCAATTACTGTGGTTCTGGAGTCTGAAGAACAGAAGGCAGCCTTTGCAGCCTTCAGTTCCAGTTTTCAAGCTTACTTAGGAAGCACCCTGACACCGGCTCACTTTTGCCAACAAGACTTAGAAGAACTTCATCCTGATGAAGTGGAGGAGATGGATTTTCAATGGCAAATGGCTATGATTGCCTACAGAGCCAAAATGTATATGAAGAGAAATAAAGGGCTGTCAGTAGGAGGAAGATCAACCAAGATTGGTGTGGACAAGTCCAAAGTTAGATGCTTTAAATGCAATCTATACGGACACTTCTCCAGGGAATGCAACAACCAACAGCAGGCAACCGACCAAAGACAACCTGCTCAGAGGAGTTTCTCACAACCCCAATTAACCAATACATCCCCACCAATAACTAACAATAACACAAGTAAATCCAATGCTAAAGAAACTGGTTTAATCATTTTGCAGGATGGTACTTGTGACTGGAGCATCTATGAGAAAGAAGTTCTTGCTGAAAATCAAGCACTAATGGCCAACATGGAAAACAAAGTTCCTCTAATGGCTACTAAGGTAAGAGAAAGGTTATGTTCTCATACTTGCATAGATGAGGTAGAAAGATATAGATCACATGCTCAACAGTTAGCAGATAAAGTAAAAGAAACACTGCTTTTAAATGAATCACATGTAAGAGAACATAAACTTTATCAAGTCAAAATAAATAATAATTTACAAACAGACTTGGATAAACTTGTTTCTGAAAATTACAACTTAAAGGCACAAGTTGAGCATTTAGCTGCATCATTAACAAAATCTATGTTAGATCATGCATCTACTAAGGTGAAACTACAGAAATTCCAACTGTCAGCACATCAGTATGAAAATTTACTAAATTCTCAGATTGAGAATAAGCACAAAACAGAGTTGGGATTTCATGCAGTTCCACAACCAGTAAATGATAATTATACTTCTCTACCTGAATCTATGACAAACAGTCTTTCAAATCATTTTGTGTCTAGTACCTTGTCTGAACTGATGACAATCTAACTAATGACACTGAAACTGATTCATCAGAATTAGAACATTCAAATCAAATCACATCAGAATTTGATCATGACAATTATGATGATCTAGATGATAATAGTGAATCTGACCATGCTGGTGTGGTTAAGGGAAAAATTCATGTGAAAGAACACATAATTCCAAAAGTGTTAAATGATCCTAAACTACCCTATCCACCAAAACAAAGAAACCTACTGAAAAAAATTCACAAAAGAATTGAACAATTAATTGAAGGTTTACAAGCAACCAATAAACAAACAAAAGAAAAACCAGCAAAAAGAACCTCTGAAGAAAAGGCGGTGACTTCAATGGATCATCTACGGAGGAGGTCTGTCAAATCCACAAAAGCCATGAAGAACAATCATAAAGGTGCTCAACCAAAATCTAGCAAACACAAAGCACAGAATAAGCACCTGAAGGCTGATCAAGAACCCTTTGACATAATGTCATGCAGAGGTAAGGATTCTTCAGCAGCAAAAATAGAGAAAGAGCATAAGCTACACAAAGCTACCATCAAGAAAAAGGCAAACTTGCAGAAAAAGGCTAAGGCTAAAGCTGTCTCCGAGGGTGACTCTAAAGACATGTACTGTAAATGGTGTGATATGCACAACCATAGTACATAGGAATGCTATTTTAGCATCTATTGCTCAATATGCAATATGAACAACCATATGACCACTGAGTGTTATTTCAATAAGTATTGTGCTATTTGCAACAAAAATTATCACTCTACACAGGACTGTTTCTTCAACAAGAAGAATAAAACAAAGATCCTGAAGAAGAAGAAAGGTGAGTCCTCTAACTCAGATTCTCAATCTTCAAAAGAAGTCAACAGTCCTGCTAAACATCAAAAACAACAAAGTAAACAAAAAGGTTCCAAAAAAGGAATAGACAAACAAAAGGATAGAAAAACAAAAAGTGCAAAGAAGGACTCCACATAAGAAGGTGGAACTTAAAGGAGAGGATGACTTCTTTGATCACTTTGACAAAGGCAAACATGTGCCACAGTCAAAATCAAGGGATGTAGAAACATTCTCTACTTCATCTACATCAAAGAATGATTCTGCAAAGAACAAAATCACTGATGAAGTTAGCACAAACATAGATGAAACAACCTTAACTTCATCCCCAACCACAAGCAAACACAAAACAAAACATAGTGAACCATCAGACAACAAAACTAACTTAGAAACTTCAAGACTCATACATGAGAAAGTTACTATTTTAGATAACAACGGCAAGCCCAAGACCATTAAGGCTTGGGCTCCTAAGTCTAACTGATCTTATTTTGTTTTGCAGGAACATCCAAAAAGGGCTGACAACAAGTGTATGTTGACAGTGGCTGTTCCAGACACATGACAGGAAACTGTACCCTTTTACAGGACTTCAAACACAAAAATGCTTCATATGTAGCATTTGGTGGGGATAAAAAGGGAGGTAAAATCACTGGGGAAGGGATAGTAACTAATGGAGTATTAAAATTTGAGAAAGTCAATTTTTGTGAAAATTTGCAATTTAACTTATTAAGTGTTTCTCTAATTTGTGATCAAAATTATGCAACATTCTATGATAACTCTGACTGTTACATCCTTAAACCTGGTTTTAAAATTCCAGAACACTAGATCCTTCTTAAAGCACCAAGAAAAGGTAATACATATGTGTTGGACATGAATAACACATCATTAACAAGCAAGGAGACTTGCCTGATATCTAAATCATCAGAAGATGAGTCACAATTGTGGCATAGAAGGCTAGCTCATTCCAACATGAAAAACATGAATAAACTGGTGAAAAATGACCTAGTCATTGGTATTTCTAAGAAAGAATTTTATTGTTCCAACCACTGTTTATCATGTTATAAAGGGAAACAACATAAAGTTTCCCATAAAATAAAAACAATTAACACAAACACAACACCACTAAAGTTACTGCACATGGATCTTTTTGGTTCCACCAATGTGTTAAGCATTGGCAAAAGGCAGTACTGTTTGGTGATTATTGATGATTTCACTAGATTTACTTGGGTATTTTTCTTAAAACATAAAAGTGAAACATCAGAAATTTTAATGGAGTTCATCACTAAGATAGAAAATCAACTTGATCTAAGATCAAGATACTAAGAAGTGATAATGGAACTAAATTTGTTAATTATGTCTTAGACTCATTTTGTAGGGATAAAGGCATAGCTAGGCAATTTAGTGCTCCAAGAACTCCTCAACAGAATGGAGTTGCTAAAAGAAGAAACAAAACTCTAATTGAAGCAGCAAGAACAATGCTAGCTGACTCACATCTGCTAATAACATTTTGGGCAGAAGCTGTGAACACAGCCTGCACTGTTCAAAACAGAACTTTGATTGTCAAAGAACATAACAAAACACCCTATGAACTTCTGTTTAAAAGAAAACCTTTTATAGGATATCTTAAAGCTTTTGGGTGTCATGTATCTGTATTAAACACAAAAGAACAGTTAGGAAAATTTGATGAAAAAGCCTATGATGGTTTCTTTGTTGGTTACTCATCAACATCTAAATCATATAGAGTCTACATTCCACATGATAACATAGTGGAAGAAACTCCTAATGTATCCTTTGATGAATCCTTATTCCCACAGTTTGTGAAAGGATTATCTTGGCTATTTGATATAGATGCATTAACTAACTCATTTAACTCTGGTTATCTTAACGTGACAGGTGCTGCGGATACATGTTATCCCTATGTTCCTCCAAATATGGGTGTACCATTAACAGCTGATCCACCAAGAGTCATTACTCCAGAAAACCAAAATGATAATGATCCTAGTACATCAGCACAAAAACACAAAGATGGTTCAGATGTTTTTACTCCATGCACATCAGCAGCAATACCCTCTACTTCCGTAGATGTCTCTACTTCCGTAGATGTCTCTACTTCCGTAGATATCCCTACTGCAGATGTTGAACGACGACCCCCTAAAAATCAAACCATATCAGAAAATCATCCCATACCATTGTCACACACAGATATGCCTTGGACAAAGACCATAGCTGATCAAGTACCTGCTACGAAAGACATGTCCACTACCCCGGATGACATACATATTCCTGCGAAAGCTCAGTCAGCTGCACCAGAAAATGAGATGAACTATTTTGTTGACTCCCCATCATAACTACCCTCATCCCCAACAACCAACATCACAAACCTGGATTCATCCATCCAAGTTAATGATGTACCAATAGTTAGAACATATAAGTATCACCCAATTAATAACATGATAGGTGAACTCAACAGCAGAACTACCAGAAGACAAGGGGGAGCTGCAAACACTTGTCTATTCTCCTGTTTTCTATCTCAAGTAGTTCCACCTAACATCACAGAAGCCTTAAAAGATAACAACTGGATTGAAGCAATGCAAGAAGAACTGCAGCAGTTTAGGAAACAGAAGGTGTGGAACCTAGTTGATCTCCCTGAAGGCCAATATCCTATTGGCACAAGGTGGTTATTCAAACACAAGCTAGATGATAGGGGAATAATAATCAGAAACAAAGCAAGACTAATTGCTCAAGGCTACACATAAGAGGAAGGCATAGACTATGATGAAGTCTTTGCACCAGTTGCAAGAATTGAGGCAATTAAAGTGTTCTTGGCATAAGCATCATATAAGAAGTTCATAGTTTATCAAATGGATGTAAAGTGTGCCTTCTTATATGGTAAGATTGATGAAGAGGTCTATGTATCTCAACCACCGGACTTTGAAGATCCTGATTACCCTCATAGGTTGTACAAACTTGACAAAGCTTTATATGGACTTCATCAAGCACCAAGAAAATGGTATGAAAGACTGTCCAAGTTTCTTCTAAAACATGGATACAAGAGAGGAACAATTGACCAGACACTCTTCCTCAAACATGAACACCAAGACCTCTTAGTTGTTCAAATATATGTTGATGACATCATATTTGGATCAACAAACAAGAGACTTTGTGAAGAGTTTGAAGCCTTAATGCAATCTGAGTTTCAGATGAGTTCAATGGGAGAATTAACTTTCTTCTTAGGATTACAAGTTCATTAGAAAACAGACGACATCTTCATCAATCAAGAAAAGTATATCCTTCAAACATTAAAGAAATATAACCTTGCAGACTGTACATCATCCAAAACACCAGCATCTACTATAGATAAAATTGTACCAGATCCAACAGAGAAGTCTATTAATCAAAGATTATATAGATCTATGATAGGATCCTTAATGTACTTAACTGCTAGTAGACCTGACATAATGTTTGTTGTGTGTGTGTGCTAGGTATCAAGCAGATCCAAAAGAGTCTTATTTGAATGCAGTAAAGAGAATATTCAGATACCTCAAAGGGAAACCATCACTTGGACTATGGTATCCCAAAGAAGGAGACTTCAAGCTTTACTTTTATTCAGACAGTGACTACGGAGGATGCAACAACAACAGAAAATCCATAACTAGTGGATGTCAATTTATAGGACCAAGACTTGTGTCATCATAGTGCAAAAAGCAGACAAATGTCTTAGTATCCACAACTGAGGCTGAGTACATAGCTGCTTCAGCTGTCTACTCTCAGGTTCTTTGGTTGCAAAACCAATTACTTGATTATGGTTACAATTTTCTTCAAACTCCTATACATATTGACAACTCAACTGCTATGTTTATAACTGCTAATCCGGTACAACATAGTAAAACTAAGCACATAGAAATTAGATATCATTTTCTAAGAGACTGCTTAGAAAAAGGTCTAATTAAGTTGGTCAAAGTAGATACAATAAATCAGCTTGCTGATTTATTCACTAAGGCATTTGATTCTGTCAGATTTAACTTCTTAATAGAATCATTAAGCATTATCAACTTAGAATAAGTTCATCATATCAACAATAGACATAGGTGTGTACTAACTGTGAACATATGAGACCACTTATGTAAGGTATAGATATACTAAGGACATGATAGTATGTTATAACTGACATATATCCTGCTTTCAAATTAGCAACTATCTACTGATCCGATGTGTTGGATATGTGAATAGGTTCATCTTAAGTGGAAAATCAGGTATGACATGCTCAACTTAAATTTCAGATGACTTCTTATGACAAAGTCATTGTGAGGTGTATATTAAGTAAGTCTAATCCGGATGTGAAAAATTCATTGCCCATGCACACTTACTATGTTGTAACACCTTATAACCTCTATCTTTACGCATCTTGACTCTCTGTTTTGCGTAAGCAAAGACCTGAGTCATGGGTCACCTCTGTTTTACGTGAGTAAAGATCTGGTGACCTGATGCAAATCATAAAACTCCAAACAGGAGCTGCTCTCAAAAGAATCCAAAACGGATCAATAGTAAAAATATACAAAGAGCATGAATAAACTATCAGCATTAATAAGATTTCAAAGAAATCTTAAGATAGAGCTTATAATCTACGGAACATGGGTCAAGTTTGATAACGTGATGGATTGGGCAGTTTCTGGAATGGACACACTTTCACAACATCTTGCATGATGCACTCATCTCTGTTCATCACTATACTAACCACAACATGATAATAAGCATGACATACTTGACATACACTCTTGTTTGAACTTCTGCGGATAACAAATATTTGCAATCTGCACTAGATCAAGTAGTTAACAAACCTAACAATAATCTACAGGAGTGTGTTAGTGTCATAGTATGAACCTTCAGTCTATCAAACAAGTGCCTGTGCATATGCTTCTCTCTTTTATGTGTTTATTCTGTTAGTTAATGTAACAGTTCACATGAACTTCTCTTATTAAATTTTTGATAAATTCTTAAGTTTCTGATTCATCACAAATTTAGGGGGAGTAATAAGTTCATTAAAACCTATGTTAAACATATTGAGTTGAAGAAAATTGGAACTTGAGCACTAACTTGGCTGCAGGCTGAAGGATATCTACAACAGGAAGCTGCCACTTGTACACAATTGACATGAAGCAAGTCATAAGGTCCAATAGCAAAACATCAAATGAATTGACAGTGAGTCAATTCATACAAAGATAAAACATAAACAACATTAAGTTTTCCTTCGGAAGATTCAGAAGACATCACTTTTTCCTTCGGAAGACATTTTTCTTTCGGAAAATTCCTGCGGAGGACAGAATGTCAAATTCCGCAGGTGCAATGCAGAAGAAAGACATTATAATTTCGGTAGATGTAATCTTCGTAGATAACCATACTTTGCTTTACTTTATTATTTGTTTGGATATTAATTGCTCTTTGCCTTATTAATTGTTTAATCATTAAGTGCGTAGTTATTAATTGTCCATAGTTATTAATAGGCATAGTTAATACTTTAAGGGGTAAAGTGTAAAACCAAGGGGAGATTAAGTGCAACTGGGTCCCACTGAAATAGGATAAGGTTAAAAGGTAAAACCTCGGAGGGGCTAAGTGTAATTGACAGGCTATCTGAAAAGGTATATATAGGCTTTTCGACCGTTGGCATCCAAACTGAACACCATAAACCCTTACCAAAATCTCAACCTAATCTCAAATAGTTACACCTCTCACGTAATCAACGTCGCCATCATGGCTAACCGATTCGTGAAAGAACACAATGTGTGTGCGTATCTAGATCCGAATGTCAATGATAAGTGTAGACCCATCATACAGTACTTAAGAAGATCGCGATTACACTTCGCACTAACTACCGATCCGGTCATATATCTGTCGTATATGATGGATTTCTAGAATACCACAGCTATTGAAGAAAGAGATGAAGGGGCCATGATAACCGCAACCATTGGGAACCTACCCCTCTGGGTGAATGAAGGAATCATACGTGGGGCTCTAGAATTAGGAGACGAAGAAAAGGTCATCTGGATGTATTTGACCACGAATACATCCAGAAAGTATTCGACCTGATAGGGTATGATGGTGACTATCAACATGGAGAAATCAAGAAGGGAAGGCTATGTAAGCCATATCGATTCCTGTGCCACACGTACCTGAAATGCATTTCCAACCGAAAGTCCGGATTGGACAGATTCTCGCGACACATTTCCTCCGGAATCATCGGCATTTTCGAAGGGAGGAAGTACAACTACGCAAGATATATAATGAACTGCCTCTGCGACCATGTGCGAGTGCAGAAGGAAGGAAAAATGTTCATGTTTCCTCGATTCCTACAACTGATCATAAATGAACGCCTTTCGGAGGTCGAGAGAGTAGGAGATTCGTGTATGTCGAACCATCTAAGCAGATCACTTCTGAACAAACTATCTGGGACGTACCAAGGAGGGGAGGTACAACTGTTTGCTCATGTAATGGATGAGGGTGAGGAGATTCCTCAAGAACTATTGTTGATTGAAGAACAACAACTCTCAAGCTTATCAGCAGAATCATCCACCCACTCCCAACTACCAACTCAAACAGCTCTTGCAACTCAATCTACACCTGTTCAGTTGGATTCATCATCCAGTGAACACATTCAAGCTGACCCTTCTTCCAAACCTCTATCATCAGTTGATACTGATGAAACAGAACCCTACCATCACTCACCCATTCAAACACCAAAATATCCAAACCCAGCAGAACAAGTTCTTTCACCTACACCCACTGAACCACTCACCTTACCAGCACCTACTGAACCAATCTCTTCACCAACATCTTTAGAACCAACCACCTCTCCTACTCCTACTGAACCCATTGAAAGCCCTGCTGCTACTGAGATACTTAACATTAAAGAGGGTGATGAAGTTGAAGGAGGTACGACTGAAGAAGTTTGTTGGAAGTTGAAGGACAGACTGATGAGATGGTAGAGTAGGAGGAGGGTGATTATGTTGAAATAACTGCTTACCAAGAGGATGATCTGAAGGAAGAGGAGATCAACGTAAGCAAACGCTACTTGGTGGCTCAGTACAACAATCTTGTACTAAAGGGAAACAAGAAGATGGAAAAGCTAAGAAGGCTGAGAAAGGAGCTGAATGAGAAAGATGAGACCATTAGTAGCCTGGAAAGAAGATTGACAAGATTAAGAGAAGATGCTAGGATGAACAATGAAATAATTGATGCTTTTCATGAGCTTATGACTGAACAAGTAGAACTTCTGAAACAAAAAGATCATGAGATTGAGAAGTTGAAGAGGAAATTGAGTGAAGCTGAAAAGAACAAAAGTGATTCAGAGATGATCACTTACACCAGAAAGAGAAAATATCTTGGAAAAGCAACTGGTGTTGCTGGTGAATCGTCAAAAAGAGCAAAATCAGATTCACCAGAGCTGTCAGCTTCTAAGGAAGAAGTCAAGAAAGATAGTGATGAAGAATAGGAGGAATTGACTAAAGAAGAGTCTCCCAAAACTGAGAAAGAAGAAACAGAAGTACGTCTGACTACTGCAGACATCCTTGATGAAAGACCACAGTCATCCATGTTCATGCAATTAATCAATCATGGATTTCCATTTGACTTGGTGGAAAAGATGAACATGGAGGAGATGATTCAAACTCTAAAAGAATTTGAAGCTGTGAGTATGATGATTCCTGTGTGTAACTTTGACACCTTCTCAAAGTTCAAGTCAATAGAGAGAATAAGGTAGGAGTTAGGTCATTATGCACCTTCGGGCTTACAAAGTACAACATGGTTTGCTGGTTGCAAAGTCACAACCATGACCAACATGAAATCAAAGGAAGAACCATTGGTGAATTAAGGGCGATGATGGAATATGTTATGAAGGTAGAGCTGGATACAGGAGTAAAGTTCAAATCCGGAGCCCCTAATCCTGCTTATCAACAACAATCATCACAAACCCCTGCTGAGCCTACTGTGGTTCAAGCAAAATACATGCATGAAGGAAAAGAACAATTGATTAGAGAGCCAAGAGATATAATTCCCAACAAGATATGGCCTCTTGGAACAGCTGTGAGGGAGATCACCCAAGAATGACTAAGTCTGATTCAACTTTTTGATCAGATGACAACTCCAAGATCAGCTGAAGACAATCAGATTATTGCATGGAAGTATGATGGTGATTGGGATTATGCAATGATCAAGAGGGCATCTGGCATGGTGCAATATTTTCAAAGACTAGAGAGCTTACTATCACTGCCAGATATAGACCTTCATACATTACAACGCCTTCCCATCATTAATTATCCCATAAGTCCAAGGGTGTGACAACCGGTAATTTTCCATTACCAAACTCTGTTAGTTCCGTTAAGTCTTGCATACACGTGTCGGGAGCACACACTAGTTGTCATTGAATGTTGGTGACTTAATAATAATTAATAATGTGAAACAAATAATTACTATGCTGATTATTAATTGTGATTATGTGATTTAAATGTTTATTGTAAATCTTATCGCATAACGTGGAAACGTGTGTATTTAATTCGTGCATTGTGTGACTAGTAAAGATAAAGCATATAATTGTTATTATTAGTTCATATGTTTATTATTTTGGTTAAAACATGTTAAAAGAGTAATTAAAAGCCTAGTTTTTATAAAATATAAACTACAAGGGTTTAAATGGAAATTAGGGATTAATAAAAAAAAAAAAAACAAAAACCCTAGCCCCCACCCAACCCTTCGACCGCGACTCACCCTCTACAAACACACACACTTCGAATTCAGCCCTAGAACAAGCAAGAAATCCACGGTTTTGGTCGATTACAAGGATTATTACATGTTGGAAGCATCAAATCTTGTTTATTACACGATTTAAAGGTTAGATTTGTATTTTTTTGAGGTGTTTGGTGTTTGGCCGAAAGCATGGGTTTGAAACCTGCAATTGATGGTCGATCAATGCTTAGTTGTTGATGTTATTGTGTTTACTAGATAGATTACATGTTATTTAACGTCAAGTATGCATAAAGATTGGATTTTTGGTTGTTCTTTCGGGTGATGAACCCTTAGCCGAAAGTTTGATGCAATTTTGATCAAATTGGATGTTGAATGTTGGTTGTTTGATGTTGTAATGATGCTAGTTAGGTTGTATGCATATTAGTTAACGTCGATTTTGCAAGAAAGCTTCGATTTTGATTCATGGTTCATATTTTGCATGAAATGTTGAATTGATGATGAATTGGTGTTATGGATATGCTTATGATGATGATCATGCTAGATGTTGTTATGAACTTGAATTAGTAAGTGATTGATGGATTCATGAATGTTTTAGGTGTTTGATGGATTTGGGATGTACTTTCCCAAAAGGGAAACTTTAATTGTGCAAATCCTTGAATTGGATGATTTGAGCATGTTTGAGACATTAGGACCATGCTAGTGTGTTCATGGATGGTTTCTAAGGTGATTAAATGTGTTGTTTAGGCTATATGAATGTTGATTTGGTTTGTTACCTGTTTTGGCCTGTTTGTGGAAAAATCATGGCATGAGTCATATAGGTAAGCTAGGACTTTTGTTGATTGATGGTTGATTAAGAATGAACATTTTGGATGATATGAGCTATGGAAATTGGTATGTTAATGATCATCATACACACGTGCGAATCTGAGGCCCCTACTTAGTTGGATTGGCAGGGTTTAGGGTGTGAAGTCGTGAGTGGCTTCACATGGCATGTGATGCATGATTTGATCCTTGTATGATGTATTAGTTATGTTATAGTTATACTGAGCATGATAATAGTTGAGATTCGCATGACTTGTATGATATCTAGTTGTATGATGATATAGGTAGTACATGTGGGTAATGAAGTGTCATATGTGATCAGTTTGTATGTTAATCATTAGTGATGGACTGTTATGCTTGTTTGAATGGAATTTCATCTATAATGTCACCAACGTGTCAAACGGGTCAACTGGGTCAAATGTGTCTTGTCTTCTAAAACTTTGAGTTCTTTGGTTTGTAAAGCACTTAGGGTTTCAATATGATTCTGTGTACACGTACTTATGTACTCTCGTGTTATAGGTAACCTTTGAAGGGTTGTCTTTGCACCTATCACCAGTTCTCTTTAGTCATTATCTTTACACACCAGGTGAGTTCATGCCCCTCTATTTTTATAAACCTTCTTCTTGGGGGAGGTAGCATACTTGTACTCAAACGCTATTTTATTATTATAAGCTGTGTATGTTTTAACATAGTGCTTAATACCTTGAAAGTCCTCACACTTTCGGATCGTTAATAATGGTAACTAGCAGGAAATCTTGGGTAGTACTACTGGGTCTGATGAGCCCTACCTGTGCGACTCGAGGTCAAACGGGTGCAATATTGTCCTAGACACAAATATCGTCACGACCTGGTAAGTCGTGACGGGAGGCAACAAACGCAACACAGTCAGCTTCGATCGCGAAATCACTATGGTTATTACTTGTGAATATAGACTAGCTATCTATTTCAATGCACTTCTTATGTTATGCAAATGTTATTGTTTATGACAAACTCTTGAACTCACCAACCATTGTGTTGACATTTTAGTATGCTATTCTTAGGTTGTTCACTCTGCTTGCCATTAGGAGCACCACACGGGTCCAGCATGCATTCTAAGACTCTATTTTAAAGACATGTTTGTTGGTATCTATTTACGAGTGTTTAAATGTTTGGGTTGGCGCATGTTTTGCCAAATATGCATTTTTATATTTTGGGTTTGTCTTATTTACAAAACGCTTCCGCATGGTTTTAAAGTTTGAACTTTGGTTGGTTTTATTTTAAATGTGGCATATAGTGTCGTTCTGAGTAACTATTGACTGTGATCCTGGTTTGTTCACACGCCTCGCGGTAAAACTCCGCACGTGGATTTTGAGGGTGTGACAAAGGGGAAGAAACTTCTCTGGGATTGTGAACAGTATGAAGAACAAGTTCAAGGGGGATATGATCAGGGAAGCTATGATGGATGATGCTGTGCACTTTAGAAGAAAGTCAAAGTCTCAGTCCAAGTCCAAACTGGTTGATGATGAATTCTTGAAAAGGATTGGAGCTGAAGATAGATTTGCTGCATCAATCAAAACAATAGATGGCAATTAGTTCACATTCCCCATTACTGACTGGGGGTATGTTGAAAGGAATAAAGAACTGGTGCTGCTAAGGAATGATCCTGCTAAGAAGTCAACCAGCATAAGACTTTTTGACCCTGTAGAACTGAAGTTGCTGCACCCAAGCTATACCTCTTATCTTTATGATAAACACTTTCCAAGGCTGCAAGATTCAACTGCTCAAAATGACTTGTGCTTCTATGTACACCTTATTCAAGTCATTGACAAATTGCATGCCAAGGTGCATAAGAGGAGGAAGTTTGAAGCTGGGCAGCTGATTGGGTCAGAGATAAAGCCTATAACAAAATTAAGAATTTTAGAACAGGATGAATTAGAGGTGGTGTCAAATAATAGTGTTATTGCAACACTCACCACTGAAGAGGATGTCCTGGGTATGAAATACAAAACACTGAAGAGGATGAACAGAAGACATATAAAGTATCAGTATGAAGATCAGAAGACGATTGTAGATTACTTTAAGTCTAAGATTTTGGCTAGAGTACAAGAACTCAGAGTCTTAAACCCATGATTACTAGAGTCTAAACCTAAGGGGGAGTATTGTTAGGGATAGAACTCATGTATAGGTTTAGATGATGAATCAATATTGTAATCACTTATGGAATCATGATTTTTGATGAGATAATGTGAATGACTTTGATTATATTTGTGTTTATTGATTGATTAATATTTGTATTGCATTTCATAATATATGTGATATATATACATATATGATATGAGGTACTGAATAATATATGTATGAATATGCAGGAAACATTAAACTGTGTCAATTTGGAAAATTGACTAAGTGTTGGAAGAACTGCGGATGAATAAAGTGTTCTTCCATAGATGTTCTCAGGAACATAACTGAAGAATGTACATCCGTGGATCTCATACGGAAGAACAACTTCAGCTGAACAAGAAAAGAAGTGAAGCTGCTGGAGGGAAGGTTGCGGAAGTCAAGAACTCCTACGGAAGCACAAGAACAAGTACAGTACAACAGTTGCTGCGGAAGACAGACTACCTGCGGAAGAGTAAATTCCTGCGGAAGACCAATTAACTTAGAAGTCAACATCAAGTTAACAAGTCAACGTGGCAGAACATCAACAATATTAATGACGATTGAAGACGTTTTATTCAAGCGGATATTCCACGTCACATCAACAAATTTTATCATCAGTAGAATCATTGTAAATCACGAATTCCTAAGCCGATAAACATGGCAAAGATTTGGATAATGATGATTAGCTTAATTATAGCAACAAAATAGCTAGTAATATAATAACATTAGATCTCTACAAATAGATACGAGATCATCAACAGATTTAATCATATACATAACAATAATTGAGAATCATTAGAATCATTAATGATCATTATCTGAATCATTGTATTCAAGATCAGCAACCTCAATAGCAACAAGAAAGCATTCAATCAATGTTCTTGAGTTCTCTCGGTTTGATTATTCTTATTTTATTTGTTTGTTTAATTGATTTTATTATTATTAATAGATTAAACACCAAGTATTGATAATTCCGTGATCAATACTTGTTCAAATCAATTCTGATAATTCCTGAACGATCCTAGGATTCACATAAAACATTAAACTTTAAAAATTGGATATATAAATAGGTCAGAGCCATAAAGTCTAACTACAAAGTCTTCATATCCTTCAATGGGTGTTCCAATGATCCAAGGTTTAAATTTGTTGTATAAATCTTTAAAATATACACATGCAATCATTTACCTGAAAAGTTTAAAGATGAAATCATAGCATAAAGCTAGTGAATCATGTTTCTACACATTTTATAACAGCATGATCAATATTAACAATCATTAAGATAATTTATTTTATAGTTGTCCCATTTGTTGACAAGGCCTATACCAGGTGGCTGGAATACATTGAACTCATCTAATCATATATGTTGAAATGAATTTAGCCACATGATAGAATAACACACAGATACCAATCAATGCATGTATCCACGATCGATATATGTAAACTATGTCATGGTCGCTTAAACCCTTCCTTAATAAATTTAACATAATCATATGCTAGTTTGTTAATCCAAATCGTTTTAACGAATCAACATTTCAGAAACATGCTTGAAAATAGTTTGTAAATGTTTGTGCACATAGACATAACATGTGAAGTTTAGGAAACATGCTTTAAAGGTTGAACTCAGAATCTTTGCTTACAACTTCTGGAACCTTGGTAGCGCCTCCACCTACACCTTGAGCTTAATAGGGTATTACACTAGCTTAAAAGGGGTGATTATAGGGGTATAAATGTAAAGAAACTTCTAAAAAAGGTATAACTTTCGACTAAAAATTGCAAGTATCTATAACCTGATCGGGGCCACCTTCGCGGACCGTCACCCAGGACAGTCCCGGTCCCCGACGCAACCTAGATGGCTGAGAATATTCTTGATTAATGATGAACTTAAGGTGATTTATAATAAGAAATCCAATGTTAACCATTTATTAAACTCAAACTATGACATGTACAATATCGAACGTGAAATATTAAAAGCATATGAAGAGAACGATGAATGTAAGGAACTCATGATTAGAGACCTTTAGGATAGACATTGAACTTGAACTTGAACACTTTAATAAGTAAGTAATTGGTTAGATATTAAGGTCTGGACTACGTGGATTACGACCAATCAGGTTATTCGGACCCTTAGTAATCCTGTTTTGATTTGATAATTGTAGTTGTGTGTTAACATCTAGACTATAGAATTTTGTATTGTACTACTATCGAGGTGAAATTTTCAGCCCTTTTTTATTACATGTTTTACTTAGGGGGAAAACATGCTCAAAGTTGTGGACTATGCCATGTTTTATTTTTGGACTTGGATTGGACTCACGTGGGTGGTTTAGGTCATAAGATTGAGTCTAGATGTCTTTTATCACTATGTTCTTTTTTTAAGTCCCCATGTTCTGAATCATAACTATTTAACTCTGGTTTGGGACCTGTGGAGAGCTATTGTTAATACTAACGAGTTGACACCCCACACCCTTGTGTTAGTATTCTAGTTAAAATTAACTTAACCTGGATGAGCCATTGGGTGAATATAATCCAGTTGTATTGTGCTTGTGGTTGGTCCTGGGGCATGTACGTAATAGGCTTGGTCATGAGCTTATGTTAAAGTCTACGAATTCTTATGTACCTATTCTCACATATTTATTAAACTTGACCAACATGACAACTTATTTTGACTATTTAAACTTGTGAACTCACCGACATATGTTGACTTTATAGAGCATGTTTTTTTATCAAGTAATCATGCTCGAGTTGCTTGGACTAAAGGACTGTAGACAAGACTGGTTTTTCAAGAGAATTAGACGATTAGATTGGTTTTGTATATTGGTTTAGAGCTGATCTATATTTATCAGACGAGTTTGCCCTAGATGTTTCGGTTTGGAACTTTAGACTTCTTATGCTTGAACGACATTTCGTTACGTTATTGGCTACACTTGGCACTAGCTCTTATGTGTCGGGTGATAACATGATCCATTGACGGGTAATACATTTATTGATTCTATTAAACCCTCAATGTATTATGACGATCTCGTGTGTTGCATCCTCATGTTTCGCTATTAGTGAGGGTAAGATATATTGGCATCAGAGCAGTTGGTTATAGAAAATTAGTTGGATATTTTGACCTAGATTATAACCTAAGTACCTAAATGCAATACACATAATAGGATTATGTATGTATTGTAATACGTGTGAGTGTTTTTTATGTGTTTTCAAATTATGATCACATAACTTACATGCTATTTGTGATATTCTTATTATAAAAAATTGTATACATTGTAAAATCTTTATGTACATTGGGAAAACATTAGATAAGGAAATCCTCTCGTTATGTACTTGACTCCTATTATATCCGAATAGATAAGTTCTGCTACAAAGATTCTTCTAATGACTTAGGCTATTGAGCCAACCTTTACATCTCGCATCCTGAGAATCCTAGGATCGTTCCGGAATTATCAGATTTGATTTTAACAAGTATTAATCGTGGAATTATCAACACTTGCTGTTTAATCAATTATCTATCTACAAATCAAACAAACCGTATAAAGAGCAATTAAATAATATGAATAATCAAACCATGATTGCTCAAGAACATTGATCGTAATGCTTTCTGTTGCTATTGCTATATTGATGTAATTGTTGCTGATTCTCCTTCTCTGATTATACTGATTATCTTGATCCTTTTTTTACCTATGTCTATTTCTCAATTTGACACAGTCTGATGTTTACTGCACATTTCACACATACATTATGAAATACATTATATCCTATATTTATAAAATATACAATGAGATGTAATATTATTTACTTCATGAATAGATATTATCAAAATCATTCATATTATATTATCAAAATCATAATTACAAGAATGATTACAAGAATGTTTTATCATCTAAACCTATACAAGAGTTCTATCCCTAACAATACTCTCCCTTAGGTTTAGACTCTAGTAATCATTGGTTTAATTCTTTCAGCTCTTGAACTCTAGCCAAAATCCTTTTGTTAAAGTATTCTACAATAGTCTTCTGATCTTCATACTTGTATTTGATCTGCCTTCTGCTCATCCTCTTTAATGTTTTATATTTCAGGCCCAGGATATCCTCTTCAGTGGCAAGTGTTGCAACAACACTATTATTAGATACCACTTTCAATTCATCATGTTCTGAAATTCTCAGTTTAGTGATAGGCTTTATTTCTGATCCTATTAACTAGGGCAAATTTTCTCCTCATATGTGCCTTGGCATGCAGCTTGTCAATGACATGAATAATGTGTACATATAAGCACAAGTCATTTTGAGCAGTTTGGTCATGAAACCTTGGAAAATATTTGTCATGTAAGTATGAGGTGTAGTTTGGGTGCAAAAGTTTGATTTCCACAGGATCAAATAATCTGATACTTGAGCCCTTCTTTTGCGGATCATTTCTTTGTAGCACCAACTCCTTGTTTTTTTCAACATAACCCCATTCAGTGATAGGGCATGTATACTGATATCCTTTGATGATATTGAGTGGTGCATTGGCCAAGTCAACATATCCAGTTCTTTGTTTAAATTCAGCATCCACAAGGTGAGAACTGGTATGTGACCTTCTCTGACTTCTTCTTTTGTGCTCAGCATCCACTTGTTTTGCTTCTCTTAGCACATCTCCTTTGAACCTGTGACGAAGCTTAGCCACAAGTCCAAAGAAGTCTCTACCTCTTGGACTGATTGGGTAGTTTGTTATTGGGATGTTTTACAGAGTGTTTAGATCAGCATCTGGAAGAGTAAGTAGGTTCTCCACCCATAGGAAGTATTGTATCATTCCAGATGCTCTCTTAAGCATGACACAATCCATTTCGAATCAAATTTCCATGCAATTATGTTGTCCTCTTCTGCTTCTTCTGGAGTTGTGATTAGGTCAAAGAATTGAATCAAGGTAGCTTTCTGCTCAGTGATCTCTCTAACTGCAGTGCTTAGAGGCTAGATCTTGTTAGGAATTTAATCCCTTGGCTCTTTGATCAGTTTTTCTTTACCCTTGTGCATGTCTTTGCTTTCAACCACAATAGGTTCAGCTTGTGATTGTTTGCCTTGTTGATATGCTGGGTTTGAAGATCCTGTTCTAAATCTCACTCCTGTGCTCAACTCCACCTTCATAACATGATCCATCATAGCTCTGAGCTTACCTATTGTTCTCCCTTTAAATTCATGTTGCTGGTAGTTGTGGCTTTGTAACCAACAAGTCATATTATATCTGGTTAGCTTCTGTGTATCACAATGCCCTAACTCCTTTCTTGTCTTCTCAAATGATTTATATTTTGAAAATGTTTCATATGTGTAGTCTGGGATCATCATCCACAGCATCAAATTCTTTTATAGTCTGTAGCAACTCAAACATGTTCATTCTTTCTACATAACCAGATGCTCTCTTAAGCATGACACAATCCCATTCCGAATTAAATTTCCATGCAATTATGTTGTTCTCTTCTGCTTCTTTTGGAGTTGTGATTAGGTCAAAGAATTGAATCAAGGTAGCCTTCTGCTCAGTGATCTCTCTAACTGTAGTGCCTAGAGGCCAGATCTTATTGGGAATTGAATCCCTTAGCTCACTGATCAATTTTTCTTTACCCTTGTGCATGTCTTTGCTTTCAACCACAGTAGGTTTAGCTTGTGATTGTTTGCCTTGTCGACATGCTGGGTTTAGAGCTCCTATTCTAAATCTCACTCCTGTGCTCAACTCCACCTTTATAACATGATCCATCATAGCTCTGAGCTCACCTATTGTTCTCCCTTTAAGTTCATGTTGCTGGTAGTTGTGGCTTTGTAACCAACAAGTCATATTATATCTGGTTAGCTTCTGTGTATCACAATGTCCTAACTCCTTTCTTGTCTTCTCAATTGCTTTATATTTTGAAAATGTTTCATATGTGCAGTCTGGGATCATCATCCGCACAACATCAAATTCTTTTAAAGTCTGTATCAACTCAGACATGTTCATTCTTTCTATATAACCAGATGCTCTCTTAAGCATGACACAATCCCATTCCGAATCAAATTTCCATGCAATTATGTTGGTCTCTTCTGCTTCTTCTGGAGTTGTAATTAGGTCAAAGAATTGAATCAAGGTAGCTTTCTGCTCAGTGATCTCTCTAACTGCAGTGCCTAGAGGCCAGATCTTGTTGGGAATTCAATCCCTTGGCTCTCTGATCAGTTTTTCTTTACCCTTGTGCATGTCTTTGCTTTCAACCATAATAGGTTCAGCTTGTGATTGTTTGCTTTGTTGATATGCTGGGTTTGGAGCTCCTGTTCTAAATCTCACTCCTGTGCTCAACTCCACCTTCATAACATGATCCATCATAGCTCTGACCTCACCTATTGTTCCCCCTTTAAGTTCATGTTGCTGGTAGTTATGGCTTTGTAACCAACAAGTCATATTATATCTGGTTAGCTTTTGTGTATCACAATGCCCTAACTCCTTTCTTGTCTTCTTAATTGCTTTATATTTTGAAAATGTTTCATATGTGCAGTCTGGGATCATCATCCGTACAACATCAAATCCTTTTACAGTCTATATCAACTCAGACATGTTCATTCATTTTACCATGCCATAGGGAAAGCCATTATTAATTAGATCCATGAACATGGCAGATTGAGGTCTTTCTTCTAGTATGTCTTCAGTTGATAAAAGCTCAGCATCTTTTGCTTCTTTATCAGCTTTAGGAGGCTCTTCCTTATTAAGCTTAACAGACTCTTCTCTAGCACGCTCTTCCCACTCTGTATCGCTATCCGCCTTGTCTTGATCCTCTGGGACTGTCTGCTCTGGTGAATCTATTTTTAATCTTTTTGGAGATTCACCAGCAGCATCTGTTGGTTTCCCCAGGTACTTCCTCTTCCTGCTCTAAGTGATCATGAGTGACTCACTTTTGCTCACTTTAGCTTCAGCCAACTTTTTCTTTAATGTATCAATCTCAGCATCCTTTTCTCTTAACTGTTCAGCTTGTTCATCAACTAGATCATTAAGGTCATCAATCACCTCGTTATCAATCTCAACATCTTCTCTCAGCCTCTTAAGTCGACCTTCCAGTTGAGTGATTGCCTTATCTTTCTCAGCTATGAGTTCATCTTTCTCAATCAGCTCCTTCTTCAACCTTCTCAACTTTTCCAGCTTTTTGTTTCCCTTCAGGACAAGGTTGTTATACTTTGCTACCAAGTAATTCTTACTTACATCTATTTCCTCATCTTTCAGGTCATCTTCATGATAAGCTTTAACTTCCACAAACTCTTGAATTACCTCCTCATTCTCCTCTTTCTTCTCTACTTCCATACAAACCTCTTCTGTGTCTCCATCAAAAACTGTTTCTTCAACATCCTCATCAAGGTTGAGTTCCTCAATGGAAGTTGGACTATCAAACGGCCCAGTAGGAGTGGGAGAGAGGATTGGTTCAGTGGATGTAGGTGAGGTGAGTGGTTCAGTTGGTGTAGGTGAAGGAATTGGTTCAACTGGGATTGGATAAGTGGTAGTTTGAATGGGAGTGAGTGAGATGGGTTCTGTTGCATCAGTGTGAACTGATGATAGTGATTGTGCAGGTGTAACAGGCTGGGTATGTTCACTGGATGATGAATCCAGTTGAACAGGTGGTGATTGTGGTTAAAGAGCTTTTTGAGTTTGCAGTTAAAAGTGGGTGGATAATTCTGCTGATGAGCTTGGTAGTTGTGGTTCTTCAACCCACAACAGCTCCTGTGGGATTGAGTATTCAGTTAAAACAGTTTTACCCTTACCCAAACCAGCATCATCAGACTTATCATCATCATCCAAGTCATCACAGTTATCATAATCAAATTCTGATTTACTTTGTTTTGTGTGTTCTGATTCTGATGAATCAGATTCATATAATTCAGTGTCATTAGTTACATTATTATTATTTTTATCTGTTGACTCACACATGTTACTAGACACAAAGTGATTAGATAAACTATTAGTCATGGACTCGGGCAAAGAAGTATAGTTATCATTTACTGGTGGTGGGACTGTATGAAATCCCAACCCTGATTTGTTTTTGGACTCAATATGAGAGTTTAATAATTTCTCATACTGTTGTGATGACAGTTGGAATTTCTACAATTTCACCTCAGTAGATGCATGATCTGACATAGACTTTGTTGAAGATGTAGTAAGATGCTCAACTTGTGCTTTTAGATTATAGTTTTTAGATACAAGTTTATCTAAATCTTTTTGTAAAGAATTAATTTTGACTTGATAAAGTTTGTGTTCTCTAACATGAGATTCATTTAAAAGCAGAGTTTCTTTTACTTTATCAGCCAATTGTTGAGAATGTGTTCTATATCTTTCTACTTCATCTATGCAAGTGGGAGAACACAACCTTTCTCTTACCTTAGCGGCCATTGGAGGAACTTTATTTTCCATGTTGGCCATTAAAGCTTGATTCTCGGCAAGTACTTCCTTCTCATACATGCTCCAGTCACAAGTACCATCCTGCAAATAATTAGACCAGTTTCTTTAGCATTAGTGATACCTGTTGTGTTGTTTGTTGTTGGTGGGGATGCATTGGCTAATTGAGGTTGTGTAAAGTTCCTTTGACTAGGTTGTCTTGAGTCAGTTGACTGCTGTTGATTGCTGTTGCACTCCCTCAAAAAGTGTCCATATAAGTTGCATTTAAAGCATCTTACTTTGGACTTGTCTACACCGATTTTTGTTGATCTTCCTCCCACGGACAGTCCTTTGTTCCTTTTCATGTACATCTTGGCTCTGTAGGCTATCATTGCCAATTGCCATTATAGATCCATCTCTTCTACCTCATCAGGATGAAGTTCTTCTAGATCTTGTTGACAAAAGTGAGCAGGAGTATAAGTACTTCCTAGATAAGCCTGAAAGCTTGAACTGAAGGCTGCAAAGGCAGCTTTCTGTTCTTCAGACTCCAGAACCATAGTAATTGGTTCTGTTTGTTTGTTGTTCTTTTTGGTTTTGGATTCATCAGCTTTTACTTTGATCTTTTTGTGCTGATTGCTTTGAGTACTTGAATTTGAAGACTTTGCAGCATAAAAACTTGTCTCCTCTTCATGTTCACTCTCATCACAGGAGTGGTCTTCAGCTTCATTGGAGATGAATGCACTTCTAACACTTTTCAATTCTTTGAATTGATAAGGTGCTATAGGTGCTTTCACACTCTTGTTTCTTGTCTTTTCATCAAGCTCCAAAGCTTCTACCTTTGCCACTAGAGTGTCTAATCCTATTGCTTTTAAGTCAATAGTATTTTTGAACATAGACACAGTCCGTGTCCAGTTTTCAGGCAATGAATGAAGCATTTTTTTTGTGCAGCTCTTCATTGCTGTACTCAAGCTCAAGGATGTTCATCTCTGTAACAAGTTGCATGAATCTATGCAATTGTTGAGGAACTAACTCACCTGGAATATGATGGAATGTTTCATATTGTGCACAAAGAGTATCCTTTTTGATGCTTCTAATCTCGTCACTTCCTTCACACAAAGTGTGCAGGATTTTCCATAACGAGTTAGCTGTTTTATATGATTCACACCTGATCAAGAGTTCTTCAGGCAAAGCCATAGTAAGCATACTATAGGCTTTGATATCAATCTTGACTTTCTTAGCATCATCAAGTGACAGATTCTTTAGACTTATGGGTTGATTATTATCCTTATAATCCGCTCCTAAGGCAGGTGGAATATAAGGTCCTTCGGTAATCGAAGCCCATAGATCAGAATCTGTATAATTAACATGATTCCTAAATCTGATTTTCCAAGTTTTAAAATCAGATTTGTTTTCCAGTTTAGGAGGTTGATAAGCACCAACAACGGAATTACTCATGTTAATTAATTTTTAAAAAGCAACAATTTTGTTTTGAACAGAAATCGATTAAACAAATCAAAGCTGATAGATCAATTGATCTGTATCAATGAGCACCATGGCTCTGATACCACCTGTGAATCCTAGGATCATTCAGGAATTATCAGATTTGATTTTAACAAGTATTGATTGCTGAATTATCAACACTTGCTGTTTTATCAATTATCTATCTACAAATCAATCAAACAGTATAAAGAGCAATTAAATAATATGAATAATCAAACCACGATTGCTCAAGAACGTTGATCGTAATGCTTTCTGCTGCTATTGCTATATTGATGTACTTGTTGCTGATTCTCCTTCACTGATTATACTGATTATCTTGATCCGTTTTTTTACATATGTTCTTGATCTCATAATATATAGAGATCCTATTCTGTTCCTAATTCATTGCTAATATTATTGCTATATTGTTGCTATAATTAAGCTAACTATAGTTATCCGAATCCTCGCCATATTTATCGGCATAGGAGTTCGAGATTTACAATGAAATAAATACAGATAATGTTGTTATTGTGACGTGGAATATTTGCTTGAATTAAATGTCTTCCGCCGTCATTAATGATGTTGTTCTGCCTCGTTGACTTGTTGACTTTATATTGAATGCTGGATGATCTGAAATCATACAAGTATTAGACAGTCTTCCGTAGAAATTTCTTCCTCTACAGGAACTTAGTCTTCCACAGCAACACTTGATCTTCATTGCTTGTTCTTCTTTGATTGTGCTTCCGTAGGAGTTCTTGGACTTGTTCTTCAGTGGCAAGTCCTCCAGTAGCTTCACTTTGTTGTTCACTTGTTCAGCTGAAGTTGTTCTTCCGCAGAGGATCTAAGGATGTATACTTCCTGAGAACATCTACGGAAGAGTAATTTGTTCATCCGTAGTTGTTCCAATACATATGTCAATTTCTCAATTTGACACAGTCTGATGTTTACTGCACATTTCACACATACATTATGAAATACATTATATATTTATAACATATATAACGAAATGTAATATTATTTACTTCATGAACACATATTATCAAAATCATTCATATTATATTATCAAAATCATAATTACAAGAATGATTATAAGAATGTTCTATCATCTAAATCTATACAAGAGTTCTATCCCTAACACATCCGTTACTATCACGTGTGTTGTACACTCCCTTATTTACAACTTGTTGGTTGGATCTAGAGAGACAGACACACTAGCTGACATGATACCACTAGACAAAAGACACGTCATATTCAGGTCAGATGATTATTCTATCGGATTTCAGACTATACTAAATGGATTCCTCCGGTTGTTCCTTACTTAAGTGAATGCTTTTTCAATTGATTACTCTATACAATTTCGGTTCATTAACCTTCGGCTAATGATCATATCCTTGATACTCCAATCATGAGTAACACGTTATACTTGACATGATGTGTTAGCTCGAGTAGGAGGAACTGGGGTGATGCAAAGAAAGTGTAACATCAAAAATGTCAAAAAGAAAAATTAAAGGAGCAAACATGATATTATTTTAAAAGCAAGAGGGTAAAAGTGTACAAGGGCCAAATCAGCCCATTATGGTGTTTAAAAAGGGAGATGGCCGCCCATACCCTCTTTTCCATGCACTCAAACGTACGGTTAAAGAGAGAGAAAAGCTCCCACCGGTTCTAGAGTGAGAAAGTAGAAGAACTCATCAAGAGGTAAGATTTTAATGGTGTTTCTTCTCAGATTTGGTCGGGTCTAAGATCTGGACCAATTTATATGTGTTTCTATGTGTTTAGTTGTTTCTTCACTTGTGTTTAGGTGTTAGAACTACAGGTTTGCTCTCGGGTTTGTTGTGGGTTGCTCGAAAGCTGTTAAGGTGAGTTCTAGATCCCCTTTTTTACTTGTTTTCTACTTGTTAGGGCTGATATGTGTATTGAAAAATGATGTTACTGGACAAACTATGTTTTCCACTATTAAAAATGACTTTTTACGAAAATGTATGTGTTTTTAAAAGATTTCTATGATGTTAATGGTTATTTATGATGTTCTAAGTGTGAATCTGATAGATCTTTGCTAAGAATACGTTTGAAATGTTGTATGGAACTAGAATTGCATAAGCAGGTTATAAGTGTTTAAGTGAATGTCTATTGTAGGTTTTTTATGTCCGTTGTGAACACTTAGAATGGTTATAAGCTGTCCATTGTGGACATTAACTGTCCGTTGTGGACCCTTTAAGTATTTTAGGCTGTCCGCTATGGACTATGGCTGTCCGCTGTGAACACTTAATATGTTTAAGTCATCCGTTGTGGACATACTTAGTGTTTTATTCATCCGCTATGGACTTTGGTCGTCCATTGTGGACATTGGCTGTCCGCTGTGGATTTTGGCTGTCCGCTGTGGACACTTAGTATTTAAGCCATCCGCTGTATGCCTTATTCATGACTTTGAGCACTTAGGTTTATTCTGAAATTTTAGGGATAGAATTTAAGTGTTAAGTACTTGTGTTTAATGGAAGTTTATGTTTGTTTAATGTTTCTAATGTTATATTCTTTTCTTATGGTCTGCTGTTATGAGTAATATTTAATATTTCATGTTATGTGATTTTAAGACAATGGATATCTTAAAAGTATTATTTATAATCAAGTGGTCACAAAGGAATAAAAGAAAGACAGTGGAACTTAATGAATGTTACCCCTGGGCCCTTATGATAGATGAAAAGCCTTGCAAGCAACATGTATGGAGGTTCACAACCAATGGGTTGTTAGCTCAACTGATGTGCGGCTGTTTCAGCCTATGAGGATGCACATCTAGGGTCTAATCCTTATGATTGACCAATGAATGAATGAATGGGACCTCTATTCATGAGCAGGCTTCGTGCCTAGTAGTATGGGTCAACTGTCAGGGGTTAGCTACCACTTATAAATGTGTACTAAAAGGGGTTCGGTATTTGTTGCCAACCAACAATGTAGGCTCTTCCTTTGTGCAATCCTAGTTAATGAAAGAGAAAGATAATGAAAGGAAAAAAGTTAACGAATGTCTTAATGAATGGTTATGTATAATGATGATTGATCACTAAAGGAAGTTTATAAAAAGTATATTTTTATATATTAACAAAACTAGAACTCACTCAGCAACACTGACTTTGTATGCATATCAGTTAGCAGGTAATGGAGTTGCTGGGGGTGGCACGAGGATGGAGCTACTTGGCAAATAAAGAATGGCATCCATGTTATGCAGAAATGATATTTTTGTCTTGTAATACAACTAAAATGTTCTTTTGAAACTTGTAACAATGATGTATTTCTTGGCAAAAATTATTATTAATGCATGAAATGGTTTTTGTTTAACTATTCTGCTGTAATTTTTTTCTATTTCAATGTATTTTTAATGTGTAATGTGCTATGAATGACTAACTATAGGGTTTCCCGGGATCGGGGCCTTACAAGTTGGTATTAGAGCCAAAGTTTTAGAGAATTGGGTAAAAATATTTTCAAAACCTAAACTTAAACTGAAAATGGGACCGGGATACCAGCCCAAGTAGCTACATTCCATCAGGTAATATTTTCTTAAAGTTAACCGGTATTAGTGTGCTATCTGATATGTGTGCTTAGTAGATTTGATGTTGATATAGTCAGGATAGGATATGCTTGGGGAATGAAGAGTAAAGTAAGTGGCTAATCACAACTTACCTCTGTAATTAAGGACATACTATACTTGACATAATCTGAGCTATTACCTTGAATGACCTTGTTGATGTTTAAATCTTAATAAAGTAGAATTTATGGCGGGTAGGAATGGGAAGGCGACCCGGGGAGGTGCTCGTGGCGGGTGTACTACTGGGCCACGTGTCACCAGGAGAAAATCTATGGCTCCTAAGACGGTTCACGAGGAGGCGGATCTCCATAGCCACCAAGAGGGTGAAGGATCAGCTACCCTCAAGTCTACTATGAAGGAGGCTATTGCTGATGAGGTCTATAACGTCATGCAAAATTCGATGGTGACTGGAGTGCTTAGAGCTGTTAAGGATGGGGAAAAAGTTGAGGATAAAGGGAAGAGGGAGAAGAAGATAGGGGTCGATGACCATCACACCGTACAAAGGAAGGAGAATGACCGAAAGGAGTGTAAGAAGTACGGGAAGAGTCATTTGGGTGAATGCAGAGTGGGAACGAACAAGTGTTTCAAATGTGGAGGTGAGGGCCATTATGCGAAGGCGTGTAGGGTAACGAGGTGTTACCAATGCGGTGAGATAGGCCACTTGAGCCGGTATTACCAGAAGGGTGGAGCAGGAAGCTCAGGGATCAAGGTGATAGGAGAGAAAGGAAAGAGTGATAGCACCAAGGCGAAGGTGAGGGCATTCAACATGACCAGGGAAGAAGCCAGAGTGGACCCTGAACTAGTTTCAGGTACATTTTTGGTAAACCAATTGTATGCTTCTGTGCTCTTCGATTAGGGTGCTAGTAAGAGCTTTGTATCTACTGCCTTTTGTTGTGTGATGCATGCTAAGAGTAGTAAGATAGACTTGCCTTTCCATGTTGAGACCTTGATAGGGAGATCTACCAAAGTGACTAATATGATTGATGATTGCCTCATAGAAATTGACGGTCATAGGTTTCCTATTAGATTGTATGTGATGGCCCTAGGTGATTTTGATGTGGTGTTAGGAATGGATTGGTTAGCAACTTACGAAGCGAACATCGTGTGTCGACAGAACATGATCCGTTTGATTGCATCCGACGATAGCTCGGTTACGGTTCACGGAGACAAGGAATGCGTCATTCCGTGAGTGATATCTATGATCATGGCAGAGTAGTTTATGAGACGAGGGTGTGGTGCTTACCTGGCTTATGTGAAGGATGTGGATGTGACAGTGCCGTAACTATCGGACATGCCAGTGGTATGCGATTTCCCAAATGTGTTTCCCGAGGATCTGCCAGGGGTCCCACCTAATAGAGAAATTGAGTTTCAGATTGACTTGATGGTTATAAGTTGTCCGCTGTGGACATTAACTATCCGTTATGGACCCTTTTTAGACTGTCCGCTGTGGACTATGGCTGTCTGTTGTGGACACTTAATATGTTTAAGTCATCCATTGTGGACATACTTAGTGTTTTATTCATCCACTATGGACTTTGGTTGTCCGCTGTGGACTTTGGCTGTCTGCTGTGGATTTTGGCTATCCGCTATAGACACTTAGTATTTAAGCCATTCGCTGTATGCCTTATTCATGCGCTATGAGCACTTAGGTATATTCAGATCTTTTGGGGATAGAATTTAAGTGTTAAGTACTTATGTTTAATGGAAGTTTATGCTTGTTTAATGTTTCTAATGTTATATTCTTTTCTAATGGGCTGCTGTTATGAATATATTTAATATTTCAGGTTATGTGATTTTAAGACAATGGATATCTTAAAAGTATTATTCATAATCAAGTAGTCATAAAGAAATAAAAGAAAGACAATGGAACTTAGTGAATGTTACCCCTGGGCCCTTATGATAGATGAAAAGCATTGCAAGCAACATGTATGGAGGTTCACAACCAATGGGTTGTTAGCTCAACTAATGTACGGCTGTTTCAGCCCATGAGGATGCACATCTGGGGTCTAATCCTTGTGATTGATCAATGAATGAATGAATGGGACCTGTATTCATGAGCAGGCTTCGTGCCTAGCAGTGTGGGTCAACTGTCAGGGGTTAGCTACCACTTATAAATGTGTACTGATAGGGGTTCGGCATTTGTTGCCAACCAACAATGTAGGCTTTTGCTTTGTGCAATCCTAGTTAATGAAAGAGAAAGATAATGAAAGGAAGAAAGTTAAAGAATGTCTCAATGAATAGTTATGTATAATGATGATTGATCACTAAAGGAAGTTTATAAAAAGTATATTTTTATATATTAACAAAACTAGAACTCACTGGGCAACGCTAACTTTGTATGCATATCACTTGGCAGGTAATGGAGTTGTTAGGGGTGGCACGAGGATGGAGCTACTTGGTATATAAGGACTGGCATCCATGTTATGCAAGAATGATATTTTTGTTATGTAATACAACTAAAATGTTATTTTGAAACTTGTAACAACGTTGCATTTCTTTGCAAAAATAATTATTAATGCATGAAATGGTTTTTGTTTAACTATTCTGCTGCAATGTTTTTCTATTTCAGTGTATTTTTAATGTGTAATGTGCTATGAATGACCAACTGTGGGGTTTCCCGGGATCGGGGCCTTACAGCAAGTCACCATTACAAGTGCACACATAGTTGGTATGAATCTTTAATTCAGAACCATAAGACATTAGAGTATTAATCTTGAAGAGACTTCATCAATGGCATGGTAACATCCATCACCATTATCCTTATGTAAGTGCTAATCTATCTAGAGCCTTTAAAAGAATTGCATTGTAGCAATTTAGTTCCAATCCTTATAAGATGTTACTCCCTCTTATGTTATAGTGATGGATTTAAGGAATACACTTAAAGGCTGATGCAACCAAAGAGCAACCAAGAAGCTCTCAGCATGCACATGTGAAGTACTAGGAAAATACTTTGGAAGATTTGATACAACTCAGAGAATTTTGCTAAGTTCAAATCTTTTGAAGCCAAAAGACCAATTGTAACGCCCCGAATTTTTTTGATTAAAGGCAAAGTTCTCGAGTGAGAGGTTGAGTTCTCGCGCGAGTCATGAAGTTCCCGCGTGGAGGACAGTTCTCGCGCGACTGGAAGTTCTCGCACGAGAAGTCTGGAGAAAAGTTTGAGCTAGGTATAAATAGTTGAGAACACCCCACCAGACCCTAGTTTCACGCGAGAAGTACTGCTGCTAGAGAGAGAAAGCGGTTGCGTTGAGATAGAAAGTGAAGAAGCGAAGTGATTAAGGTATGTAACTCGTGTAGTAACTCGTGTTATGTACTAAGGATGGATTATTGATGTATAAAACGCATGATTATGTAGTTTTTGCTTAGTTAAAGTTTCGGGAAAGTTGTGGTTGTACTGGAACTTCAAGAGGTGAGTTCTAGTCCCCTCTTTTACGTGTTTTATCATGTTTTAGGGCTAATATACATACTTAAATGAATGTTTTGTAAAAGAATGATGTTTATAACCGTTATTGCATGTTTTAGGTGTTAAAGTGGTTAAAGGAGCGATAACTTGTGGAGAAAGTTGTGTACAGTAAAAAGTTATCGCACGAGAGGTAAGTTCTCGCGTGAAATGTGATTATTGGCGGCTGACGGTTATCTATTGAAAGTTCTCGCGAGAATGATGATGTTCTCGCGTTAATGATATTGTTCTCGCATGAAGGATGATGTTCTCACGCGAATGATGATGTTCTTGCGCGAATGATGATGTTCTCGCATGAAGGAGGAGTTGTCGCTCGAAGTGAGAAGTTCTCGCGCGAATGTGGGTTCTCGCGCGAAAACTTTGGACTGTTACGTGTTATGTTACCCTATAAGCGTGCGTTAATAATGACTTAATGATGAGCTTAATGCTAATGAATTAAAGTACGTATGTAGATATATTATATATATCATGATAGTTAAAGGCTAAAGAACGATGATAATTCACATGTGAAAGGATAAAGAACAGTTACCCTATTACCTGATAAAGCATAGCTGTGAAAATGCTAAAGCGCTAAAGAAGTTTTGCAAGCAACTTGTGGAAATCCCCAGCAGCAGATCTGATTCTGCTGGGGTGGATCGAATATTGCAATCGTATTGTTGTCATTTATCGAATTTGTGATGCGGAATCTCACAAATCCGTTGATGATTTCATTTGAAGATGTATATGCAAGATGAACATGTATGATGATGAATGAATGATGAACAAATTCAAGAACATATATTCATATAAATTTCATTCATTCATATGTATGATATCAAGAGAATTACAAGGGAGTTTGCAAGCACACTTTCTCTCACACACACTCAACCTTGATTTCTCTAGTGAATGCTATAGATTGTTAGTGATTGTTCTAATGTTAGAGTATAAATGACCACACTTAGTCATTTATACTCTTTATAAAAATAAGAAAAAATTACATTTAAGCACAAATAATTACACAAATATAGTTCTAAGTCTGATAAATTCTCTATTTCTGATGCGTGACTGTCGGGTGCTGAAGCATTCGGGACGACCGCTGATGTTGACTGTTGACTTTGACCACGGTTTACCAAGTTTGACCAAGTTTGACTTTGGTTAATTTTCTTCGTTTTGATCATATCGTTAGCATATCTTCACCGTGTCGGTTTTGGTAATCATCATGAGATTTGGCACTTAGGTTTTGGTAAGTATCATCTTCAAATAGTCCAACAATACTCCCCCTAAGATGATGCTGCCAAAACCTCATGATTATCAAAACCTTGGATGTTGATTGACATGCAGTCTTGAAGTGCACCCCCTTTTTGGTAGCATCTTCTTAGAAGCTTCATAAAAAGGCATTGAGAGAAGGACTTTGTTTCGGCACATAAAGACTTTGGTTCAGAACTTGATGGATGTTTCATCAGCTTGATCTTCTAGTCTTGTTTTTAAGACTTGAAAATGCACCCATGTGCATACACTTTGGATTGCATAGGTAGCAATATCAGCAGCTTTATCTCAACTTCAGAAGTGAAGGAGAAGCAACAAAAATTCTTCAGACTTAACATATACTCGCCCTCAACAAAAACTTTGGAGGGTGAGGAACTTTTGTGTATAAGACACCAAGAGGAGGATTCTTAGTTCTCAGCAACTGCAGGAGATCTTTGAAGGAAGCAGGAGTGTTCTCTTGACATCTTGAACTGAATAAGAAACTTAGGCATGTCGTGTAATTCATCACCTGCAAAAGTCTAAATCCTCTAGGTAGAGGTATTGCATGGAAGTTTCACTCCTAAATCAATAACACATGTAAATCTGCCAAAACTAAGAAAATACTAAAAATGACAAATCTTTTTGGTATTTTAGATTTTTCAAAATTAAGATATTTACAAGCATGAATCCTTCAACTGTAATGAGATCATACTAATCCAAAATCCTCTACATCTAAGAATATTTAAAGTTTGGAATAGACATAGACAAAGAACAAAGTTGATTGTAAGTATGTTTGTCCACTTAAACTCATGCAAGGATCTATTTTCAACACTTTGTGATATTTATCATGTTTAGGTTTTATTAGATATGCTAATTGAGTACCCCACACTCAGAAGTATGGAAGAATAACCCTCCTCATGAAATGCAAGGTGGCACTTTATTGCAACTTGAACCAAGCTACTTAGAGTATAAATTCTCATGATTTGATCCACTTTGGGATTCTTTTATATTTGATTCGCATTGAGATTCTTTTATACTTCACATTGGAAGTTGATCCTCATTGGGATTCTTTTAGCTTTGATCCATATTGGGATTCTTTTTAGCATCAATACTTTTAGTGCAAGGACAACTAGGTTTGTGCTTAGCACAACAGAAGTTGTCCTTATGTTTACTCCAGGTCTGTATTTACATATAACAAAGGAGAAACAGATGCTTTTATCAATGAGAAATTTATAAACCGTTTTCGCATGGCGTGTTTAGGTAACCACACAAGCAAACACTTGAAAAGTCATTGCTTACCAATACCCTAAGATGGTTTTAGTCCACAATGCATATTGATTTAGTTCATCACAAATATGCTTATCTTCAATCCAAGCTGAGCCTACTGACATATCAAACAAAGTCTTGTCAGTCTTTATTGATTTGAAAAATATATGCAGAAGATAGTAGATGAGTGTACTATCATTTCTCATGTAAATGCAGGAAGTTTCAATAGAAATATTTTTGGATTTTTCTTGATTTTCTAATTTTTAGGATTTTAGTTTTTTGAGAAAATAAAGAAATGGCATATGTGTTATCAATTCAATAGAGATCATAAACAGTTAGTCCATGTAGCAATGTAATCAGACTAAGCAGATGGAATGAAAAATCGGTTGTTTCTTGCATTGCCATCATAGTTTCTGTGAGTGATTTATATCCTGCATTGAATTCTGGTTAATTTCTGCTCCATTTGGCTCAGTTGCATCATAATATCATGAACAGGAAGAACGTTCCTGTCATGAGAAGGGATCAGCCAATGCTAACTTTTCTTGGGTTGGCAGGCCTCCATAACTGTCCCTATCACACTAGCAAATCAGTTAGATGTTTCAACCCAGGCCATTATTGTCCTGAGCTGTCCATTCGCATTTTTATATATGACTTGCTCGTATGTGTATGATTTTGCTGTATCTGCTGATATATCAGATTCACCTCCTGAAATTGTTTTCTTTCTCCAAAATTGTTTTGTTTTTAAACCAACTGTCTCAACTTTAGCTTGTTTAACAAAAGGAGTTTGTTTGGTTTTTGAAAATCTTTTGGTTGGTTTAGAAAATCTATTTTTCTTTTGAATGTTTTGTGGAGGTGTAGCAAAGGATCTTTGTCCTTGATCATGTTTGTTTCTTCTGGGCATGTGATCATATTCATCATAAGAATTATAATTATGATTATAATAATTTGATGGATATGATCTTCTATGATATCTATTATTCCAAGTATTATTCCTAAATTTGTCATACTGATGTTGTGTGTATGACCTAGGATAATGTCTTGGTGCCCAATAATTATAAATATCATAACGTTTAAAATCATACCCATGCCGATGTGATCGAGGAGAAGAGTAGCTGTGATGTCTGTTGTAGTACTCATGCTCCGATCTTGGTGAGTATGACTCTGATGTATGATAAGATCTTTGACCTCTTTTGTGTTGTGATGTTGGAGAGTTGTTGTATGAACACCCTGAAGTGGTATGATTATACATGTCATAATTTAAGCAGTAAGGAGTAGGTCTGGATCTTCTTCCCTTAGGCTTGAAAGATGAAGTTGGATTTGCTTGGAACTTCACAGCCTTTTGTCTTGTTTGTTTGTGTTGCTTTCTCTTGTGAGGACATATATATGTATCACTCTAAGTGTTTTTACACTCTGAAGTGTTGTGTGAATCTGAATTACATGTCTCATAAAGAATTGGTTGTTGTTTTGGAGTTTCTAATGTAGCCTTTGAGGTTGATGGTTGGTTTGGATTAGGATTAGAAGACTTGGTCTGACTTTTCTTCTTTCTTTTAGATCTGGTCTTCTTCATCTTGACTTGTTCTTTGATTTCTTGTACCTCAGGCTTCTGTTTGTTCTTTAACTCCATTTTGATCTTTGTCTTCAGTTCAGCCTTAGGCAATTATGGTTCAAGAAATCTTGCTGGTTTGAATGTCTTATAGAGAACCATTGCCTTTTGTTTGTTGTCATGCTTTGCTACTTTTGATTTTTGTTGTTGTGTTTTTTTTGGAATGATTTCTTCAATGACATGACTAATACATGTCAATGTTTGTTTGTTTGGTTGGTTGATTTCTTCATTACTGTCATCAGTTACAGGATCTCAATCTTGATCATCACAAGAATGATAGGTTTCATTCTTTGGTGATTCTGGTTTGAGATACAGCTTTGGTGCTGTCTCAGGAGAAGTGATTTGAGTGATAGTGGATGGTTTGTCTGTTTGATGATGATCATGCATCTTTGAATCTTCTTTAACTAGACTTGTCATTGAAGTTGGCATTTCTGTGTAGTTATCATTTTAAGTAGGAGGAACAACATGGTATGTAGTTCCAGCACTCTTCTTTTGATCTCTTTGTGCATTAAGTAGTTCTTCCAACTTGTTGGCAGTCATCTTTAAATTTTCAAGTTCAACTTCTGTTGATGCATGATCTGATTTTGTCTTTGTTAAAGACTCAGTGAGTCTTTTGACTTGAGCTTGAAGACTAAATCTTTCTCCAAGGAGTTTGTCTACATCCTTTAGAAGAGAATTGATTTTATCTTTAAAGGCTTTATGTTGTATCTTCAATTCTGCATTTGTAGCCTTTTCTGTTGTGATTGCTTGATTTAGACTCTTAATGTAATGTTGCAAGTTACTGATTGTTTTGGTTGTACTTGCTTTTAATATTTTGGCTTCAGCTTCAGACTTTGTGTTTGTTAACTTCACAGAGAGTTCAGTTGATTGAGCATTCAGCTTGTGATTTTCTTTAAGCAATTTATCAACTTCTTTCTCTAGTGAACTGATTTATTTTGTAGAAGTTTGTAGTTCCTCTGCATGTGAAGCTCTTTCCACCTTTATCATGTATGATATATAATTGCAATAATTCCGATATGCCTGAACTTCATCTATGCATGCTGATGAACATAGATTGATCTTTCTGTCTTCAGGAATTTCAGGCAATGGAGGAATGTTTGTGTTGTTAATGTTTGTGGCTTTTGCAAGCTCAGCAGTTAACTCTTCAATTTTGATTTGTTGTTGAACCATTATGTCTTGCAACTAGTTCATCTCTTGAGTTAAACTGATGTTTTGTTGATTCAATGTCTTGATTCGTGCTTGATCATTTCTTTGAGATTGTTCCATCTCTAACCTGCATTTTATCAAATCATTAGACAATGTGTTGTTTGAGTTTGCAAGATCACAAAAATGTAAGTGCATTAGTTCTTTTTCAATGTGACTGATGTACAACTGTATGTTTGTGTTGTCAAACAATGAATTATTGTTTGATGTGTTGCTGATGTTTGGTTGTTTGCAGCTTTTGTTTGATTTGCTGCTGTTGTTTAGTTGATTGCAACCATTGTTTGATTTGCTACTGTTGTTTGGTTGTTTGCTGCTTGGTTTGCTTTGTTTGAATTCTTGAAACCTCTATCTACCTGCAGCAAGAAAGATAGCTTGGTTTCTTGAAACACGAGTGTTAGTGAATGATGTTAAATTTTTCATTTTGTTTAAAAACAAAAATGATTGGAAAATTTGTTGTGTTTTAAATCAAAATCAATATAAACTTTAATTGAATCCAAAGAACGTCGAAACTCAATTTAATTAGATCGGCCTAATTAAAGAGTTAACTTTGTTCGGTTATAGTTTATTTAAGCTCAATTAATATTAATCGAGCTTAATTAAAAAGTAATAAATTTGGATCTCCTCAATTAAAATTAAATAATTTCAATTTTAATTAAACTTGATGAAATTAATCAAATTATAATCACATTAACCTGATTAAAAATATTATGAATTTGTTTGTTAGAAAAATATAAATGTCTTTTAAAAATAAAATCTTCCGAGAATTTTAAAAATTCTTCCGAGAACAAACTTTTAAAAAGTTTGTCAATTGAGATTTGTTTGTTTTAAGAAAAATATAAATATTAATAAAATATTTATATTTTGATGGTCAAAATTAGAATAAAGGTCAAAATTAGAGTTTTAAAAACTCAAATAAAAAATCAAAATTGTTATTCTTTTAAAACAAAGACTCCTTGTCGGTCAAGGGTCTTAGAAACACAGACTTGTAACCTAGAACACTTTGTCGGTCAAGGGACACAGAGACTTCCGAAGCTTCTGTTTTAAGGATTTGGTGGTCGATGCCGGTGGTCAAAGGTCGATTGATGTTGATTGGGGGTTCTTTTGTTCGGATTGAAGGTCGACAGTGGTGATTTGGTGTCGGTTCGATGGTGTCCGCTGTTAATGATTTGGATTCCCTTGTCCGCTATGGACAAGTAATCGAAAGGGAACTCACAATTGATTCATCCGCTGTATGTTTGAAACATGTTCACCCGCTGTATGTTCAAGAATTATGTTCGTCCGCTGTGAAATCAACTTGTGTTTTCGCAGTGGGTTTAATTTGTTTGTCCGCTGTAAGTTGCTAGTCGTCCGCTGTATTTTCAGGTAAAACGTCCGCTGTATGTTTCAAATTCGTGCGTCCGCTGTATGTTTCAAGTGTGTTCATCCGCTGTGGACCGATTTTTCTCATGCGTTGTGAGTGTTTTGTGTGATGCTGGTATCAACACATCCGCTGTGGATGTGATTTTGGATGTTTAATCTCGTCCGCTGTGAAAAAGTTTTGCTGTGGATGTTGTTTGCTGTATTTGAAGATGATGAATGTAGTTATGAATGATGATAATTGATGTTGGTGAGTTGTGTGTGATGTATGACGTTTGATGGTGGGTGAATGAGTGTGAACAAACTTCTGCTCGTCTGCTTTGAACTGAAGTGAAAGCTGAAAAGATTATCACATGAGCTGTGAGTGTTAACACATCAGCTGTGGATGTATTTCTTCATCAGCTGTGAATACTTAGACATAATGGATGTTTGTCAGCTGCGGACTTGGTGTATCAGCTATGGATGTAACACATCAGCTGTGGACACTTGTTTGCAAAAGATGAAGATTATCAGATGTGGAATTAAAACATAAGCTGTGAAATTAGCTCATCAGTTGTGTATCAAAAAATCAAATTCATTCTTTGTAAAATTCGATTATGAATGAAGTTTCACTTTCAAATACACAAATTGATGTTTGAATGACTCTTGAATGATTGTATGATGAACAAGTGTATCAAAATCTGAATCAAATCAAAGATTTGGCTGATATTCAGATTTCAAAGCAGTTTGACTCTGAAAAAGTCAAACTTCATGTTCTTGAATGAACAAACTTTTGTTTCTTGGGTTTCTGATGGAATTTGATAAAATCAAAGGTTATAATAGCTGTAGATAAGTGATTCTAAGCTAAAACAACAATCAATTTCATATAATCATCATCTAAACTCGGATTTAGATGATGAACACATGAAGAACATAATGAAGAACAAAAACCCAGATCTAAGAATCAATGTTCAAAATGTATGATATGGATGTTGAAAATGATAAACAAACCTTAGATTTGATGTTTCTAAGCTAAAACCACTATCAATTTCAGCTAAACAATATCAGATTCATGATTTTTGTTGATTTTTCTTAAGAACAGTGAACTTTTCTCAAGAACACAAAATTTTCAAAAATCTTCAAATTCAAGAGTTGTGGATGTCCAATTGATATGAAACTTTGCAGATGTGTTAGTTATCATAAACTAAAGCTATTAGAAGCTTAAGTTCGATCAAACAATAACAAAATCAAAATTTTACGTTCATGAGCATTTGAAGACTTTAAGAACAAGTCTGCTTGAATCTTCAAATTAAAGGCTCAAATGAACTTCAATTGATATGAAAACTTGCAGATCTTCATGAAATAGAAAATCTAAGCTAATGGTAGTTTGATTTCATCAAAAACAACAACAGTTTGCAGATCAAACTTGTGGTTAAAATTTTTGAGAAAAATTTGAATAACAAGGAGCCAAGGCTCTGATACCAATTATGGAAATCCCCAGCAGCAGATCTGATTCTGCTGGGGTGGATCGAATATTGCAATCATATTATTGTTGTTTATCAAATTTGTGATGCGAAATCTCACAAACCCGTTGATGATTTCATTTGAAGATCTATATGCAAGATGAACATGTATGATAATGAATGAATGATGAACAAATTCAAGAACATATATTCATATAAATTTCATTCATTCATATGTATGTTATCAAGAGAATTACAAGGGAGTTTGCAAGAACACTTTCTCACACACACTCAACCTTGATTTCTCTAGTGAATGCTATGGATTGTTAGTGATTGTTCTAATGATAGAGTATGAATGACTACACTTAGTCATTTATACTCTTTACAAAAATAAGAAAAAATTACATTTAAGCACAAATGATTACACAAATATAGTTCTAAGTTTGGAAAATTCTCTATTGCTGATGCGTGACTGCCGGGTGCTGACGTCATTCGGGACGACGGCTGATGTTGACTGTTGACTTTGACCACGGTTGACCAAGTTTGACTTTGGACAATTTTCTTCGTTTTGATCATATCTTTAGCATATCTTCACCGTGTCGAATTTGGTAATCATCATGAGATTTGGCACTTAGGTTTTGATAAGTATTATCTTCAAATAGTCCAACACAACTGGTAGGAGATATGCTTGGTGCATTCTCGCATAGGAGTTACACATCGGTGTGCTCACATAGGGGTATACTTTGGGTATGGCCGTGTCGTTAAAGGAGAATTGTATTCGTGCATTCTCGTATAGGAGTTACACATCGGTATGCTCACATAGGGGTATACTTTGGGTATGCCCATGCCGTTAAAAGAGAATTGTATTCGTGCATTCTCGCATAGGAGCTACACGTCGGTATGCTCACATAGGGGTATACTTTGGGTATGCCCGTGCCATTAAAGGAGATATGCTTGGTTCATTCTCGTATAGGAGCTACACATCGGTGTGCTCATATAGGGGTATACTTTGGGTATTGCAGGACCATTAAAAATGGACTTTGCACTTAGTTAACACACTTAGGAGGATCTTTAGGATCACTTAACAATTCAAATGGGGAACTTAGAACTTTTAAATAGATGATACAATGCATAACACAAGTAAAGTAAGAGCAAGAACACAAGAAATAATTTTCAAGGAAGTAGTATATTGCTTCTTTAGTTCTATTACAAGTGTTTACACTGATATTTGAAATACAAGAACCTTTGACTCTTTATACTAAACCTACAACCATCAATATGCAAAAAGACAGTTGGATGTGACTAATCTAGACAACAAGATCAGCCTAAAGTCAAAAGGCAGATTGCCTTTTGACTAGTGACTATGACAGGCCATAGTTCACTGACTTTCCTATTACAAAAAGCCAAATAGGAAACAAATACAAAAACTTGCAGACAAAGATCTTATCTACTTTATCATAAAGCATGGAGGTTTCACCAACTTATTATAGTTGGTGAACCACCAGAGCATGTAGCGGACAGGAGGTTGCTTTATGATAAAGTTGACAGAAAAAGTGTCTTTTCTCTTTCTTCTAAAGTAATCAGTCTTATCTTTATTCAGCTTCGGAAGACTTTGTCTTGAGAGCTTCGGAAGACTTCATCTTTAACCTTCGGAAGAGTTGAGTCTTTGGCTTCGAAAGACTTGACACTTAGTGTAAAGTTTCCTCAGTAGTTTCTTCTGAACATTGGCTTCGAAAGATTTTACACTTAGCATTTTTCTTTAGTGTGTAAAACTTCCGAAGCTAGTTCTTCTTTGTTCCTTAGTGCATGTTGGAAGACCTGGTTTTTTGGTATCTTTTGATTGATCCTTTGGTTGCATCAGCCTCTTAACCTCAGAGGTTCCTACAAACTCACCCTAGGATGATGCTACCAAAACTGAGAGGTCTTTAGATTGGGATAGTCCACATGAGAATCTTCAAAACTCCTTTCTTCATCAGTAGATCAGGATTCTTCAGACTCATGAAGTACCTTCTCATGTCATAGAGATCATGCAGAGGGAGTTCAAGCATGTCACTAGTGAAGTAGATATGTTGTTCTCCCTGATCTCTAGTGACATACCATCTATCTGGGTTTTCATTGAATGCCCAGGATAGAATTTTTCTTCCAACAAAGAGAGGCTCTACTATGATGGGAGTTGGTTGAGAGCCCTCTACATGCACTTCCTCAGGATGTTCTGACTCATCCTGAGGTTGGGAGGAGGATGCCTTTCTTGTTTTCTTCTTTGAAGATCTTCTTCTGGCCATCCTCTTTCTTCTCCCAGATGATTTTGACTAAGAGGGTTGGTTTTCTCTACCAGGTTCTTTAGTGGATTCCCTCTTAGTTGGGATCTTCTCTCTCCCAGGTTTAGAAGGAGAGGGAGGAGAACCCTGCTGTGGGTCAGAAGATGAAGTTGGCTGTTGTGTAGCTTTAGGTGCAGGTGGTGTTGTCTCTGTAGGTTCCACCTTTACCTCAACTTCAGGTGGAGCTTGACTTGATGATGAATGAAGATCCACAAGCTCTCCCCTTTTAATCTTCTGCTTGATCATCCTTATGTGCTCATCCATTGTAGATAGAGACATGGGACCAAGCCTCCTTCCGGAGAACCCATAAAGCTTCAAGAAGCTCATCATCTTCTGCCTATCTGCAGACTTTTTCAGACTTTTCTGGATGATGGCTCTTGATTTAGCAGTCTCTTCCCTTTGCCTCTTTTTAGCAGCTTGTTTTTCTCTTTTAGCTCTCTCTTCTAGCTGCTTGTTATATTCAAATAAGATATAGTCATATGGCAAGGGAAGAAGTGCTGGAGCCTGATAGAGACCTGTGGCACTCAATTAGTTGATCATCTTTAATCTTTCTTCTTCATCAACTACTTGAGGTTGTTCAGCAGCCACAGTCTCTTCCTTAGGACTTTCTTGAACTGGGGAGAGAATAAGAATGTCCTTATAAAGCATTTTCCTCCTCAATTCTTCTTTGTGTTTGAGGTTTAAGGCTGCATCCTCAGCTTCCTTTCTCTCCTTTGACAGCTCTGTGTCTGCCAGTTCATTTAACTCATCCAAGGGGAGAGAGATGAGTTTATCAACATTATAGTTCCTGGTCCCCAGATAATTGTGTCTGGCTGCCCTTAGTTCATCTTCTTGAGTGTTTAGAATAGGGGCAGCCCTGATTGCAGCTTGCATAAATCCTGGGAACCACTAGAACTCTCTCCCCTTAGCTTCCTCTTCCTCTTTCTTTTTTCTTCTTCAATCTCCTCAGCAGTGAGTTTTCTTTTGCCTTTGTCTGCCACAGGCTGAGGAGAGCTTTGGCCTTCATTGCTTGGTTCAGCAGACAAACTCTGGCTAGAGAGAGGTTGTGATGCACCATCACCAGCTGGTGCCTCACTGAGGGTATGGGGTGCTGGAGGAGATGTTGTCTCAAGGTTCACAGTTTTAGCCTCTGGGCCTTCAGTCAAGGCTTTCCCTTTGAAGCTAATCTTAGGGTCCACCTCAACATCCAATTGACCGAAGTCTTCTACTGCTAGCCTCTGTCTATATAGTGCTGATCTCCTTTTGAATTCCTCCAGCACCCAATCTTGAATTTTACTAGCTAGTCTGGCAGCTTGTCTGTTATTGCTTGGGTTGACAAGTGCAAGATCTACCAGATTTATACCCTCATAGAAACTCAGGTTTGAAATGTTTAAGATTTCTAGTTGACCCTAAGCTCTAGAGAGTACAAGAGCTTTCCTTTCACTGTCATACCCCCAACCCCAGATTGGGTTCTCAAAAGGGGCAGACATTGCTCTTGGTATTCCCTCCTCAAACAGTTGTTTGTTTTAACAAATGTAGATCACTGTCTAGAGGAGTTTGTTGAGTATGGACAATTGCAAGAGAGGATGGTGAGTCCTCTATGTCCATACTCTGAGAGGAACTCCCAGGTTTTGTGATTGTTAGGATTTTCTCCCCCTTTTTGGTAGCATCACCCTCTTGCATAGGTGAGCAGGGAGATTGATCCATGACATCCACAGGTTCTTATGGACCTGGATGAGTTGATCTCATTGGTCTCTCAGCGAGCTTACCCTTGAGATCGGTGATCTCAAGTTGCTGATCATTGACCCTTTTCTTCAAGATAGTCACCTGAGATTCCAGGTGAGCTATCTTTGACACAAAGTAGGTGCACATGTTTGAAAGTTTGTGCACCTTTTGTTGCAGACTCCCCTCATCTTCAGATGAAGAATCATAGGGGGATGAGAGTATTGGACCTGAGTCTTCTCCCTCATCACCAGCATAGGTTTGTTGGCTGCTGGATTTCCCCTGCCCAATGACATCTTTAATAGAAGTGTCAAGAGGCTGGGTTGCCATGGTAGAGGTCCTAGTGATGTTATCACTAGCAACAGTGATAGCCTCTGCCACATGGATCTGTTGGACAATCTAATGGATCTCCTGGACAATCTGAAGATCCACCTCAGTTTGGGGCGTCTGATGTGGGCTAGAGATGGGTGAGGCAGGAGCACTCATCACTCCTTGAGTATGGGAAGAGAGGAGAGACTCATGGTACTCACTAAAACCCAAATCTTCATCAGAGTAGAAGTCAATGCTAGGAAGTGGTTGATTTAAATTAAGAGGCTGGGGATGGTAACTTTCCCCTAAAGGTTGATCACTAGAGTGTTGAGACTCAGAGTGATGGCTTAAGGCTGTTTGAGAGGGTGTGAGCTCATCAGGCTGAGCATGAGGAACCTCAGCACTGATAGTTGCAAAGATGGGAGTGGTTTGCTCCTCAGGGGAAGTGGGAGCTCTAGTGTCCACTTTCTCCTATGTGGGTTGTGATATGGGGGCCTGCATATGCTCAATAGTAGGTGCAGGGGTTCGTTTGGATTTTCTTTGGTAAGTGAGGGTAATGGTAGGCCTTGATGGTGGTTGAGAGGTAGAGGGTGTTGGTTCATCACTAGCTGGTGCTGCTAGGATGTCACCCTGAGCTATGAGCTCAAACATATTTAGGACAAGGGCTGTTTCTACCCCTGAGAACCCAACAGTTGGCTTTTTCAATATTTTGAAAATGCCAGGCCTCATATGTGCAAGTTTAAGAACATTACCTGTTCCCCTCAACTATGGTCCCATTTCACAGTTGAGAATGTGTTGAACATACCGGGGAAACATGTAATATTCTAGGGAGTCCAAATTTGCAAGTAAATTTGTGAAAACAAACTGAGAATACCTGAATTTGACCCCTTGAACCATCCCATGGACAATGAAGGAGAGGTCTTCTGGAATCTGGTCCCATCCTCCATGTTTGTTAGACAAGCTGTGGATGATAACATGGAGGAGGTACTTCCACTGGTATGAGACCTTCCCCTTCCTGAAGGTCTTGACTGTGAAGTCACCTTCATATCCCATCTGCTCAAAGGAATGGTTGACAGCAGCTTTTGGGAAGGACATTTAACATTCTTCATCATCCAGCTGAAGATGGGTGTTGATGATGGCTGGAGTGATGAACAGTGTCCTCCCTTGCACTGTGGCAGATAGTGCCTTCTCCCCGTCCAAAGTGACCTCTTGACAGGTCCGCCAAATCTCAAACAACTGATCCTCATAGAGGGGAGGATCAATCGTAAGGGAGGTGAGATAATGAGATGAAGAAAGATACCTATTAACATCTGAGAAGCTTGGATCCTTCTCAGAGTTTAACAGAGCAACCTGGTTGTGTTGCCTGTGTAGATGCATGGTGAAATCTGGGTTGTTTCGGCAATCAAGATTTGCCATTTGCAGAAGCTTTGCAGAGAAGGAAGGTAGAAGAAGATGAAATTTGGGGTTAATTTTAGATTAAGGAAAAAAAAGAGTAGAGAGATGAAGATAGGACCGTTTGGGGAGATATACGCAGGATTTGAAACAAAGTTAATTGAAAAGATAAACTTTGAAATCCGGATGTGGGTCCTACTTTCAAAAAAGCGCCCAAAAAGTTAGTTTTCTTGGAAGTAGAAAATAACTTCCGAAGACAATTGTGGCTTCGGAAGATTTGAAACAAAGCTTCCGAAATTAAATTATGCTTCGGAAGATATCCCCAAGAATTTTGAAAATTTTGACTTCGGAAGAAATGAGTAAGTCTTCCGAGACTAAATTGCTTTCGGAAGAAATTTGTTCTTAAAATACATTAAATTGTTTATAAGAGACTTAAGCTTCGGAAGATACTTCAAGAATTTCTTCCGAAGGTAAATCTTAGATAAACAAGTTGAAGGAATTTTTAGGACATAAATTTCTTCCGAAGACAATTTCACTTCTTCCGAAAGTAAAATTTTATTATCATTCTAAGGAATATCAGTTTAAAATTTTATTTTCTTCCAAAGAGAACTGGGCTTATGAGGTGAGCTAATAGACAACTTAGGGCACATAATTTTAGGAGAAAAATTTGATTAAGTTATTTCAGAAAATCTATTCAAAGTTAATCATCCCAATAGCTGAAACAAGATATTTAAATCTCTGTTCATCAAAAGCCTTTGTGAACAGATTAGCATATTAACTTTGATTAGTTTTATCAAGCCCTTTTCAAAGTTATCCCTAATGTGTTGATATGTTTGGTCCTGAGTGTTGCACAGGATTCTCTGTAATAGAGATAGCACTGTTGTTGTCTATGTGGATGGGAGTCTCCTTGAAGTTGAATCCATAGTCAAGCATCTGATTTTGAATCCAAAGCACTTGAGCACAACAGCTGGCAGCAGCAATGTATTTAGCTTTAGCAGTTGATGCAGACACACAGGATTGCTTCTTGCATTGCCAAGAGACTATCCTTCCACCAAGAAACTGACACCCCCAGATGTGGACTTTGCAGTCATGTTGCAGCCACCATAGTCACTATCTGTATAAGCATACAGATTAAAGTCTGAATTCTTTGGATACCAAAGGCCTAGATTTGGAGCACCTTTGAGATATCTAAGAATCCTTTTGACAGTGATTAGGTATGACATCTTGGGGTTTGCTTGATATCTTACACATATGCATATGGCAAACATGATATCAGGCCTGCTAGCAGTAAGATACATAAGTGACCCAATCCTAGCCCTGTAGAGATGTTCATCAACACACTCCCCCTCAAGGTCAAGACCAAGGGAATGGTTTCTGGCTATGGGTGTCTTAGCAACTTTACAATCAGTCATCTTGAACCTTGTAAGTATGTCCTATACATACTTTGACTGACTGATGAAGATGCCATCTTCAACCTGCTTCACTTGAAATCTTAGAAAGAAATTGAGTTCCCCCATGGCACTCATTTCAAATCTATTCTTTATCAGCATCTCAAAGTCTTTGCAGAGCTTTGGATTAGTTGAACCAAAGATGATGTGTCTACATATATCTGAACTAGCAATGTGTCATTCCCTGTATCTTTCATGAAGAGAGTCCCATCAATAGTACCTCTTTTGTATCCATGATTGCAGAGGTGTGTTGATAGTGTCTCATACCACTTTCTTGGAGCTTGATATAGTCCATAAAGGGCTTTATCAAGCTTGCAGACATAATCAGGATGATGTGGGTCTTCAAAGCCAGGTGGTTGTTTAATATAAACTTCTTCATCAATCACCCCATAAACAAAGGCACACTTCACATCAAGCTGGTAGACATTGAAATCCTTGGATGCAGCATAAGCCATGAATATCCTTACAGCTTCAAGTCTTGCTACAAGAGCAAAGACATCAGTATAATCAATCCCTTCTTCTTGTGTGTATCCTTGGACAACCAGTCTAGCCTTATTTTTGATGATGATCCCTCTATCATCCTTCTTGTTCCTAAATACCCACTTGGTACCTATGATAGTCTTCCCTTGAGGAAGAGGGCACAAGTTCCACACCTTCTGTCTTTTAATTTGAAGCAACTCTTCTTGCATTGCTTCAATCCAACTTCCATCCTTTAGAGCCTCATCAACTTTCTTAGGCTCAATTTGGGATAAGAAACAAGAATGTAGACAAACATGGCTATCATGAGTTTGTCCTCTTGTTCTCACCCCAGAGTCAACATTTCCAATGATGTTTGTGGTGGGATGTGACTTGTGGATCCTGAGTTGAGGAATCACAACAAGTTGGTTGGACAGATCAAGATTAGAGAAATTTTGATCTGGCAAAGAAGAATCCCCCACCACATTAGCACACTTATCAAGAGAAACTTGATCCAATGAGTGTGTGACATCATTGATGTTGTCTTCAATGGAGTGGTTATCAGTATCAAGAAATTCTTGATATCTGTCACCACTATCTATTCCTCTTGCATTGGAGGTTCCTTCACCTGAATTCTGAGCCTCTAAATTGGACTTTGAGGGTAATTCAGTTGAATCGGCAGTATTTGTCATGCTTGTGCTGATTGTGTAACGCCCGGAATAATGTCGAAACGAGCCAGTTAATAATAATGGGCTTAGCCGGGATTATTTAAAGAAAACAAGCGAGAAATGGAGTATGGACCAGTAGACCTCGCGGGTTATGTGTTCGGCGAGTTTAAGGTCCCGGGAACGCCCGGAATATATAAACGGGTCAGCTTGAGCAACTCTCATTTGTAACTCAACACCCAACTTCTAGAGAGAGAGTGTAGAGAGAGAAAGTGGAGAGAAAGTGGTGATTCAAGGCTCGGTGGATCAAGAGATTGAAGATCGGTGTTTGTGGGCATCCAAACAACAAGAAAAGACCAAGAATCCAGGTATGAAACATCGTTTAATTGGTTCTTTAAGGGTAAACCTGGATTCTAGGGTTTGGGGTTTTTGAAAGTGGCAAAGAATCGCCCAAAACTCACGTTTTTGTGTAAGAAAACATGTAAGAATCTTAGATATAGCTTCTTGGGTGATAAACCAAGGTTTTGGGTGTAAAAGATTGAAGTTTTGGGTCGAAAATAGGTTGGTTCGTAATTTCAGCCCGTTCTGCAAAACTGGGTGTTCATCCAGAGAAATTATGTAGTCGTCCAGCGAAACTATGGATCTTCCTGCGAAACTATAGTTTCGCAGGTAGTCTCTCAGACTTGAATTTCCAACGAAAGTTGGGCGAAACTGGCAGCGAAAATTCCAGCGAAACTGCCAGCGAAGGTGGCAACAAAACTGCTGGCGAACCTAGCAGCGAAACTGCTGATCATGCAACGAAATTAGCAGCGAAATTAGGCAAAAATTAACCCCTTTGAGTGTTAACTTATCTGCAGGCTGTGTTGTGCGACCCTTGCTTAGAAAGCTTGATTGAAAAGCTACTCACTGAGTCCAGGTGAGTTTTAGATCCCCTATTTTAAAGGTTTTAAACTTGTTTGGGGCTGGAAATGCATACTGAATATATGTTTTAAATGTCCAAGAATTTAAAAGGTTTTAATAGGAAGATCGATTTTTCCATTAGGAAATGTGCCATATAAATGTTTAAAAATAAAAATTTTTCACGCTGACCTGGCGTTGCCCCTTGGACCCCACTAGGGGCTGCTGCCCTTAGGACCCGCTGTCAGGGGCTGCCGCCCCCGAACCCCCGCTGCCCCGCGGAGGGTCGGTTACGTTTTTATGTTGAACGTATGTGAATGGTTGATGCATGATGTTTATGATGATGTGTGATGGGGTATGTGACGTTTGTGTGATGCTATGTATGAATGTGTTATGTTGACTTTATGTTCCTATTACGTATTATGTTTTATAATACGTTATGTATGATGTATGACTTTACATGGTATGGCTATGAATGAACGTTAAGTATTATGTACGAAGTGAAAGATAACAATAATGAAAAGTGGAACGTAATAATGGTCTTGCAAGCAAGACTGAGGTGAGTGACTGTGTGTCACAACAGACTCGTAAGGGGTTTAATCCATGAGATTGACCCGAAGGGAGTCTTTGTGGCTCGAAGGGAGTCCTTGTGGCTCGAAGGGAGTCTTTGTGGCTCGAAGGGAGTCTTTGTGACTCGAAGGGAGTCTTTATGACTCGAAGGGAGTCTTTGTGACTCGAAGGGAGTCTTTGTGGCTCGAAGGGAGTCTTTGTGGCTCGAAGGGAGTCTTTGTGGCTCGAAGGGAGTCTTTGTGGCTCGAAGGGAGTCTTTGTGACTCGAAGGGAGTCTTTGTCGCTCGAAGGGAGTCTTTGTGGCTCGAAGGGAGTCTTTGTGGCTCGAAGGGAGTCTTTGTGACTCGAAGGGGATCCTTGTCGCGTACCCCAGTACTATCGGTCTTCGGACATGAGTCGGGTATTGCATGAGACAGGATCCATATTGAAGTGAAAGATAATGATGAATGTACGAAATGTACGAATTAAACAATGATGAAGATAATAATAATATTATCAATGTGTACGTATGATGTGTGATCGCATACGATTACGAAGGTTATGTTTTAACAAAAGTAAAGTATTTTATTTATAAAACTAGAACTCACTCAGCAACGCTGACTTTTTATGTATTTTCCAGTTGGCAGGTGATGGTTGCTGAGGATGGCATGGGGTAGCTACTTAGCAAGTTTTTGGGATGGCATCCATTTTATGTCAAATGACAATTTTTTGATGTAATGCAAACAATGAAATTTTTTTGTAATGGTTAACAATGATTGTATTGTCTTGCAAAAGTGGTCATTAATATATGAAATGGTTTGCTAAGTATTCCGCAGCGATGTTTTAGCTAATGTAAAAATATGTTTTATGTTTTATGTGCAATGATTGACCAGCTGTAAGCGTCCCGGGAATGGGGCCTTACAGATTGGAGCCTCAATGACAGGGTTAGTCACCATTAGAGCTGAAGTAGTCTTCTTGTTTGGTCTTCTCAGCTCAAATCTTAGGACAGGATCCTCTGTTGACCTGTTATCCATAGATCCTGAAACATTCTCACAAGATTTGTTAAAGCAGTTGGTAACTAAATCAAGATCAAATAGCCAATCCGGACCAGAACCTTTCACACAGGGTGTGTGTTCATTGTCACATTGGCTGACTCCTCAATGATTCTAGTTCTGAGATTGTATACTCTATAAGCCTTGGCTTGAGAAGAGTATCCAACAAAATGTCCATCATCTGATTTCTCAGCAAACTTAGCTATTTGATCTTTGGTATTCAAGATGGTGCAAGGACATCCAAATGTTCTGAGAAAAGCAATAAATAGTCTCCTTTTATGCCACAGTTCATAAGGAGTCTTACCATGTGTCTTAACTACTAAAACTCTGTTATGCACATAGCAGGCTGTGTTGACAGCCTCTGCCCAGAAGGTGATGGGCAGCTTAGAGTCAGACAACATAGTTCTTGCAGCTTCAATAAGTGTCCTGTTTCTCCTCTAAGCAACACCATTTATTGAGGAGTCCTGGGAGCACTATATTGTCTTGAAATACCCTTCTCATCACAAAATGTATCAAGGATTTGGTTTTTAAATTCTATTCCTTGATCACATCTTATGATTTTGACCTTGTGATCAGATTGATTCTCATTTTTCAGAATGAAATTCTTTAAGATTTCAGAGATTTCATCCTTAGTTCTAAGGAAAAACACCCAAGTGAATCTTGTAAAATCATCTATGATCACTAAACAGTATGAGGTCCTTCCTAGACTTATTACACTGGTGGGGCCAAACAGATCCATATGTAACAAGTGTAGGGGAGTAGTGTTAGAGTTCATTTCCTTTGGCTTGTGAGACACTTTGTGTTGCTTCCCTTTCAGGCATGCAACACAGTGGTCATCACTTATCAACTCATTCTTTGGTATTCCAGTTACCAAATCATTCTTAATCAGTTTATTCATATTTTTAATGTTTACATGGCATATTCTCTTATGCCAAAGAAGAGACTCATCACTATTTGCTTTAGATAGAAAGCAAGAAATCTCACCAGATGGAGATGCTTCCTGTAAGTCCATCTTGTACATGTTTCCTCTCCTGGGGGCTCTAAGCAAAATAAGCTCAGGAGGAATGTCAACCCCAGGCTTGAGAACAATGCACTCATGCTCAGTAAAGAGCATATGATGTTTTTGGTCACAAAATTAGGACACACTCAGAAGATTGTATCCAAGATCTTTGACAAAGTTTACCTTCTCAATGCTGAGCTTACCATTTGTAACCTTGCCCCTGCCAGTAATGTACCCTCCTGTATCTCCCCCAAAGGCAACTGGTCCTCCATCAATCCTTTCAAAGTTTTGAAGCAAGGACTCATTGCCAGTCATGTGCCTGGAGCAGCCACTATCAACAATCCAGATATTTTTGTTGGACTTTAGCTGTCCCTACACAAAAAGAGATGATTTAGTTACATTTGGAAACCCAAGCCTCATTGGTCTTGGGCTTATTAGAATGAGTTAAAGGCAATGAAACAGTAATAGATCCTATGCTCAAGTTTTAGGGATCAATTGCTGTTTCTAGTGATGAACTTTTAGCCACATGGTCTTCCTTCATCTTCCACACCACCTTTGAAATATTGGGCTTGACCTTCAATGCTTCGGAAGCTTTTGTGGCTTTGAAAGCTTTGGAGACTGATCCTTCGGAAGATCTTGCTTTCACTGTAGCAGGCCTCAGTACTTCGGAAGCATTCCTTTCTTCCGAGACCAATTTTCCTTCCGAAGGCAATGGTTCATTTGCCTTTTTCTTAATTTTGGAGCTTTCGAAGGAAACAGATTTTCCTTCCGAAGCTGTTTATTTCTTCTTCCTCTCAGAAGTTTTCTTCTTGATCATGTGGATAGTACCCTTTGGATTGTATTGACAATCCTTAGCCAGATGTGAGGTACTACCACACATAACACAGTCTATATCTTTTCTTCTGAGAGCCTTCTTTTCCAAAGAAGACTGGGCTTGAACACTTTCCTTTTCCTCTTTCACCTTTTCAGATGATGCAGCAAGCTTCTTAGGGTGAAGCTTGGTTTTAGAACAGGATGGTTCAGGCTGTGTAGCAGTGACGCACAACTGATCAATCTTCTTGTTGTTGCTGGAGTGAGTTGAAGCTGAAGTAAAACCCTTGGTACTAGAATTCTTGGCAGGATCTTTAGCTTTTATCACCTTGAACCTTGCAGAGACAAATACTTGTTTCTGTTTGGGATCAAAGGTGGTCTTGACCTCTTGAGCTTTTGTTGATCTTCTCTTTGCTCTTCTGATCAAGTTCTTCCTTTTTGTTTTGCTCAAACCAGCTTCTTTTTCCTCCTTAGGAGCATGGTGACCCTTTTTGGATTTACTCTCTTCACTCACCTCAAAGTCATCCCTCACCTTCTCCTCTTCATCCTCTTCATCACTGGGGTCATGGATGGAAGCTCATCTTGACCAGTTCCACACCTTGGAGATCTAACAGATAGTAGAGAGTATGGAGGAGCTATCTCACTAGATCCCAGTCCCTGCTTGTTCTGATAACACACTTTTGCATGCAGAGATGAAGATATCATGTTCTTGAAGGTTTCCTCTTCAAGAACATAATTTTCTGCCCTGGCTTTGCTGATCACAAGCTCAGCCTGGCATTCAGTCAACTTGGTAATGAGATCCTTAATTTGAGTCCTGTAATTTGTTTGCTCATGTTTAAGAGTTGAAACTGTTTTTTCTAGATCTTCTATCTTAAGTTTATAGTCATTTTCTGCTCTTTTAAAATCAGCTTTTAGAATATTCAAGGACACAATGTCAGATCTCATTTCCAACTTGTAGGACCTGTATCTATTTACTTTAGCAATACAATCAGGAGAGCATAGATGTTCAAGTACCTTGGCTTCATCGTGGTCAGCCATGAGTGCTTGGTTTTGAGATGCATCTTCAGCTTGAAAGCTCCAGTCAAAGCCTCCTTCTTCAACAGCAACTGTAGCTTGCTGTCTTGGCTTCTCATTCTGGTGCCCTCTTTCAGTGTAGTTTGGTGTGGATGAGGCTTGGCCACCATTTGATTTGGGTGCCTTGCATTCTCTAGCAAAGTGTCCCATCTGGTTACAGTTGTAACACTTGAGTTTGCTCTTGTCCAGCCCAAACTTGCCACTAGCAGCATTGCTAGGAAACCTTCTCCCAGTCCTCTTGTAGAATTTTTTGGCTCTGTGAGTGAGAAGAGCCATCTGCTGGACTATCTCCATATATTCCAGATCATCTGGATGGATACAGTCCAGGTCTTCAAGAGTAAAGAGAAAGTTGCCTGAACTTTCATCAGTGGAAACAAAAGCTTGAGAGGAGCTTGTCTCTTGGAAGGGACTTCCTTGGATGTAGCTCTCTCTTGGTGTCTCTGGGAAGGTGATGAAAGGGCCCTTTTGTGAAGTCTCAGGGTAGCAGATGAGATGATGCTGTGGTTCTCTGCTATCCCTTTCAACAACATGGAGGGCTGAACTCTGGTGAGTGTTGGAGCTACGAGATGAATTTTGCATATTCATCTCCATCTGGTATCCATTGAGTATCCCATACAACTCCGTGAGAGTAAGGGTCTTGAGGTTTTCAGTCCTCTTTATGACCAAATAGTAGTGTGTCCATTGTCTTGGAAGAGAGGACATGAACTTCCTAACAATATCCCTGTTCTTAATAGTTACCCCAACATCAGCCAGAGTATCCATAATCTCAACATACCTGAAGTATTGTTGAGTCATGGTTTCACCTGTCTTGAAGGTGAAATTTTCAAACTGCTGCTTCAGGAGATCCTTCTTGTTCTCCTTGGCTTCATTTGAACCCTCATACATTAGTTTCAGTGTATCCCATAGCTGTTTAGCGGTCTTGCACTTCTTGAAACCTTTGTAGATGGAGTTTGGAAGAGCAGTTTGGGGGCTGTCATGGCTTTCTGATCAACGTCAATTCTTTTCCAGTCTTCATCAGAAAAGTCAGCCCTCACCTTTGGTATCATGCCACCACCAGCAGCAGCTGAAGAGGTGCATGGTACATGAGGTCCATCTACAATAGACTCCCACATCCTGGAATCTTAAGACTTGATAAAGCCTTCCATTCTTTGACACCAAATGTCAAAATCCTCAGGAGTGATCAGTGGGGACTTTGTCATTGTTCCAGTTTCCATATCAGCTTTGGAGATAGCTGCCATTTGAAGAGTTAAGTGATGTGTGTTACTAAGAGGTTTTGAAGATGGTGAGATCTTGCAAACAAGAGCCTGGAATGCTCTGATACCAAATGCAGGACCGTTAAAAAGGGACTTTGCACTTAGTTAACACACTTAGGAGGATCTTTAGGATCACTTAACAACTCAAATGGGGAACTTAGAACTTTTAAACAGATGATACAATGCACAACACAAGTAAAGTAAGAGCAAGAACACAAGAAATAATTTTCAAGGAAGTAGTATATTGCTTCTTCAGTTCTATTACAAGTGTTTGCACTGATATTTGAAATACAAGAACCTTTGACTTTTTATACTAAACCTACAACCGTCAATATGCAAAAAGACAGTTGGATGTGACTAATCTAGACAACAAGATCAGCCTAAAGTCAAAAGGCAGATTGCCTTTTGACTAGTGACTATGACAGGCCATAGTTCACTGACTTTCCTATTACAAAAAGCCAAATAGGAAACAAATACAGAAACTTGCAGACAAAGACCTTATCTACTTTATCATAAAGCATGGAGGTTTCACCAACTTATGATAGTTGGTGAACCACCAGAGCATGCAGCGGATAGGAGGTTGCTTTATGATAAACTTGATAGAAAAAGTGTCGTTTCTCTTTCTTCTAAAGTAATCAGTCTTATCTTTATTCAGCTTCGGAAGACTTTGTCTTGAGAGCTTCGGAAGACTTCATCTTTAACCTTCGGAAGAGTTGAGTCTTTGGCTTCGAAAGACTTGACACTTAGTGTAAAGTTTTCTCAGTAGTTTCTTCTGAACATTGGCTTTGGAAGATTTTACACTTAGCATTTTTCTTGAGTGTGTAAAACTTCCGAAGCTAGTTCTTCTTTGTTCCTTAGTGCATGTTGGAAGACCTGGTTGTTTTGGCATCTTTTGATTGATCCTTTGGTTGCATCAGCCTCTTAACCTTAGAGGTTCCTACATGTATGCCCGTGCAGCTAAAGGAGAAAAAACATTTGTTGTGTTCTCACCTGGTAAGGAACTAAGCTTCGTGCTAAGTTCAAAAGATAAAGTAAACGATTAAGCTAAAGTAAAAAAGATAAGTATGGGTAACGCGATGCTATAGTGATTGTTATGGGGATAACATAACGATAAAGAAATGATAAAGGGAAAGCTAACGTTAAAGTTTGGTTATCAAACGAGTTCGATTACGATGTTGATGAACGAGGTTAAAGTTTTTATGATGTTGATATATGATACAGTTTTGTTAAAGTAAACCTAGATCTCACTCAGTGTCGCTGACTTTTGTATGCATATTAGATTGACAGGTTTGCTATACATTTTTGGGGGTGAGCTTGGCATGGATGGGAGAGAGCTACCTGGCACGTGATCGAGACTGGCATCCCGGCATAGAGCTTTAGTTAGATAGCTAAAGTGATCTTTTGATGTAAATGTTTAGCGATAGAAAATTTTGTACATTCCACTTCGTATATTAATGAAATTTAATGTTCAAGAACTTGTGTTTCTGATGTCCAAATCCAACTGTGGGGTTTCTGGAACAGGGCTTTACAAGTTGGTATCAAAGCCATAGTTTGAGAGTTTTAGACACTCTGATGTCTAGACACGAATTGAGAATAGGATCGAGTAATGGATGCCAGTGCCAGTAGTTCCATGCTAGGAAGGTTACGACTGTTAGAGGTTCATTGAGGTTATAGTGCTATTAGTGAGGTTGAGAGCTGATGTGACTTAGGATAGGAAACATTTAGGGCATGAAGAGTAAAGTAAGTAGTTAATTACAACTGGACACTGTCATTAGAAACTTACCTTACTTAACATGATCTGAACTATTACCTGGAATGATAATGTTAGCATTCTGTATCTTATAGCAAGCTATGGCTGGAAGAAAAGCTTCTCTAGGAGGTGCTCGTGGTGGTAGGGGTAGACCACCAATCACCAGGAACCAAAAGCAGACTACTGAGGAGGTGCCTGTGGACTCTGTTCACACATCTAACAAGGAAAACTCTCATCACTCCAAAGAGAGGATTACCTTGGAACCTGTTGTCAGGGAGGCTATCACCGAAGAGGTCCACAAGATCCTTCAGGACATCATGCCTTCGATCATGACTGAGGTCATAAAGGAGGTAACCAAGGAGTGGACGTTGAAGGCAAAGAATAAAGCTAGCAAGAAAGATAGTGAAGGTACCGGGGAAGGCTTGGGGAAGGATGGGAAAGACAAGGGGGATGAAACTGATGGGGATTTAGCCAAAGGGTGTTCATATCGCATCTTCAAGGGGTGCAATCCTCCATCCCTAGATGGCAAGGGTGGTGCTATTGCCACTCTCCAGTGGGTGTCTGAGATGGAAGCGGTGATTGAGATCAGTGAATGTAGGGCTGACCAGGCTATGAAGTTCGCAACTCACTCATTTGTTGACGACGCTATTCATTGGTGGAACACCATCAAGCAGACTAAAGACCCTCATGAGTTCAAGAACTTGAAGTGGAATGACCTGAAAGAGATTGTGATAAGAAAGTTCTGCCCTCAGAATGAGATCAACAGGGTAGAAAGGGAATTTTTGGGTTTCAAAACTGGAAGTATGACCCACAGGCAGTACACATCTCGCTTCAATGAGATGGCCAGGTTGGTGCCTCACCTGGTGAGTACTGAGGAGAGGAGGATGAAGTGTTATGTGCAGGGTTTGCCTTCAAAGGTCAGGACGTATATGAAGGCAAGCGGGCTAAAGACCTTCGAGTCTTTGGTGGAGTTGAGTGGGATAGTGTATGATCATATGGTGACTGATGAGCTCGTTGAGGGGGCAAAGAAGAAGAGTTGGCCGGGAAATGTGAAGCGAGAGAGAAATGAGAGGTCTGCTGCTCAGGCCAAAAAGATGAAGGTGGAATCGTCCGGTGATTGCCGAAAATATGGGAGAAAGCATACGGGCGAATGCAGACTCGGTTCGAGTCTGTGTTTTAGATATGGAAAGATGGGGCATTTCTCCAAGGATTTCCCTAATCTGGTAAAGTGCTACAACTGTGGCAAGTTAGGACACTACAGCGGAGAATGTAAAGAGGCGAAAGTGGTTGACTCGGCTAAGGGAAAGGAGGTTGAGAAGGAAAAAAGAGGTGGTGACAAGCCAAGGGCCAAAGCTAGGGCTTTCATGATGACCAGAGAGGAGGCCAGAGCGGAGCGGAATCTGATATTATGTCAGGTATGCTCCCAGTTAACAACATACTTGCTTCTATTCTGTTTGATTCTGGTGCAAGTAAGAGTTTTATAGCTGCCACCTTCTGTGATATGATGAATGCTAAGGCCAAAGAAATAGATCATATGTTTGAGGTAGAAACTGCCATTGGAAAGACTACTAAGATAACTGAGGCCTTAGAGGATTGTAGCATAGAATTGGAAGGTCACAGATTCCCCGCTAGGTTGTTTGTTATGACCCTAGGAGGATTTGACTTCGTGTTGTGTATGGACTGGTTAGCCACCTACGAGGCTAACATAGTTTGTCAGAGGAAGAAGATTCAGTTGAAAGCGCCCGACGGTAGCTTAGTCACAATTTACGGCGACAGGATCTGTGAAGTTCCGGAGATGATTTCTATGATAAAGGTTGAGAAGTTTACGAGACGAGGGTGCGAAGCATTCTTGGCATACGTTAAAGATGCTAAAGCTGAAACTATAGAGTTGACAGATGTGCCCGTGGTGTGTGCCTTCCCAGATGTGTTCCCTAATGACTTGACAGAGGTACCACCTGATTGGGAGATAGAGTTTCAGATCAATCTTGTGCCAGGAGCTCAGCCCATCGCTAAAGCGCCGTATCGTCTGGCTTCGTCAGAGTTGAATGAGTTATTAGCCCAACTATAGGACATTTTCGATAAAGGATTTATCAGACCGAGCATTTCTCCTTAGGGTGCTCCGGTGTTGTTCGTGAAGAAAAAGGATGGTAGCATGCGAATGTGTATAGACTACAGGGAGCTGAATAAGCTCATGGTGAAGAATAGATACCTGTTACCTCAGATAGATGATCTGTTCGACCAACTACAAGGCATGAGTTGGTTCTTAAGGATTGATCTTCGGTCATATTATCACCAGCTAAAGGTTAAGGAACTGGATATCCCAAAGACTGCATTTCGGACACGATATGGGCATTATGAATTTCTCATGATGTCATTTGGTCTAACCAATGCTCCTGCAGCATTCATGGGCTTGATGAATAGGGTTTTTCGACCGATGCTCGACAAATCTGTGATAGTCTTCATAGACAATATCCTGATCTACTCGAAGAATGAGGGAGACCACGCCTGTCACCTCTGTGAGGTGCTGGAAACTCTAAGAAGGGAGAAGTTGTATGCGAAATTCTCCAAGTGCGTATTTTAGTTACGCGAGGTACAGTTTCTGGGTTATGTGATTAACCCAGAAGGAATCATGGTTGATCTTGCTAAGGTGGAGGCGGTGATGAAGTTAAATTTGCCTAAAACGCCATCTAAAATCCGAAGCTTCCTCGGATTGGCGGGTTATTACCGGAGATTCATCCAGGATTTTTCCAAGATTGCCTCGCCGTTGACCAAGTTGACGAGGAAGGATTTGAAGTTTGAATGGAGCGACAAATAAGAGAATGCATTCATGGAGTTAAAGAAAAGATTGACACAAGCTCCGGTGCTAACGTTACCGGAAGGGAATGAGGACTTGGTTGTCTATTCTGATGCTTCTTATCAGGGGTTAGGGTGCGTACTAATGCAGCGAGGTAAAGTCATAGCATACGCATCTTGACAGTTAAAGGTTCACGAGCTGAACTACCCTACCCACGATCTAGAGCTGGCTGCTGTGGTATTCGCGTTAAGGATATGGAGACACTACTTATATGGTGTCAAATGTATGATTTTCATGGACCACAAAAGCTTAAAGTATTTCTTCGAGCCGAAGGATCTTAGTATGAGGCAGAGACGATGGTTGGAGCTCATAAAGGATTACAACTGTGAGATTCATTATCACCTGGGTAAGGCTAACGTGGTAGCTGATGCCCTAAGCCGGAAGGAGGACCGGGAACCAATTCGGGTGAGATCTTACCGGTTGATTGTGACTCCTGATGTGATAAGGCAAATCTGCAAAGCTCAGAAAGAAGTTCTAAAGCCTGAGCACGTTAATGAAGAAAGGATGAAGGGGCAGAATGCGAACCTGGAAGAAAACGCCAATGGTGTCAAAACTAGGTTTGGGCGCATGTGGATTCCTAGACATGGAGGTTTGCGATAGAAAGTATTGGATGAAGCCCACAAGACTCGCTACTCTATTCACCCGGGAACCAACAAGATGTACCATGATCTAAAGAAGAATTACTGGTGGCCGGGAATGAAAGCCGACGTAGCAAGGTATGTAGAAAGGTGCTTGACCTGTCTCCGGGTTAAGGCCGAGCATCAGAAGCCATACGGGAAAATCCAATGCTTGGAAATTCCCGAATGGAAGTGGGAGCATATTACTATGGATTTCATAACGAAGCTACCTCGTACAACTAAAGGTTATGATGCCATATGGGTCATAGTGGCAGACTGACAAAGAGTGCTCACTTTCTACCCATCCGAGAGACGTATAACTCGGAGCGGCTTGCCGAAGTGTTCATCAATGAGATAGTTGCCCGTCATGGTGTGCCAGTGTCAATTGTCTCCGACAGGGATACGCGGTTTACATCCAAATTTTGGAAGAAGTTCAATGATGCGATGTGAACTAGATTGCACATCAGTATAGCATACCACCCACAGACGGATGGCCAATCCGAAAGGACTATACAGACCTTGGAGGACATGCTTCGGGCATGCATCATAGACTTTGGTGGGAGCTGGGATAGTCATCTACCATTGGCAGAGTTCTCATACAATAACAGCCACCATGCCAGTATTGGTATGCCCCCGTATGAGATGTTGTATGGCCGGAGGTGTAGGACCCCGATATGCTGGGGAGAGATCGGTCAGAAGGAGTTAGGGAGTACTGAGGTCATCGAGACGACCAATGAGAAGTTGGGCAGGATTAAAGCCTACATGAAAGCCGCTAAAGATAGACAGAAATCCTATGCCGACAAACATCGAAGACCAATTGAGTTTAACGTCGGTGATAAAGTAATGCTAAAGGTGTCACCTTGGAGAGGAATCATTCGATTCCGAAAGAGAGGAAAGTCGAGCCCTCGATTTGTTGGGCCTTTCAGGATCGTAGCTCGTGTGGGGGAAGTGGCGTATAGGCTGGAATTACCAGATGCATTGAGTGGAATACATCCTACCTTCCACGTATCACATCTGCATAAGTGTCTAGCGGACGAAGATGCTCATGTTCCACTGGAAGATGTGGAGATTGATGAAAGACTGAACTACGTGGAACAACTCATAGTAATAATAGATAGAAAGGAGAAGCGACTGAGGAATAAAGTAGTTCCACTCGTCTGAGTGCAGTGGAAGCATAGAAAGGGGTCAGAGTCCACGTGGGAGTCCGAAGATGAGGTGAGACAGCATTGTCCTCAGTTGTTTGAGGAATGATAGGTTTCGGGGACAAAACCAAAATAAGGGGGTGGACTTGTAATGCCCCGAATTTTTTTGATTAAAGGCAAAGTTCTCGCGTGAGAAGTTGAGTTCTCGCGCGAGTCATGATGTTCCTGCGTGGAGGACAGTTCTCGCGTGACTGGAAGTTCTCACACGAGAAGTCAGGCGAAAAGTTTGAGCTGGGTATAAATAGCTTAGAACACCCCGCCAGACCCTAGTTTCACGCGAGAAGTACTGCTGCTAGAGAGAGAAAGCGGCTGCGATGAGATAGAAAGTGAAGAAATGAAGTGTTTAAGGTATGTAACTCATGTAGTATCTCGTGTTATGTACTAAGGATATATTATTGATGTATAAAGCGCATGATTATGTAGTTTTTGCTTGGTTAATGTTTCGGGAAAGTTGTGGTTGTGCTGGAACTTCAAGAGGTGAGTTCTAGTCCCCTCTTTTACATGTTTTATCATGTTTTGGGACTAATATGCATACTTAAATGAATGTTTTGTAAAAGAATGATGTTTATAACTGTTATTGCATGTTTTGGGTGTTAAAGTTGTTAAAGGAGTGATAACTTGTGGATAAAGTTGTGTACAACAAAAAGTTATCGCACGAGAGGTAAGTTCTCGCGCGAAATGTGATTATTGGCGGCTGACGGTTATCTATTGAAAGTTCTCGCGCGAATGATGATGTTCTCACGCGAATGATGATGTTCTCGTGTGAATGATGATGTTCTTGCGCGAATAATGATGTTCTCGCGTGAAAACTTTGGACTGTTACATGTTATGTTACCCCGTAAGCGTGCGTTAATATAGACTTAATAATGAGCTTAATGCTAATGAATTAAAGTATGTATGTAGATATATTATATATATCATGATAGTTAAAGGCTAAAGAAGGATGATAATTCACATGTGAAACGCTAAAGAACAGTTACCCTGTTACCCGATAAAGCACAGCTATGAAAACGTTAAAGCACTAAAGAAGTCTTGCAAGCAACTGATAGGAGATATGCTTGGAGCATTCTCGCATTGGAGTTACACATCGGTGTGCTCACATAGGAGTATACTTTGGGTATGCCCGTGCCGTTAAATGAGAATTGTATTCGTGCATTCTAGCATAGGAGTTACACATCGGTGTGCTCGCATAGGGGTATACTTTGGGTATGCCCGTGCCGTTAAAGGAGAATTGTATTCGTGCATTCTCGCATAGGAGCTACACGTCGGTGTGCTCACATTAGGGTATACTTTAGGTATGCCCGTACCATTAAAGGAGATATGCTTGATGAACGAGGTTAAAGTTTTTATGATGTTGATGTATGATACAGTTTTGTTAAAGTAAACCTAGAGCTCACTCAGTGTCCCTAACTTTTGTATGCATATTAGATTGGCATCCAGGCATAGAGCTTTAGTTAGATAGCTAAAGTGATCTTTTGATGTAAATGTTTAGCGATAGAAATTTTTGTACGTTCTGCTGCATATATTAATGAAATTTAATGTGTGAGAACTTGTGTTTCTGATGTCCAAATCCAACTGTGGGGTTTCCGGAACGGGGCCTTACACCAATTCTTTCGAAGCCAAATTTGAAGTCTTTTGAAGCTCCAAAGACAAAGTCTTCCGAAGCCAAAGATTGATTTCTTCCGTAGATAGAGAAGGCATGTCTTCTCTGACATACTTTTGTTAAAAGCTGAAACACCTTCCGCTACCATCTCTTATGACTGACCAACTAGCATGAGTTGGTGAAAAGTCTATATTTTTGTCAACTATAGATTAAGGTGTTGAGTCTGTAACTTTTCAACTATGTACTTTTATCCTTTTTGTAATAGATTAGGATGTGAGCTATGGCATGTCATAGTCACTAGTCAAAAGGCAATCTACCTTTTGACTCTATATTGATCTTGTTGTCTAGATTAGTGTTTCCAACTGGGCTTCAAAGTATGGCCGATTGTAGGATGTAGTATAAAGTATCTCAAGTACTTGTATTCAGAATTAAGCTTTGTAACACTTGTAAGAACTTGAGAGCAATATACATCATTCTTGAAAACCATATTATCTTGTTCTTGTTCTTTCTTTAAATGTTCTTTGTTTCAACCAAGCCGGTTCCTTATTAGATCTGCTAAGTGTTCCAAGTCTCTCTACCTTGTGAAATTGTTGCATTGACCACCCTTCAGCGGTCCTGCAATTAGTATCAGAGTGTTTCAAGCTCTTGTTTAAACGATCTCACCTGCTCAAATGGCAACTCTCACAAAGGCTGATATGGAAACCAGTACCATGACAAAGTCTCCACTGATCACTCCTGATGACTTCGATACTTGGTGCCAACGTATGGAAGGGTTCATCAAGTCTCAAGAAAGCAGGATGTGGAGATCTGTTGTTGAAGGTCCTCACATCCTAAGCACCTCTTCAGCCACTACTGGAGGTGGGATGATACCAAAAGAAATGGCTGACAACTCTGAAGAAGACTGAAAAAAATAGATGTAGATCAGAAGCCATTATCGCTCTTCAAACTGCTCTTCCTAACTACATATACAGAGGCTTCAAGAAGTGTAAGACTGCTAAGCAGCTCTAGGATGCACTAAAGTTCATGTATGAGAGGTTTGAGAAAGCCAAGGAGAACAAGAAATATATAATGAAGCAGCAGTTTGAAAACTTTACCTACAAGATAGGTGAAACCATGACGCCACAATACTTTGGGTATGTTGAGATTGTGGATACTCTAATGGATGTTGGAGTAAAACTTGAGAATAGGTACATAGTGAGGAAGTTCATGTTCTCTCTTCCCAGACAATGGACTCATTATTGTGTGGCTATCAAGAGAACTTAGAACGTGTCTACTCTTACTCTCATAGAGCTGTACGGTATCCTTAGTGGTTACCAGATGGAGATAAACTTGCAAAATCCATCAAGCAGCTCTTCTAACAATCAGTAGAGTTTAGCCCTTCATGTGGTTGAAAGGGACAGTAGAGAATGACAGCATCATCTCATCTGCTTCCCTGAAAACTCATAAAAGGGTCCTTTTATCACCTTCCCTAAGACACCAAGGGAGAGTTACATTCAAGGAAGCTCATTCCAAGAGACAAGCTCTGCTCAAGCCTTTATGTCTATTGATGAAAGTTGTCGCAACTTTCTCTTCGCTCTTAAAGACTTGGACTGCATCCATCCAGATGATCTGGAGTACATGGAGATAGTTCAACAGATGGCATTTCTCACTCATAGAGCCAAGATGTTCTACAAGAGAACAAGAAGGAAGTTCCCAAGCAATGTGGACAGTGAAAAGTTCAGGCTGGATAAAAGCAAGGTGTAGTGTTACAACTATAACCAAATGGGACACTTTGCTAGAGAGTGCAAGGCACTAAGGACAAACGGTGGCCAAGCACAATCTGGACCATACTACACTGATGCAGCTCCCAGAACTGAGAAGCCAAGCCAGCCAAAACAACATGCTGCTGTTGCTGTTGAAGAAGGAGGCTTTGACTAGAGCTTTCAGGTAGGAGATGCTTCTCCAAACCAAGCACTGATGGCTGATCATGAAGAAGCCAAGGTATTAGAACATCTTTGTACTCCTGAATGCGTTGCTAAAGTGAATATGTACAGGTCCTACAACTTGGAATTGAGATATGACCTTAAGTCCTTAAACATTTTAAAATTTGATTTTAAAAGAGCAGAAATTGATTATAAACTTACAATTGAAGATTTAGAGAAAACAATTTCTACTCTTAAGCATGAGCATACAAACTACAAAACTCAAATCAAAGATCTCATAACCAAGTTAACTGAATGCCAGGCTGAGCTTGTGATCAGCAAATGTTCTTGAAGAGGAAACCTTCAAGAACATAATATCCACATCCTTGCATGCAAAAGTTTGTTACCAAAATAGGCAGAGACCAGGGTCAAGTGAGATAGCTCCTTCACACACACTCCTATCTGTTAGACCTCTAAGGTGTGAAACTTGTCAAGATGAGCTACCTCCTATTGATCCTATCCAAAAGAAGGATGAAGATATAGAGGAGATAGTGAAGGACAAAACTAAGGTGAGTGACAAGGGTTACCCTAAGAAGGGACACTATTCTCCGGGAGAGAAGAAAGAACCAGGGATGGCCAAGTCTACAAGGAAGAACTTTATAAGGGCAGCCAAAAGAAAGTCAAAGAAAGCCCAAGAGATCAAGGCCACCTTTAACTTCAAGCAAAAGCAAGTTTTTATTTCTGCTAGATTTGAAGTGGTAAGGACTGAAGACTCAACAATGGACTCTAGTACCAGGAGTCCTAGTTCATGTCCAAATCATCCTAGTCAAGAGAAGAAGGCTGATCAAATGTGCACCACTGATGTACAGCCTAAACCATCCAATTCCAAGAGCAAGCCTCACCCTATGAAGCCTGCTACATCATCTGCGAAGATGAAGATAGAAGTGGAAAGTGATCAAGCTCAGTATCCTATTTAGAGGAAGACTCTCAGAAGCATGCCAACTAAATGCATCATGTGTTGTAGTACTTCTCACTTTGCTAAGGATTGCATCTATAATCCTAAAAGTACTCTCCATATGACCAAGAAGAAAACATTTGAGAAGAAGAATAAGAAGATAGTTTTGGAAGGAAAATCTCTTCCTTTCGGAAGATCCAAAGTGAAGAAGAAGATAAGTGAAGACTTACCTTCGGAAGAAAATTTAGTCTCAAAAGAAAAGAATGCTTCCGAAGTACTGAATCTACTGTAGTGGATGCAAAAGCTTTCAAAGTTCAAGTCTCCAAAACTTCCGAAGTCATCAAACCTTATGAAGTATTGAAGGCCAAGTATTGTCTTCCATAGATGGTGTGGAAGATGAAGGAAGGCCATGTGACCGAAAGTTCTTCATCAACAATACTAGATGATCTCAAAGCTTGCATATAGGATCAGTTACTATTGCATTATCTTTTGTTCACTTTGACAAGCCCAAGACCATAGAGGCTTCGGTTTCCAAAGGTAACTAACCATCTCTTTATGTGCAGGAATAGCTAAAGACCAAAGGGAATGTATGGATCATTGATAGTGGTTATTCTAGGCACATGACAGGCAATAGCTCTTTGCTTCAAAACTTTGAGAAATTTGATGGAGGGCCAGTTTCTTTTAGAGGAGAATCAAGTGGTTACATTACTGGAAGGGGCAAGATCACAAAAGGTAAGCTCAACATTGAAAAGGTAAATTTTGTTAAGGAGCTTGGGTACAATCTCTTGAGTGTATCCTAATTTTGTGACCAGAGACATAACATGCTATTTACTAAGCATGAGTGCATTGTTCTCAAGCCTTGAGTGGTCATTCCTCAAGAGCATATCCTGCTAAGAGCCCCCAAGAAAGGGAACATGTACAAGATGGATTTATAGGAAACATCCCCTTCAGGAGAAGTTTCTTGCTTTCTATCTAAAGCTAATAGTGATGAGTCTTTCCTCTGGCATAAAATAATGTGCCATGTAAACTTTAAAAACATGAATAAATTAATTAAGAATGATTTGGTAACTAGAATGCCAAAGAAAGAGATTACAAGTGATGACCATTGTGTTGCATGCCTGAAAGGGAAGCAACACAAAGTGTCACACAAGCCAAAGGAAATGAACTCCATCACTACTCCCCTTTACTTATTACATATGGATCTCTTTGTTTCCACCAGTGTAATAAGTCTAGGAAGGACTTCATATTGTTTGGTGATCACAGATGACTTAAAAAGATACACTTGGGCCTTTTTCCTTAGAACTAAGGATGAAACCCTTGATATCTTAAAGAGTTCCATTCTGAAAATTAAGAATCAATGTGATCACAAGGTCAAAATCATAAGATGTGATCAAGGAACTAAATTTAAGAACTAAATCCTTGATACATTTTGTGATGAGAAGGTTATTACAAGACAATACAATGCTCCCATGACTCCTCAGCAAAATGGTGTTGCTGAGAGAAGAAACAGGATACTTATTGAAGCTGCAAGAACCATGTTATCTGACTCTAAACTGCCATCACCTTCTAGGCAGAGGCAGTAAACACTACCTGCTATGAGCAGAATAGATTTTAGTGGTCAAGACTCATGGAAAGACTCCTTATGAACTGTGGCACAAAAGGAGACCTTTCATTGGTTTCTTTAGATCATTTGGATGTTCTTACACCATCTTGAATACCAAGGATCAAATAGCCAAATTTGCTAAGATTGGACACTCTTCCCAAGCAAAGGCTTATAGAGTATACAATCTTAGAAATAGAGTAGTTGAGGAGTCAGCAAATGTGACCTTCAATGAGCACAAACCCAGTATGAAAGGTTCTGGTCCTGATTGGTTGTTTGATCTTGATTTAGTTACCAAGTGTTTTTACAAATGTTGTGAAGATGTTTCAGGATCTACAGGTAGCTTATCAACAGAAGATTTTGATCCAAGATTTGAGCTAAGAAGACCAAGTGTTCAAACTACTTCAGCTCTAGTGGTAACTAGCCCTGCAGTTGGTAATCCTATCAGCACAACCATGACAAATTCTTCTGCTGATACATCTGAGGTGCTTATAAATTCTAGCACAGAGGCACAAAACTCAAATGAAGGAATTTCCAATGTGGGAGGAGATAGAGGTGGTGATAGTAATCAAGAATTTCTTGATGCTGATAACCACTCCATAGAAGACAACATCAATGATGTAACACACTTATTTGATCAAGTTTCTCTTGATAAGTGTGTTAATGTGGTGGATGACACTTAATCACTAGATATGAATTTCACTAATTTAGATCTGTCCAACCAACTTGCTATGATTCCTCAATTGAGAATCCACATGTCACATCCCACCACAAACATCATTGGAAATGTTAAGACCGGGGTGAGAACAAGAAGACAAACCCATGACAAAAATATTTGTCTTCATTCTTGTTTCTTGTCCCAGAGTGAGCCTAAGAAGATTGATGAGGCTCTAAAGGATGGATGTTGGGTTGAAGCAATACAGGAGGAGCTGCTTCAATTCAAGAGACAAAAGGTTTGGAATCTATGTCCTCTTCCTCAATGGAAGACTACTATAGGTACCAAGTGGGTATTCAGGAATAAAAAAGATGATAGAGGACTTGTCATCAAGAACAAGGCAAGACTAGTTGTTCAAGGGTACACACCACAAGAATGGATTGACTACACTGATGTTTTTGTTCCTGTAGCAAGACTTGAAGCTGTTAGGATATTCCTTGCCTTTGCTGCATTCAAGGATTTCAAGGTCTACCAACTTGATGTCAGGTGTTCCTTCTTATATGGGGTGATTGATAAGGAAGTGTATATCAAACAACCACCTGGCTTTGTAGACCCAAATCATCCTGATTATGTTTACAAGCTTGACAAAGCTCTCTATGGGTTGCGTCAAGCTCCAAGGAAGTGGTATGAGACACTATCATAATATCTCTGTTAGCATGAATACAAGAGGGGTACTATTGATGGAACACTCTTCATCAAAGGAACAGGAAATGACTTGATGCTGCTTCAAGTTTATGTAGATGAAATCATCTTTGGGTCAACTAATCCGAAGCTCTACAAAGACTTTGAGAAGCTGATGAAAGATAGATTTGAAATAAGTGCCATGGGGGAACTCAATTTCTTTCTAGGAATTCAAGTGAAGCAGGTTGACAATGGCATCTTTATAAACCAGTCAAAGTATGTGCAAGACATACTTGCCATATTTCATCTAACTGAGTGTAAGGTTGCTAAGACACCCATAGCCAGAAACCACTCTCTAGGACCTAATCTTGAGGGGGAGTGTGTTGATGAACATCTATACAGGGCTATGATTGGGTCTCTTATGTACCTCACAGCCAGCAGGCCTGATATCATGTTATCTATATATTTATGCAAGTTATCAAGCCAACCCCAAGATGTCACACCTGGTTGTTGTCAAGAGAATTCTCAGATATCTCAAAGGTGTTCCCAAACTAGGCCTTTGGTATCCATAGAATTCTGACTTCAATCTGTCTGTGTAACACCCCGAATTTTTATTTAAAAGACGTGAAAAGAAAAGTGTCTAGAAAGAAAAGTAAATGGGCACAAGTTGAAGGGGGCAAAGTGCAAAAGGTGCACGAACTAATTATTTTAGTATAAATGAGGGTATGGCCGCCCCATAAAGCAGCAGATCTGCTTTTGGCCTCGGCTGAAGAAGAAAAAGAGCAAGAAATCGGGTTTTTGGAGAAGAAGAAGGAAGAAGAAGCTGCAAAAGGTTAGTTTCTTGGGTTTATGTTCGGTTTTAGCTTAGCTTGCAGCTTGTAACCGAAGTTCTCGGTGTTTTAGAAGGTTGTTCTCGGAATTTCGAGGCTGAAATCGCAAGTGGAGGTGTTTGGTTTGAAGAGCTGCTTCAAGGTGAGTTTCTAGATCCCTTTTTTACTAGTTTTCTAAGTGTTTGGGGCTGTTATGCATACCGGGCAGAAGGTTTCTAAACCAAACCGTGAGTTTAAGCATGATGTTCGATTGTGTTCTTTTGATGTATGTTTTTAGATGTTTTCCTAAGATGTGTATGATGTTTAGGTTGTTATAAGTATGTAGTTTGATAGATCTATGCCAAGGGTGTGTTAGGATGATGATTGGGAGATAGAAATAGCATCAGTTACGTTGCAGGTTAATCTGTTCATCCACATTTGCTGAATATTCAGCAGCTAAGTCTTTTGTTCATCCGCATTCGCTACAGTGTCATCCGCATTTGCTACAGTTCCCTGCGCAATTGCTTCAGTCATCCGCATTTGGTTCATGCGCATTTCTTTGGGACAATTGGAATATTTTCTGAAGTGTTCATCCGCATTTGTTGTATGTTCATCCGCATTTGGTTACTTATGCGCATTTGTCTGTTCATTGTTCTTGCTCATCCACATTTCTTTGGGGACTTGGGCGCTTTTCTGGAAATCTTGAGAAGTAGAACTTAGTGCTAAGAAATGATGTCTCGGGGCTGCTTATGCTTATTTATGATGTGATGGCTTGTGAGGATGTTTATGATGTGAATGTTGTGGTTCTATGTATGTGTTATCTTTCTTCGTTACACGGTTTTCAAAACGTATGTATTATGTTATAATACCTGTTGTGTATTATGTTGTGACTTTACGTGGTATGATGTATAATTATGTACGTAAATTATTATATAACGAAGTGAAAGATAATGTTAATGAAAAGTGAAAAGTAAATGAATAAATGAAAGGCTTGCAAGCAGATGAAGGGAGGTGCACAACCGTTAGGTTGATAGCCCAACTGTGTGCGGTTTAGCTAACCCGAAGGATGCACACAGGGAGTCTATCCTTGAGATAGGCTCGAAGGGAGTCTTAATGGCTTGAAGGGAGTCTTTGTGACTCAAAAGGAGTCTTTGTGACTCGAAGGGAGCCTTATGGCTCGAAGGGAGTTCAATCCTTGAGATTGACTCGAAGGGGATCCTTGTCGCGTACCCTGGTCTGTCTTCGGTAGGAGACGAGGGTATTGCATGTGACGAGATCCATATGAAGGTATATGATAATAATGAATGAAAGAAGGAATGAATGAACGAGGATGAAGATAATAATTATTATCTATTTGTACATATGATGTATGATCGCTTACGAAAGTAAAGCACGGTTTTAAATGAAAGAAAAGTATTTTACTTATAAAACTAGAACTCACTCAGCGTCGCTAACTTTTTGTATGCATGATAGTTGGCAGGTATATTGATGATGCTGAGGAGTTGCAGGCATGGATGCATACGCTACTAGGAGTGTTTTGAAGGCTTGCATCCACGTTTTGACATGTTAATGAAATATAAACAAGCATTGTAATGTAATGATTTAACATGTTTTTGTTATTAATGAAAGTTTTCAAATTCCGTTGCAAAAGTAATATGTGCTTTGAATGTTTTATGCGATGACGGTCCAGTTTGTAAGTGTTCCGGAAACGGGGCCTTACAAGTTGGTATCAGAGCCAGGTTTAAGTGAATTGGGTAAATATTTTCAAAAAGAACCTAATCTTAAACTGAGAATGGGACGAAAGGAAAGGGATGCCAGTCCTAGTAGCTACATGCCTGCAGGTAAAAGTTTTATGTAAAAGTTTTAGGTAAAGGTTTTATGTAAGCTTTTTGTAAATTAATGTTAACCGGTATTATGTGCGCATGTTATGTGGTTTGTGTGCTTTTGTGTGGATTTAGATACTGATGTAGTCAGGATAGGGAATGCTTGGGGGATGAAGAGTAAAGTAAGTGGCTAATCACAACTGGCCACTGTAATTAGGGACTTACTATACTTGACATTAACTGAGCTATTACCTTTATTGACCATGTTGGTGTTTGAATCTTGTAGTGTTCATAGATGGCTGGTGGTAGATCTTCTAAGGCTTCCCAAGGTGGAGTGCGTGGTGGACGTGGTGCTGGAACACATGCCATAAGGAGAGGAGTTAGGGATGCGGAGACGACTCTTATAGGTCCCGAGGTTCATCAGCACGAGGGCGTTGATGAGAGCGCAAATTTGAGGGCCTCAGTGAAAGAGGCGGTGGTTGAGGAGGTTCATCAGGTCATGCAAACAATCTTACCATCTGTAGTGACCGAAGTTATTCGTGCTATAAGGGATGACGAGCAGAAGGAGAAGGAGGAGAACAGGAGAACCTCCCGGTGAGGGGGTGAAGCTGGAGGTTCTGGGGATATGGAGCAACCCGATGCGAATATGGTTGTCTCCGATGATGACGAGGAGGCAGTGCCGGGAACTGCGACGGGATGCAGTTATGGGGCATTCCAAAGATGTAGGCCCCCGACGTTTGATGGAAACGGAAGTGCTGCGGCTGCTCAGCGTTGGGTGAGAGAAATGGAGGCGGTGCTTGACATCAGTGAGTGCCGTGAGGATCAAAAGGTGAAGTTTGCTACCCACTCTTTTGTGGATTCAGCCTTATGCTGGTGGGACAATATTATCCAGGCTGAGGGTACCAGGGCAGTCTGGAGGATGAGGTGGAAGGAACTGAAGAGGTTGGTGATTGAGGAGTTTTGTCCTCATAGGGAGCTGGACAAAGTCGAGAGGGAGTTCCTGCAGCTGGAAGCGGGAACGATGGCTCACCAACAATACACCATGAAGTTCAATGAGATGGCAAGGATGGTGCCAGATCAAGTGACGCCTGGGTCACGAAAGATCAAAAGGTATATTCAAGGTCTGCCAACAGATATCCGCAGACACCTGATCACTGCCCGACCAAGCACGTTTAGGTCAGCGGTTGATTTGGTGGGGAGGTTGTATGACGAGCGAGAGGCGATGGCAATAATGGACGAAGAGGAGGAGCGGGGCTATGTTAGGAGTGGGAACGAAAGGTGGGATAATGATGATGGTGGATTTGAGGCTAGTGGTAAGCAGGTAAGGATGGATGACCCAAGGATGTTAACAAGGGAAGCGAGGGCATGCAAGAAATGTAGGAAGGAGCATGCAGGAGAATGCAAGCGGGGATCGAATCTCTGTTTTCAATGCAGGAAGGAGGGCCACCTGGCGAGAGATTGTAGCGCGATGAGATGTTACAGGTGTGGTGAGAGTGGGCATAGGAGTAGAGACTGCATGAAGTCAAGGGCTAAGAGCTCTAGGACAAGGCAAGGAGTTCAGAATGAGGAGAACAGAGGATGAGGGTTAGAGCATTTGCCCTTACCGGGAGGAGGCTAGAGCGGACTCTGACGTGACGTCAGGTACGTTTCTGGTAATTTAAAGTTATGCATCTATGCTTTGATTGTGGTGCTTGTTGTAGTTTCATTCCTGCTGCCTTGTTTTAAGTTACACGTTAGGAGTAGGAATGTTGAAGAGCCACCGATGTAGAGATTGCTATGGGTGAGTCCACTAGGTTACCTATGCCCTAAAGAATTGCGCGATAGAATCGCGAGTGCGCTTGTTCCCGCTAGACTGTTCAGGACAGACTTGGGTGGATAAACCTATCCTTTCGGATGAACTGGATAGAGTTTGTGACACAAACACCAAGTGTTGCAAAAAGATGGATTGATCAACAGTTCCCGACAAGAGTTCGGTGCCGACCTTTGGCGATGGAGTAATGATAAAGACCTCGCCTTGGAAAGGGATCATTCAAATTAGAAAGCAAGGAAAGTGGATACCGAGGCGTATAGGGTCATTCTACATTGTTGCTCAGGTAAGAGAAGTGGCATGTCAACCGGAGCTACTCGACGTGTTAAGTGAAATTATCCGACATTTCACGTGTCTTGTTTAAGAAAGTGCTCAATCGATGGGGATGCGATCGTGCCACTAGAGAATACTGAGATGGATGAAAGATTTTACTACGTGGAGCAACTGGGAGTCAATTATGATAGAAGGAAAAGAAAGGCTAAGGAGAATGGTGGTTTCACTTATGCGAGTACAGTGGAGCCTAGAAGGAGACTAAGCCTACATGTAAGATCAAGGAAGAGGTGAGACAGCGTTACCCCGTGACTGTTCGAGAAGCGACAGGTTTCGGGGATGAAACCTATATAAGGGAGGTGGACTTGTAACACCCCGAATTTTTATTTAAAAGACGAGAAAAGAAAAGTGTCTAGAAAGAAAAGTAAATGGGCACAAGTTGAAGGGGGCAAAGTGCAAAAGGTGCACAAACTAATTATTTTAGTATAAATGAGGGTATGGCCGCCCCATAAAGCAGCAGATCTGCTTTTGGCCTCGGCTGAAGAAGAAAAAGAGCAAGAAATCGGGTTTTTGGAGAAGAAGAAGGAAGAAGAAGCTGCAAAAGATTAGTTTCTTGGGTTTATATTTGGTTTTAGCTTAGCTTGCAGCTTGTAACCGAAGTTCTCGGTGTTTTAGAAGGTTGTTCTCGGAATTTCGAGGCTGAAATCGCAAGTGGAGGTGTTTGGTTTGAAGAGCTGCTTCAAGGTGAGTTTCTAGATCCCTTTTTTACTGGTTTTCTAAGTGTTTGGGGCTGTTATGCATACCGGGCAGAAGGTTTCTAAACCAAACCGTGAGTTTCAGCATGATGTTCGATTGTGTTCTTTTGATGTATGTTTTTAGATGTTTTCCTAAGATGTGTATGATGTTTAGGTTGTTATAAGTATGTAGTTTAATAGATCTATGCCAAGGGTGTGTTAGGATGATGATTGGGAGCTGGAAATAGCATTAGTTACGTTGCAGGTTAATATGTTCATCCGCATTTGCTGAATATTCAGCAGCTAAGTCTTTTGTTCATCCGCATTCGCTACAGTGTCATCCGCATTTGCTACAGTTCCCTGCGCATTTGCTTCAGTCATCCGCATTTGGTTCATGCGCATTTCTTTGGGACACTTGGAATATTTTCTGAAGTGTTCATCCGTATTTGTTGTATGTTCATCCGCATTTGGTTACTTATGTGCATTTGTCTGTTCATCTGCATTGTTCTTGCTCATCCGCATTTCTTTGGGGACTTAGGCTCTTTTCTGGAAATCTTTAGAAGTAGAACTTAGTGCTAAGAAATGATGTCTCGGGGCTGCTTATGCTTATTTATGATGTGATGGCTTGTGAGGATGTTTATGATGTGAATGTTGTGGTTCTATGTATGTGTTATCTTTCTTCGTTACATGGTTTTCAAAACGTATGTATTATGTTATAATACCTGTTGTGTATTATGTTGTGACTTTACATGGTATGATGTATAATTATGTACGTAAAGTATTATGTAACGAAGTGAAAGATAACGTTAATGAAAAGTGAAAAGTAAATGAATAAATGAAAGGCTTGCAAGCAGATGAAGAGAGGTGCACAACCGTTAGGTTGGTAGCCCAACTGTATGCGGTTTAGCTAACCCGAAGGATGCACACAGGGAGTCTATCCTAGAGATAGGCTCGAAGGGAGTCTTTATGGCTTGAAGGGAGTCTTTGTGACTCAAAAGGAGTCTTTGTGACTCGAAGGGAGCCTTATGGCTCGAAGGGAATTCAATCCTTGAGATTGACTCGAAGGGGATCCTTGTCGCGTACCCTGGGCTGTCTTCGGTAGGAGATGGGGGTATTGCATGTGACGGGATCCATATGAAGGTATATGATATTAATGAATGAAAGAAGGAATTAATGAACGAGGATGAAGATAATAATTATTATCTATTTGTACGTATGATGTATGATCGCTTACGAAAGTAAAGCACGGTTTTAAATGAAAGAAAAGTATTTTGCTTATAAAACTAGAACTCACTCAGCGTCGCTGACTTTTTGTATGCATGATAGTTGGCAGGTATATTGATGATGCTGAGGAGTTGCAGGCATGGATGCATACGCTACTAGGAGTGTTTTGAAGGCTGGCATCCATGTTTTGACATGTTAATGAAATATAAACAAGCGTTGTAATGTAATGATTTAACATGTTTTTGTTATTAATGAAAGTTTTCAAATTCCGCTGCAAAAGTAATATGTGCTTTGAATGTTTTATGCGATGACGGTCCAGTTTGTAAGTGTTCCGGAAATGGGGCCTTACAGTATGCCCATACAGATAGTGACTATGGTGGATGCAACATGAATGCAAAGTCTACATCTGGGGTATGTCAATTTCTTGGTGGAAGGATGGTCTCATGGCAATGCAAGAAACAATCCTGTGTGTATGCATCAATTGCTGAAGTTGAATACATTGCTGCTGCAAGCTGCTGTGCTCAAGTGCTTTGGATTCAGAATCAGATGCTGGACTATGGATTCAACTTCAAAGAGATTCCCATCCATATAGACAACAATAGTGCTATATCTATTAAGAGCATCCTGTGCAGCACTTAAAGACAAAACACATCAACATCAGGTATCATTTGATTAGAGATAATTTTGAAAAAGGATTGATAAAACTGGTCAAAGTTAACACAAATGAACAATATGTTGATTTGTTCACAAAAGCTTTTGATGAGCAGAGATTTAAGTATCTTGTATCAGCTATTGGTATGATTAACTTTGAGTAGATTTCTTAAACTAAACTCAAAATTATTATTAACATGTGTGTCTTAAGTTGTCTATGTCATCACCTATATAAGCCTAGTTTACTTTCGAAGAAACTTTTCAAAATTGATATCCCTTCGAATTTTTGAGAATTTTGGATATATTTTCCTTCGGAAGACATTAAGTTGTCTTTGGAAGAAAATTATGTCTTCAAAACCAATAACTACTTTTGAGAAATTTACCTTCGGAAGAAATTTTGTTATATCTTCCGAAGCTTATATTTGTCACCAAGTACTTATATGTCTTGAAGGACTATCTTTTTCCGAAAGTAATTAAGTATCGGAAGCTTTATTCTCTCTTTGAATAACATTTTTGATATTTGATATCTTTCGAAACAAAATTTGTCTAAGAAGCAAAAATACTCCAAGTATTTTTCTTCCTAAGCAAGATTCTTGAAAGACTAAGGAATATCTTCCCAAGCCAAATTGGCTTCGTAAGTTTTCTTAAACCTTTCGAAGACAAATTACCTTCGGAAGATTTTAGACTTCCAAAAAAACTACCTTTTTGGGCACTTTTTCAGAGGTGTGACTGACATCCAGATTTCAAAGTTTATCATTTCGCATTAAATTTGTCTCAAATCCAATTCATATAAATATACCTTTAACGGTTCCCCCTCTTTCACCTTCTCTTTCATCTACAAAAGTTCATAACCTAAACTCACCCATAAACCACCTTTGTTCTTATCTTCCTTCACTTCTAAGATACTAAAAAATGGCCAACCCTGATCCTTGAAACCAATCTGATTTTTCATGCAGTTACACAGGTAACACATTCAAGTTGCTCTGTTATCATCTGAGAAAGATTCAGGTTTCTCAGATGTTTGCCGCTTCTTGTCTCTTTCAAACTACCTCACCGCACTTACCATTGACCCACCCTTATATGAAGATCAACTTTTAGAGCTCTGGAGGACCTGCCAAGAGGTCATCTTGGACGGTGAGAAGGCACTGTCTGCCATAATGCAGGGGAAGATAATTTTCGTCACTCCAGCCACCTTCAACTAGGCGAATTGTCCTTCCCCAAATCTGCTGTAAACAACTCATTCTGGCAGATAGGCTATGAAGGGGATTATTCAGTAAGAACCTTAAAAAATGGTAAGGTTTCCTTCCAATGGAAGTACCTTCTCCATGTGGTCATCCATTCTTTGTCCAACAAACATGGAGGTTGGGACCAAATTCCTGAGGACTTATCCTACATAGTCCATGGAATGGTTCAAGGGGTCAAGTTCAGGTACTCTTAGTTTGTTTATACAAACTTGCTTGCTAACTTGGACTCCTTAGAGTATTACATATTCCCTAGATATGTTCAACACATTCTTAACTGTGAACTGGGCTCATAGTTAAGGGGAACAAGTAACATTCTTAAACTGGGACAGATGAAGTCCAACATCTTTAAGACAATGAGAAAGTCTACTATTGGCTTCTCAGGGGTAGAAACAGCCCTAGTCTCAAAAATGTTAGAGCTCATTTCTCAAGGTGATAGCTTGGCAACATAAGCCAATGTTGAACCACACCTTCTACATCTACACCACCCATACAGCCGCAAATCACCCTCACCTACACAAGAAGATCCAAACGAACCCCTGCACAAACTACTAAAGATGTGTAGGCCCTTATACACTAACCCATGCAGGAAGAAGTGGACCCTAGAGCTCCCACTTCTTCTGAGGAGCAGACCACTCCCATTATTTCTTTGATTAGTACTGAGGTTCCTCAAGCTCAGCTTGATGAGCTCACTACCCCAGCCTTAAGCCTTCACTCTAAGTCTTAAAACTCTATTGATCAACCATCAGGGGAATGTTATCATCCCCAGCCTTTAGATATCAACCAACCAATTAGGGCCGGTAATGTCTGATCTGTTTATAACACGATTAAACATGTTAAATAAAAAATGATTTTTTAATTTTTTACATTTTCTAAAATAATTAAAAATAGGAGGCTAGACTTCATTATTTCTCATTCTTGGTGCATAAAAACATTTTAACAAAATTATAGGCATAAAAATAGATAGTTAAACAAACCAATTTCATGTTTGATACTTGTGTTAACTGCCTTATCGTTAACCTGTTAAACACGATAAAACCTATTTTTCCAGCCCTACAACTAATCCTAAACCTTGAATTCTATGATGATGAAGATATGAGCTTCAGTGAGTATCATGAGTCTCTCTTCTCCACTCCTACTCAAGGAGAGATGAGTGCTCCTGAATCACCCATATCCAGCCCATATCATCCACCCATAACTGAGGTGGATCTCCCTTAACATGTTCAGGAAGTCCATATGGAAGAGGCTCTCACTTTTGCAAGTGATTACATCAATAAGACCTCAACCATGGTAGCCTAGCCCATTGACGCTTCTTTTGAAGCTGTCATGGTGCAGGAGAAATCTAGCAGCCAAGAACCACTAGCTGGTGGTAAGGAAGAAGACTTTGGTCCTATTCTTTCATCCCCCCATGATTCTTCTGATTAAGATGAGGGGAGTCTGCAACTAAAGGTGCAAAAATTTTCAAAAACATACACCTAATTAGTTTCAAAGGTGAGTCACCTGGAATCTCAGGTGGCTATCTTACAAAGAAGGGTCAATGACCAGCAACTTGAGATCACCGATCTCAAGGGTAAGTTAACTGAGAGACCCATCTGGAGAACTCAACCAGGCCCACAAGAACCTGTGGATGTGGTGGACCTAACCTTTAGCTCCCCTATGTAAGAGGGTGATGCTACCAAAAAGGGGGAGAAAGTTCTACTTACAATCACAGAACCTGGCAGTTCCTCCCAGAGTATGGACATAGAGGACTCATCACCCTTACTTATAGGTGTCCATACTTAACAAGCTCCTCAAGTCCACATTGATATGGACTCACTTATTCAAATCTTGTTTAAGGAGGGTATACCAAGGACAATGCTTACTCCATCTCACCCTGTTGAAAATCCAATAGTGGAATGATGGTATGATGTTGAAAGGAGAGCCCTAGTAGTCTCTAGGTCTTAGGGACAACAAGAAATCTTCAACTTCTACAACCTGAGATACTATGAGAGCACCTATTTAGTTGACCTCCTACTTGCAACCCAAGTCAAAGCTCTAGGGTGCTTGAAGACTTCAAGAGAAGAACCAAGCTATATAGACAGAGGCTAGCAGGCAAGACTATTGGTCAATTGGATGCTAAGGTGGACCCTAAGATTAGCTTCGAAGGGGAAACGTTGGCTGAAGGCATAGTTGTTGAGCCTGTGAACCTTAAGAAAGGGACTGCTTCATCACCCATTACCCTAAGTGAGGCACCGGTTGGTGAAGGTGTCTCATAACCTCTCTCTGGTCATAGGTCAAGTACAACACCAGGCAATGAAGGCCAAAGCTCTCTCCACCCTGAGTCACACAAGCTAGTGACTGACAAAAGGAAGAGGAAGATGACCTTTGAGGAAATCAAGGAGGAGAAGAGAGAGAGGAAGAGGAAGGCAAGAAGAGAGAGTTCAAGTAGGACCCCTAGCTTTATAGAGGCTGTAATCAGGGCTGTCCCTTGGCCAAGCACTCAAGATGATGAGTTAAGGGCAGCCAGATTGAACTATCTGGGGTCTAGGAACTATAGTGTTGATGAACTCGTCTCTCTCCCCTTGGATGAACTAAATGAATTGACTGACATGGAAGTGTCAAAGGAGAGGAGGGAAGATGAGGATCTAGAATTGCTCCTCAAGATCAAGCAATAAAGCAAGAGAAAAAGACTCTACAAAGCTTCTGCCCTCTCCCTAGTTCAGGAAAGTCCTAAGGTAGAGGTTGTGGCTACTGAGCAACAAACTCAGGTAGGTTGGGAACAAGACAGGCAAAACATGATAACCTACTTGAATGCCACAGGCCTCTATCAGGCAGCAGACCTGCTTCCCTTGTTCTATGAGTACATTGAATTTGAATACCTCAAGCAGCTTGAGCAAGAAGTGTTGAAAGAGCAAAAAGCTGCTAAGAGGAAGATGAGGGAAAAGGCTGCAAGGTCAAGAGGCACCATCAAAGCAAATCTAAATAAATCTGTTGATAGAAAAAATATGGTGGGCTTCTTGAAGCTGTATGGATTCTCCGAAAGGAGACTTGGTCCAATGTCTCTATCCACTATGGATGAGCACATTAGATCAAAAAGGGTGAGCTGGTTGACTTGCATTCTCCACCAAGTCAGGCTGCACCTGAAGCTGAGGTCAAGGTTGAACACCAAGAGACAACACAACCTAGTCCTAGTGCTGTATCATAGTCAGCTTCATCTTCTGATCCACAGAAGGGTTCTGATCCCTCTCCTTCTAAATTTGTGAAGGAAAAGGACCCAACTGAGAAGGATAAACAAGAACCATTTGGTACTCAAGGCCAACCTTCTTAATTAAAGTATAGAAAGAGGAAGAGGATGGCCAACAGAAGGGACAAGATGAAGAAGAAGTCCAAGGCATCCACCTTTGCACCTCAAGATGGGTCAGAACATCCTAAGGGTGATCAAGAAGAGGCTGGTCATCCAATACAAGTAGAGCCTCTTGCTATTGAGAGACCCATTGTGTCTTGGGTTTTTCTACTAACGCAGATAGATGGTATGTCACTAGATATCAAGGGGGTTAAGACCTGTACTTCTGGAAAAACATACTTGACCTCCCTCTGCATGATCTCTATGATATTAGGAGATACTTTGAGAGTCTGAGGAATCCTGACCAAATGATGATGAAGGGAATGGTCTTGATTCTGATGAGGACTATCAACAGATGAAGATCAAGATCCAAAGGCGTCTTCAGTTTTGTTAGCATCAGCCTAGGGGGAGTTTGTAAGGAATACACTTAAAGGCTATTGCAACCAAAGAGCAAACAAAGAGCTCTCAACATGCATATGTGATGTACTAGGAAAGTACCTCGAAAGATTTGATACAACTCAATGAATTATGCTAAGTATCAAATCTTTCGAAGCCATAAGACCAATTCTTTCGAAGCCAAATTTGAAGTCTTTCGAAGCTCCAAAGACAAAGTCTTCCAAAGCCAAAGACTGATTTCTTCCGAAGACAGAGAAGGCATTTCTTCTCTGACATACTTTTGTCAAAAGCTGAAACACCTTTCGCTGCCATCTCTTATGGCTCACCAACTAGCATGAGTTGGTGAAAAGTCCATGCTTTTATCAACTGTAGATTAAGGTGTCGAGTCTGTAACTTTTAAACTATGTACTTTTATCCTTTTGTGATAGATTAGGATGTGAGCTATGGCATGTCATAGTCACTAGACAAAAGGCAATCTGCCTTTTGACTCTACATTGATCTTGTTGTCTAGATTAGTGTTTCTAGCTGGCCTTCAAAGTATGGCCAGCTGTAGGATGTAGTATAAAGTATCTCAAGTACTTGTTTTTAGAATTAAGCTTTGTAACACTTGTAAGAACTTGAGAGCAATATACATCATTCTTGAAAACCATATTATCTTGTTCTTGTTCTTGTTCTTGTTCTTTCTCTAAGTGTTCTTTGTTTCATCCAAGCCAGTTCCCTATCTGATTTGCTAAGTGTTTCAAGTCTCTCCACCTTGTGAAACTATTGCATTGACCACCCTTCAGCAGTCATGTAATGGATTTTCTTGATCTTTTTGCCCTTTTGGCAACTCAAGCGAATGGTCTTCACCTTGTGTGAATCTCAATCCTTGCAACTCTGCAAAATGGTCAATACGTAGCACTTTTGCAACCTTGAAGAAGATAATTCCGTTTATGCATGATAGACTCCTTAACTAATTTTAAAGGAACAAGAGAGTCAGAGCCTACTCTATTACTAGAATATGTTCTTAAGGAGTTTACTTTTTGTGTAAATTTCTCTGCTACTTAATGTAACCTATAGCCATGACATGATCATGAAAACTGTCTTTCAGGTTGAAATGTTCTTGGACTTCGAAGAGATGTAACAAAGTGCTAAACATTGGTTGCTTAGACCTTCTACTATTATACTTTGATGGAGTAATCGCAGGTCACGTAACCAGTTTAAGTGTTGTTGTCGGTATATCATCGATGTGGTGGGAACGTTGCGGGGAACCATATGTATATGCATCGCCGATATATAAGGATGTGCCTAAACTAGGCTATGTGATGATCTAGATAGTCTTGATTGAAAACCCAAGGAATATGATGGGGAAGGGTGGAGGTGTAGTGTTAACACACTAGGTCGAAAAGATGGAGATTGTTATTAACATCAACAAATGTGCTAAAGGTCAATGAGTGAAGTATGCAACTAGATCATTATTAGGCAAGACTTTACATGGTGGAATACTTAGATTCAAGCCTAAGTAAGGAATTTTGCCATGGCCTTGGGAAGAGATTAAGGCCATGATCACTAATGAATAATACCCGATGAATTAGATGAAGAATTTTAAGCTTGAATTCCTAGAGTCATGTTATGGTTGGAGTAGGCCACGCGACATACACTAATCGGTTCCACGTGCTGACATAACTAGTTTCATACCTGGTTAAACCATGATCAAAGCACATAGAGAGATACATCTAGGGTTTTGTCCCTCAGATTCGTGGAATGGTGACTACAATTGCACCCTTAACCATTCTGAATGCAATTTTAAAGGTTGTTACTTTGATAGATGAAATGGTGCATACAGGAGTGTCGGGTAAAGCTGGAGAGAAACATAAGGAAGTTGGTGAGACGATCAAGTAGGAGGGTAATAGGGGGGGAGAAGGCTAAGGTAGTGAAGGGATATATAGTTACCAACCCAAGGAAGAAGGATTATGTGGGTCTTTACCCAAAGTGTGTTAAGTGCAATTTTCATCATCCTACAACAAAAACATGTCTTGTTTGCGTTAACCGTAAGTAGTTAGGGCATTCAGCAAGAAACTATAAGGTGGTGGTGAATCTAGTTATGCTGGTAGATGCAGTTAGACCACAGGAATCCAGCATGGGTCTTAAAAGAAGGACCCGAGATAAGGCTATTTAGTGGATATGAGGTGAGATTGCTAGATAAATCCTATATCCACTACATATTCACAAGACACTTCAGAGAAATAGATAACAAGCTGGGAGAAGCTGATATGTATTTTCTTTTGAAATGCATCAAGATACTCAAAATAGCCTTTGACAGAATCAACAGAAAGAAAGAACAGAAGAAAAGAAAGAGGGTTCCACTATAATTCGAGAACATTGTGAAGCTTGAGGTCAACTCCAAAGGTGAGCTGGTTATGCACAGAGATGGAATGTCATCCATTTCTATCTATGAACCTCAAATGCTCAGAAGGATTCCTCTTGAAACTATACACCGGATGAGGGAAATGATCATACATGTACTGGATGCTGATGGGATGAAGGAGGCATAGGAATTTGGCACCATGATCAAAGCAATTCTAGATCCAACCATTACTCAATTCTCCTCTGATTCGGATCCTACAATAGCTTCCACATCTTCACCAGAACCTTATGTTGATCCATTCTTCCCAGCACAAGTGAAAGAAGAACCACAAGAATCTTCACAACCTCCACCACTATCAAAACGTTGAAGTACATAAGCTGTATAATCCTTAAGGGGAGTATTTTGGACCTTGAAAGGATCATACATGCCAATTTAAGAGGTGGTTGAAGGTTGTTCCGGTTGGAAGATCTACAAGTTAAAGAATTAATACGGGTGAAGAAAACAGAAAAAAGACAAGCATATAAGCAAGAACAAATACGGCTGAGTATTTGTTCTTCTACATTTGTCAATTCGGATGAGCAAGAACAAATACGGCTTAGTATTTTTTCATCCGCATTCACTAATGCGGATAAGCAAAAACAATGTTGCAAAGTATTTGTTCTTCCATATTAGTCAATACGGATGACATACTTAATGCGGATGCTCAACAGAAGAAATACGAACGAAGACCAATACATCTACATTAACTAATATGGATGTATAATACAAATGCGGATCATTATTTTGTACTTAGACTAGTATTCTGATGTATAGTTTTCAGGGTAGTTTAGTCATTTTGTACAGGAATTGTATCTGCCTATAAATAGAATAGTATACATAAAAGCTTTAAGCGGTGCTACAAGCTCTTTGCTTCAAACCCTAGCACACTTTGTATTTTGTTCATCAGTATCAATATACAAAGCATTTAATTGTATTTTTAGCATTTATGATCTTTGATTCTGTATTTCCGCTACACAATCATTGCCTCAATCATCATATTTGATCCTAGTTGAATCACATCAACTCAGATTCAGATTTGGACTTGGTCAATTGGTATCAGAGCCTTGGCTCTTGAATTCGTCTCAAAATCAGCTTAGATCTTGAATGAAAATTGATTGAACCGGTGATTGAGTTGTTTATTAGCAACTTTCATACTTCTAATAAGCATTCATACTAAAAATACATGAAGCTTCATCAACAATGGCTCTTTTTTTGACCCAGAAACTTAAGAACACTGTTCGACTGTTGAATCTCAACAAAATCAGACAAAATCCACTCATAATCACGTGATATTGACCAAAAACGACCTAAAATCAACTTTAATGTTCGTAGATACTGCTGCTACTATTCACCGCATCAATACATTGGACTGTTTGAACATTCTGGACATCAAAATCAACTTAATCAACACTCAAACCATCTAAAATCAAGTTTATTATAATGGATTCTTTTATGTTTTTTGAAATTAGTCATGCATCTAAACATCCAATGCTTAAACATAAGTCTGAGTTTAAGAAGTGGGAAATAAGGTTTAGAAATTACATTACAGGTGTGGATCCCGACTACTGGATATCCATATGCAAAGGATCCTACATTCCTGTTTCACTCAATGCTGATCAAGCAGCTCAGTATAGAACTATTAGAATCCCCATAGAGGATCCTAATCTAAATCTTGATGATGAGGAATACAAGAAAATCAAGATAGATCTCAAATCCTACTCCATTCTAACTCAGGCTTTGAAAATGGATGTCCTCAAAAGACTAGAGAAATATGGAACAACCAAAGGTGTCTGGGATGCACTGCAAATTATGTGTGAAGGAAGTAGTGAGGTGACAGAAATAAACATAGATAAACTGGTGAACCAATATGAAACCTTTCATCATACCAAGGGTGAATCAATCTCCAAGCAACTACATCATTTTGTGTAGTTGGTGAACGATCTGGAAATCATGGGGGTTATATATAAAGAAAAGGAAATGAACAAGAAAATGCTGAATAGTCTGCCAGAAAACTGGAAACAGAACGTTACAATGCTGAAGAACACTCTTGACTTGGAGAGCACTAGCTTAGACATCATGATTGCTAAGATTGATGCTCTGGAGTTAGAAGAGCGAAGCATAAATCTTAGTGGACCTCAAGTCATTGAGGCATATAAGTTTCCATCAGAAACTCATTCTGTTGAAAATGCCTTTGTGACAAAAGAAGATGATTTTTTGTCTTCCAAAGATCAAGCTAGAACAACTGGATTCATTGCTGCTTCACAACAAAACAAGCCGTCATATTCAACTCCTTCTATTGTAACACCCACATGCATGCCTAGTTATCAAAAAGCTGAGGAGCAAAAGACAACTTACAATGTCTCTGTTGCTAGCTTTGAGGCTTATCTAGGAGGAAGGCTTACTTCAGCACATCTGATTCAGGAAGATCAGGAAGAAATAGATCCAGATGATGTTGAAGAAATGGACTTGCAAAGGCAGATGTCCATGATTGCAATGAGAGCCAAGAAATTCTTCCAAAAAGGGAAGAAGCTAAGTCTGAATGAGAACACAAAACTTGGATATGACAAATCCAAGGTAAAGTATTTTAATTGTGGTGTGAATGGCCACTTCTCTAGGGAATGCAATGTTCCCAGAAGAAGTAACAACAATTACCAGAGAGATCTATATGGTCAGCCATCATCTCAATCCAATTCAAGCTTTCAATCAAGCAATCAACATCAAAATCAGCATCAAAATCAACAACAAAAAACTCATCAAAGTCAGCCCTAACTAACTCATCAAGCTCAGGGAAGAAATCAACCAACCTCTAATGCACTTGTCATCAAACAAGATGGAGTTTGTGACTGGAGCCTATATGCAGAGGAAGTCAAGCCTCAATTTCAGAATTATGCTCTCATGGCTCACATTAATAATGGTTTAATTCCAATGCCAACTGAGGTAAAATCCAATCTCTGTAGTGATAAATGCATTCAAGAAGTAAAGGGATACAGAGAACATAATCACAAGTTAGCTCTTAAAATCAAAGAAGAAAAGGTCAAATCTAAAATATTAAAACAAGAGATGAAAAGTTTTGAAATTAAAATCAAATCACTTCTTTCAGATATTGAAAAACCCCATGGTGAAAAGTACACTCTTGCAGCTGAGAATGAGAAGTTAACTGAATTGTTAACAAAAACCAAAGCTGAGCAATCAGCTACGGAAGTGAAACTTGAAAAGTTTCAATTCTCTTTTGTTAAGCTGCAAGAGTTACTTGACTCACAAAAAGAGCCAAAGGATATGACTTGGATTGGATATAATTCTTGTCCACCTCCATACAATCACAACTATACTATTATGCCTGAGGCACTCACTCATTCTGATCCAACTGAACCTAAAGTTATTGAAACTCAAACAATGGTTTCACAAATAACTAATCCTCAAAACAAACTGAGTGTTTATATTGAAACCAATAAGGATAAAATCAAGTTGGGTCACCCAATCAAAATCAAAGAGTGCTCAGACAAATCTGTAGTTGTCAAGAAACCAAATAGCCTAGTCAAAGCCATTGTACTATTTGTGAAATTCATTCTTGAAAATCTCAAGGTGGTGGAGGATGCTGAAGTACTAGTGAAATCCTCTGCTGAAAGCAGATCTGATAGTGAGATTAAATCTCCTAAAAATTCAAGCAAATCAGAAAAGGTTTCACTAAAATCCAAAAGTAAAGCAATAGCTTGTCCATCACCCAAAGGGAAATCACCCATGGTTCAAAAATCAGATGTAAAAACTGAACCAAAATCATCAACAAAGTCAAAACAAAGGGTTAGTTTTGACATTTTTAACAAAAAGGATGTAGACCAACTTGAAAAGGAGTCAAGTAAGGGTAAAAAGAAGCAAAAGCAGTCTCCAAAGACCAAGCCAAGTAGAATTGTGAAACAATCTATAGAAAATAAGAAGGCTAAATTTGCTTCTTCATTAAAAACAAAATCTGAGGTTAATCTAAAATTTGTTAAATCACATGAAGCATCCACATCAAAATCAAAAGACAAACAAATGTAATGTGACATTTGTGACATGTCTAATCACAACATGGATAAGTGTTACTTTAATCAATATTGCTCCATCTGTGACACGAATAATCATTCAACTAAAAATTGCTATTTCAACAAGTTTTGGTATGTCTATGATATGACAAATTACAATACATATGATTGTTTTTTTAAACAGAAAGACTTGAGAGTTCCATAAAACAAGCCTATCTCACCAATATCAATCGACAAGGCCAAACATAGAAGTCAATCACACACTAAACAAACAAGGGTTTCAAATTCTGTTGATGATTTCTATGATTCATGGCAGTCAAAGAGTGTCAAAAGGAATCTTAACCATAATGAAACAATCACTTAGTTCTCATCCAAGATATAAAACAAAAGTGATCTGAAATTAAAAAAACATGCCTAATTTCTACATAGAAATAAGGATGAAAGATTTGACCACTCTTCAGACAGCTCAGTTGAAATTGATCAAAAAAAAAATAAAAAGGACTCCACAGAAATTCTTCAAACATCAAAAAAGAATTCTTTTGCTGAAAAGATTCAAACAAGATTTGCTAAACCAAGGTTTGATGAATACCAAGCATCAACCTCAAAATCACAACTAGAGGCAAGCATCAAAAGGTTATAGTAATTGATCGATACGAACAACCCAAGACCATCATGGCTTGGGTTCCATATTCTAACTAGTTCTTTTATGCTTGTAGGGTTGTCCATATAGGTCCAACAACTTTTGGTATGTGGATAGTGGATGCTCTCGACACATGACTGGAGACAGTTCCCTCCTTCGTGACTTCAAGCATATACAAGGAACTACTGTAGCATTCGGTGGAAAGTCACAAGGTGACAGAATTACTAGAGAAGGGTCTGTAACAAATGGACTACTAGGCTTTGAAAATATGAACTACTGTGACTAGTTAAATTTCAACCTTCTCAGTGTGTCTCAGATCTGTGACAAGAAATATGCCACTCACTTCACAAAATCCCATTGCTACATTCTGAAACTAGGATTTCAAATTCCTAAAGAATTCATTGTCTTGAAGACTTCAAGAAAGAATAACACCTATGTCTTGAATCTTAATTCTGCTCAACCAATAGAAGAAACATGTATTTTCTCTAAAGCATCATTTGATGAGTGACAGCTTTGGCATAGACGTTTATGACACACAAATTTCAAAAACATGAACAAATTGGTAAAAGGAAATGTTGTAATTGGTTTACCTCAAAAGGAATTTCACTTTATTGACCACTGTTCAGCATGTCTCAAAGGGAAACAACATAAATCTTCCCATAAACCAAAGCTTGTGAACACAAACAATACTCCAATGAAGTTACTTCATATGGATCTCTTTGGACCAACTCATGTCATGAGTATTGGCAAGAAATAGTATTGTTTGGTGATCATTGTTGACTTTTCACAATTCACATGGGTCTTCTTTCTACTTCATAAAAATGAAGCATCCCAAATAATAAAAGATTTTATCACTAATTGAAAATCAACTTGATCAAAAGGTAAAATCAATTATAAGTGATAACAAGACAGAGTTTAAAAATGAAAATCTAAGTTCATTTTGCACACACAAAGGCATTGCTCATCAATTCAGTGCAGCTAGAACTCCTCAACAAAATGGGCTAGCTGAAAGGAGAAACAAAACACTAATTGAAGTAGCAAGAACAATGCTAGCAGATGCTAGGCTGCCAATTTCCTTTTGGGTTGAAGTTGTCAACACATCGTGTTATGTGCAAAATCGAACTTTGATAGTTAAAGAAAGCAACATAACACCTTATGTACTGCTTTTTCATAGAAAACCATTTATTGGATTTTTCAAGCATTTGGTTGTCTTGTCTTATTATTAAACACCCGAGACCATTTAGGAAAGTTTGCTCCTAAGTCTGATAAGGGTTTCTTTGTAGGTTATTCCTCAGTCTCAAAGGCTTTCAGAGTGTTTAATCCTAGATTAAACATTATTGATGAATTAACAAATGTTCAAATTAAAGAGCACTCATTTCCTAAGTCAATGAATGGTCCTGATTGGTTGTTTGATATTGACTATTTTACAAGGTCTTTTATCAGTTCCACTTGTCTAATGCAGGTAACCTACAATCAACTGGATCTTTTGAAATAGTAGAGAGAAGGAATGAATTTCCAGTGAGTCATCCATCTTCTGCTAATCAATCTGATGAAGAAGTTCCATTGCAAGCTGATACTGTTAGACAAGAAGTACAAAACCATAGTGTCTCAACCGAGGTTGGTCCTAGTACACTGCCCATTCCTTCAGCAGAACCGTCTACTGAAGTTAGAAATCCAGAACCAGCTACTTCGCCAGTTAAAATTAAAGAGAACGCAAATGATGAAAGTCTTCAAAGTGCTGCTGATGCTGAAGTTGAAGCTGATGAAGCCTCTAATTACTTTCACAATTCTCCTATTCTCTCCCAACCTGAAAGTGCCTCTCACCAAGATGATCTGAATGTCTCCAACCTTGATGTATCAATTCCCAATGACTCAATTCCAACCACCAAGATACAAAAGGATCTTCCAGTGTCAAGCATCATTGGTGAATTAGATAAACGGATGACAAGAAGCAAGTCAAGTATTGCAAACATCTATTTCTTTTCTTGCTTTCTGTGTCAAATTGTACCCAAAAATATAAAAGAGGCTCTTCAAGACAATAGCTGGATTGAGGCAATGCATGAAGAATTACTCCAGTTCTAGAAACAAGAAGTATGGTAGCTGGTAGACCTTCCCGAAGGACAATACCCTATCAGTACCAGATGGTTATATAGAAACAAGATTGATAACAGGGGCATTGTTATCAGAAACAAAGAAAGATTGATTGCATAAGGATACACTCAAGAAGAAGGAATAGATTATAATGAAGTGTTTGCACCTTTTGCGAGATTAGAAGGCATCAGAATTTTTCTTGCTTACTCTGCATCCATGAATTTCACAGTATATCAAATGGATGTAAAGTGTACATTTCTTTATGGCAAAATCTCTAAAGAAGTCTATGTGAGCCAACCACTAGGCTTTAAGGACTCGGATTTCCCTCACAAGGTGTACAAGCTTGACAAACCTTTGTATGGTCTACATCAAGCCCCAGAAAGTGGTACGAGACTCTATCGTCTTTCCTTTTTGCACACGGGTACGAGAGAGGAAAGATTGACCAGACTTTGTTCAAAAAAAGAAAAGGACATGAAATGTTGGTAGTCCATATCTACATGGATGATATCATTTTTGGATTAACAAACAAACAACTTTGTAAGGATTTTGAAGACCTTATGCACTCCAAGTTCCAGATGAGTGCAATAGGGGTGCTTACATTCTTCTTAGGGTTGCAAGTATAGAAAACAACAGATGGAATCTTCATCAATCAATCAAAATACGTTGAAACCATGTTGAAGAAATTTCATTTTGCGGATTGTCAATCTATCAGAACTCCTGTTGATACAAAAATGAAGATATGTCCAGACTCAGATGGAAAATTAGTAGATCAGACTCACTATCGATCAATGATACGATCACTCATGTATCTAAGAACAAGCAGACTTGACATAATATTTGGTGTATGCATTTGTGCTAGATATCAAGCAGATCCCAAGGAATTAAATGTAAATGCTGTAAAGAGGATATTTAGATATCTCAAGGGCAAGCCTGCACTTGGATTATAATATGGAAAGGAGGAAGACTTCAACCTCTATGCCTACACAGACAATGACTACGGGGGATGCAAATTCAATTGGAAATCCACTTTTAGGGGTTGTTAATTTCTTGGTCCCAGACTGGTCTCCTGGCAGTGCAAGAAGCAGACAAGCGTGTCTGTATCCATAGTAGAAGTTGACTACATAGCAGCATCCACTTGTTGCTCTCAAGTTCTCTGGATTCAAAACCAGATGCTTGATTATGGTTATAACTTCTTGCACACTCCAATTCACATTGACAATATAGCCGCCATGTTCATAACAAAGAATCATGTTCAGCACTCAAAAACTAGAGATATTGAAATTAGATATCACTTTTTAGGAGACTGTGCTGAAAAAGGGCTAATCAAGTTGATAAAGGTCCATACGGACAATCAATTAGCTGATTTGTTCACTAAGGCATTTGACCTAGTCGGTTTGAATTCTTAGTTCAATCAATTGGCATGATTAACCTTGAGTAAAAATCAAAATTTGCTAAAACATTCAAATATTATAAAAATACAAAAAGAAGTTATGTTTGTTGAAGTATATGAACTGTACTCCAAATGGGAATGATATAATTACAGTCGTTATATCATTCACTGTGCTTATTTCAAAATCTTGAAAGACTGACATGATTTATCTAATATGTGGGTAGACTCAGCTTGGAAAAGAAGATACATGTTGTGATGAACTAAAGCTCATATTCAACTATGAAGCCGTTATCTCAGGGTGTGTGTAAGTATTAGCTTATCCAAGTGGGTGTGTGTGTAGTAACCTAAACACACCAGGTAATGATGCTTTATGAATCTCATTCACCCACATCAGTTTCTCCTTTGTTTTGCTGAGCAAAGACATGGAGAAACAGGCACAAAGTGCTGATGTCATGATCCAAAAAGATTACCAATATGGAACACATCCAAAATGGATGAATTAATATAGTCTACTCTAGACTACATTCCTTGTGAATGAATAAAAAGAATCCTAAAGTGGATCTCCTTCCAAAGTGAAGTGCAAAAAGAATCCCAATGAGGATCAAATAAATATAAGGATTAAAGTAAAAGAATTCCAATGAGGATCCCCCTTACCCAAAACAAAATGAGATGTTATAATTTAAATGAACTGGTCTTGTAAGTTGTGAAAAAGTTCTACATTGAATTTCATGCGGGTGGTTGATCTTGCCATGCTTTTGAGTGTGAGGTACATGTTGAATATTTAATCCACTCAAAACATGATAAAGATTATAGGCATTAAAATATTAACAAAGCATGAGTTTAAGAGCACAAACATACCTACATTCAATATGTTCATGATTATGTCTACTAACAATTGCTTGCATTAGTGAAAGGTAAGAATGATATGATCCCAAGTAAGGTATACTTCCACTTCATGTTCAGATAAGAAAACCAAAAAAATTACAAAAAACATTTTCCTTTCCATATTCAAAATTTTAAAATCTTTAAAGTTTTTATCCCATATGGATATAAACTTTAGGGAGAGTAATTAAAATTTTATGAAAATATTCATAAAAACATAAAAAATTTGCTAAAATCTCAAAAATATTTTAGTTATGTTGTACAGTTGTTTCTTTTCTTGAAAATATAAAATTAGAAAAATGGTTGTGTTGATGTGGAAGTTATACTATAGTATCTCAGTGTATGCAGACCTTTGGAAGCACTAAAGTCCAAGACCAGTAAAAACTGGGAAATTTGTATCACAACGGGCGTTGAATTCAATCCAAGCAAGAATTGACAATCCTAGCACAATCAAAACTTCATAATAGTCAAAGCAACAATGAAAAAACATGCAAAACTTTCGACAGCAAAAACATTAATTTTTGACAAAATTCAAATTTTAATGCAGGTAACAGTGTTGGTTAATGCGGGTGAAGGTAACCCAAGCATTTAACCAATGCGGGTAATAGTTTTGTTCAAGAAAAACCAAGTGAAACTAATGCGGATATGTTAAGTCATCCACATTTGTCTCTATGATGAAAAACAAATGCGTATAACAATATATCCGTAAAGCAGCAAGGTAGAAAACTTATTCGGACAAATTTTTGTTCTTTCGCATTTCCCAATGCGGATAAGTTTTTGTTCATCCACATTTCCTTAATACGGATGGCGTGGTCAATACAGATGACAGTGTTGTGTATTTGTACCAAAATAAAACAAGTGTTTGAACCTCAGTTAATGCGGATGGGAAATGCGAAGCATAGTACTACTGACACTCATCAGTATTAACTAATATGGATAGAAGTTCAAAACTACGGTCAAGTTAAATCTCTCCCGCATTTGCTACAGTAAACAAATGCGAACAAGTTAAATCTCTTCCGCATTTGCTATAGTGTAAAACTTAAATCTTCCGCATTTGTTTATTCATTTGAAAAGTTTTAGAAATTCATTTCATTGATTATTTAAATGCTTTAATCATACTCATTTTAATACCTTTCAAATTTGAGAGAACCAAAGTGCGACTGATCATCATCAATCATTCAAATCATCACAAATCTTACGTGTTAATTGGTGGATTCTTAGCATTTAACTTCATTTCATATGTATTTCGATTCTTAGCACAAGTAGTATTAAAACAAGGTGATTATTGGTTGATTTGAGTACATTGAATATCAAACCAGTGATGAACATAGAACCCTAGGTTTAGAAAAATCAATATTAACCATGAACAGTGGATTTCAACAACTTTTCAAGTTCAATGAAATGGCTTCTAATGTTACAACAGGGAACCATCAATTCATAAACCCTAGGTTAACCATGATGAACAAGGGAAATCAAGATTTAAAATGTTGAACTCAAATCCAATGTTTCAATGTAATAAGATGTTTAAAACAGTTAATATGAATGAAAAACAACATAAAAACATAACACAAAAGGTTAAACACCATAAAATCCAAGATAGGTCAAATTGCTATACAATAGTGTCTTTGAACTCTCAATTTGACCTGAGAAATTCAAACTGAAAAAGTCAAACCTATTCTTGGTTGTACATTTTGATATTTGTTAGTACATTACTAACACATGTGTCTCTATTGCAGATCTATGGCAAATCTTATCTGGAGCAAACTCCACAATGTCAATGGATATCTTGATCCGGATGTACCAGAAGCTAAGAATTGTAGAGACATGATCAGATTCATTTCCACAACAAGAATAGAACATGCCATCACTGTCAGACCCATTATCTATGAGAACTTCATCAGATCATTTTGGGGAACTGCTAAAGTGAATCAAGTGGATGGTTTGACGACCATATCTGGAAGGATCACTGATGATCATACCTTAGTTATCTCTGAATAAACTGTAAGACAGTGTCTATAGTTTGGGGATGATGCCAACTTTCCCCGAGAAATGGAAGAAGATGACATTCTGACCTTCTTTGCTGATATTGGCTATGAAGGGGATTTCAAGGGAAAACAAATTGTAAAGGGATTAGTAGATTTACAGTGGAGATTTCTGATTCATCTATTCCAACACTGCTTGTCAAAGAGGAAGACTAGTTGGAATGACATCCCTATCATGACATCTTTGGCGATTTGTGCCTTGTACACTAACAGACAATTCAATATGTCTGCTTATGTGTTCAATGGCCTATTGTCCAACATTCAGGAAGACCGAAGACACATGTTTCTGATGTATCCTCTATTCATTCAATGCTTCATTAATGAAGCATTCCTTGATATTATAGTAGAAGGGTCTGTGATGGACATTCCTCACTACAATGCCAAATCCTATAAGTATATCATGAAGAGAGACCCGAAGAACTTCTACAGTAGAACATTCATGCCTTTACTTCCATGGATGCTACAACAAATCAATCCAGAAGAAGTTCATAAAGAAGAAGCTGAGGAAACTATTCATGAAGTTGAGGAACAAGTTCACAATGATGTTCCTATTGATGTGCATGAGACATTAAAAGAACAAACAACTGCTCATGATCAACAAACTATTGAAGAGCATGCTAAAGCAGCAGAAGAAGGACTAAGGCAAGTATCACCACAGGTTGATGTAGGTGGTGATCTTCACACTATGCCTTTAGTTCAAGATACTGGTATCCCATCACCTTTCAGAGTATCTCCTATTCATTCTCCTCATGTATCTTCTATTCATTCTTCTCTGGAGGCTGTAACTGAATCTGTTGAATCTGGTGAATCTACCAGTTCTTCAGGTAGTTCTGAATCATCTTTGGATGATGAGGATCCTCATGCTAGCTTTCAAATGCTCGTGAGACAAGTAAGCTCCGGGGTCGGTCCTTCAAAAAGTGTTGCAGAATCTGAAGTCAACCTACCCGATGACAAGGATGAAATGATTCCCGAGCTCTTACTGAAGATAGCTAGAATGGAGAAACTATTAGATAGAAGATCTAGCATCTTAAGAGACAAACTTGATAAATTAGATGAGAAGGAGAAGGAGTTAAAAGAATTAAAAGCCAAGTATTAATCAATGAAGAAAAAGATAAAGAGATTGAAGAGTTAAAGCAGCTCCCGAAGATGTCAAAGAAGAAGTTAGTGGGCATTTGGATACTGTAAACATCCAAACCCTTACCATGGAAGAACAAGAGAATCTTCTTGACATCCAATCTGACATAATCTCTGATCTTAATAGACAGATATAAGCTCTAACAAAAAGAGTTTCTGAACTTGAGAGGATGCTTAAAGTTAAAGAAGAGATGGCTAAAGAAAAGGAAGATAAAAGAGATGAAGATGTCTCCAGTGGGAGCAGTGGTGATGATGAAGACAAGGATGATGAGCTTGAAACCTAACCAACACACTGAGGTTAGGGTGGAAGAAGAAAGTCTTGCTATGGTTGTTTATTCTGAACCAACATCTGAAGGCAGGCTTGATGAGGAGACTGAAATAAAAGATTTGATTGAAGACTTAGATGTTTATTCTTCTGGAGATTTTATTATTGATGATGACATCTGGGAATTTATCAGAGAACTCAGTGCTCCAGTTGAACCAATTATGGTTATTCCCCTTAACCCTGTGCCATTAGAAGAAGAACTAGGCCTACAGCTTGTTCCTATAGTCACTTTGACTGATGAGCAAAAAGAACTTGTCATGAAGCTGTGTGAGAGCTTAGAGAAAAAGAAGCAGCTGAAAAGCAAAAGGAAGAAGTTAAAAGACTTGAGAAAGAAAGAAAAGAAAAAAAAGCCGAAGCCTCAGTACCCTCTTCTTTTGGTCCCTGTTTGCATACATATTCCAGGAAGAGAAAGTACTTGTCTGAGAAGGCCAAAGGCAAAATGCCAATGGCAGAAGAGGAACCGGCTCTTAAGAAACCAAAAGATGATCCAAGAAGCCTAGCTGGTATTGCTCAATTCCTAGATGAGCATGAGAAGGCTGAGAAACAGTTGAAGAAGAAAATTGAAGTGATTAACTTAGAAGAAGGAGAAATTGAGGGAGGATATGATGAAAGCATATTTGGTGACCCTTTGTTCAGGGACAGTCCTGTAAAGGTTGAGTCATCTGTTGAGGAGATGGTGGAAAAAGCTCAAACTGATGATTTGATGGTCAATGCTATGTTCCTGATTAATCACGGTTATGATGCTGATAGTGTATTTGGAATGACATATGAGGGTATGGTAGAGGAATTCAACAAGATGCAAAAACTTCTAGACTCTACCTTTAGGACTGATTATGAAAAGAAAAGAATTGATAAAGAGACAAATATGAAAAAGCATGACAGATAGGGAAATGAAGGATTATCTCTCTGTTTAGGGATTCACTAGAAGAAAACTAGGAAACATGAAGACTAACTCCCTCTGGGCTACAATCCTCAAGATAATCAAAGAAAGGAAAAAGATTGAAAACAATAGAAAAGGAGGTTGTAGGGAGGAAGCCCAGAACCAGCATTTTAGCTCAAGACATGCAATTCACTTCCAATGACCATGATGTCTTGGCGCCCATGTTGCACAAAAATCCTGAGTGGTTTATTGAACCCTCTCAAATGGAGTTACATGATGGGTTGACCACTTCTGAGATGATTAGGGGTGTGTCTACTCCAGAGGGCAAAGTAGATGTAAAGATCATTGCCTGGAAGTATGACAGTGATTGGAACATGTTTATGATGAAACGTATCTCAGGGATAGTTTAGGTCTTCACTTAGTACTCTGCATTAGTAAACTCCCTGCAGATACATGATTTGAAAGAATTAGTAGAGCTGGAATTAATTAATCACAATGCAATGTATAGAGGATATGAGTTGAAGAAAATCTAAAGATGTTTAAGAAAACTAACAACTTCAAAGCTCTAAAGGCAATGTGCATCAAAAAAGATAAATCATTCAATAATCCTCTAGAAAAGAAGAAGAAAAAGAAAGAGACTGAAGAGTTGGTATTTCCTGACCTGAATGTAAAACCAACTGAGTCATTAAAAAAGAAGATGGTTGCTGGAACCCACAAGACGAAACCAATCTCAAATGTATTTTATGATGAGAAAACTTATAAGTTGGTAATAGAAAGAACTTTAGGAGGAACGAGATAAGGCTATTTACTGGATATAAGGTGAGATTGCTAGATGAATCCTATGTCTACTACATATTCACAAGACACTTTAAAGAAATAGATAACAAGCTAGGAGAAGCTGATATGTATTTCTTTTTGAATGCATCAAGATACTCAAAATAGCCATTGATAGAATCAACAGAAAGAAAGAACAAAAGAAAAGAAAGAGGGTACCATTGTAATTCAGGAACATTGTGAAGCTTGAGGTCAACTCCAAAGGTGAGTTGGTTATGCAGAGAGATGGAATGTCATCCATTTCTATGTATGAACCTCAAATGCTCAGAAGGATTCCTCTTGAAACTATACACCAGATGAGGGAAATGATCATACATGTACTGGATGCTGATCGGATGAAGGAGGCACAGGAATTTGCCACCATGATCAAAGCAATTATGGATCCAACCATTACTCAATTCTCCTCTGATTTGGATCCTACAACAGTTTCCACATCTACACCCGAACCTTATTTTGATCCATTCTTCCCAGGACAAGTGAAAGAAGAACCACCAGAATCTTCACAACCTCCACCACCATCAAACCATTAAAGTACATAGGCTGTATAATCCTTAAGGGGAGTATTTTGGACCGTGAAAGGATCATACATGCCAATTCAAGAGGTGGTTGAAGGTTGATCTGGTTGGAAGAATCTACAAGTTAAAGAATTAATACGGGTGAAGAAAACAAAAAAAAGACAAGTATCAGTTGTCCGCATTTGTCAATGCGGATAAGCAAGAACAAATATGGTTGAGTATTTGTTCTTCTACATTTGTCAATGCGGATGAGCATGAACAAATACGGCTTAGTATTTGTTCATCCGCATTCACTAAAGCAGATAAGCAAAAGCAAATGCTGCAAAGTATTTGTTCTTCCGTATTAGTCAATGCGGATGACATATTTAATACGGATGCTCAACGGAAGAAATACGGTTGAAGACCAATACATCTACATTAACTAATGCGGATGTACAATACAAATAAGGATCATTATTTTGTACTTAGACTAGTATTCTGATGTATAGTTGTCAGGGTAGTTTAGTCATTATAAAATAGTATACACAAAAGCTTTATGAGGTGCTACAAGCTCTTTGCTTCAAACCCTAGCACACTTTGTATTTTGTTCATCAGTATCAATATACAAAGCATTTATTAGTATTTTCAGCATTTATGATCTTTGATTTTGTATTTCCGCTACACAATCATTGCCTCAATCATCATAATTTTAAGGTTATATTAGAAGGCTGATGCAACCAAAGAAGCCAAAACAACCAAGGAGCTTCCTGCATGCATGCACTGATGTACAAGGTAGAAGTTACTTCGGAAGTTTTACACTCTCCACAAAAATTATTCCAAGTGTAAAATCTTTTGAAGCCAAAGTCCAAATCTTCTGAAGCCAAAGATGAAGTCTTCCAAAGCTTCAAAGACAAAGTCTTCCAAAGCCAAATGAAGTGAAGACTAATTTCTTCTGAAGATAGAGTGGACATGCTTTCTCTGATCTACTTTTTCATAAAGCTGACTTACTTTCCGCTGCAACTCTAAAGACTCAGCAACTTAAACAAGTTGGTGAAAAGGACTTTGCTTTTGTAAACTGTACATTATGGTCTTGGATCTGTAACTTCCTACTTTGTACCTATTATCCTTTTTATAATATAAAAGGATGTGAGCTATGGCATGTCATAGTCACTAGTTAAAAGGCAATCTGCCTTTTGACTCTGTATTGATCTTGCTGTCTAGATTAGTGTTTCCAGCTGGCTTTCATAGTATAGATGGCTGTAGGATGTAGTATAAAGTATCTCAGGTCCTTGTATTTCTTTTTATACTTTGTGACACTTGTAATAGAATTTGAGAGCAATATACAACATCCTTGAAAACCATATTACTCTGTTCTTGTTCTTAGTTCTGACTTAGTTACTTATGTTGATAGTATCATTTACATAAACCCGGTTCTCCATTTGATCTATTAAGTGTTCTAACACTCTTATCATTGTACGACTGATTGTATTGACCATCCCTTTAGCGGGTCTTGCAATTGGTATCAAAGCTTTTTAGGCTCTTGATTGTAAGATCGCACCATCTTAAATCCCTTTTGTTTCACAAAACACTTAATATCTCAAATGGTAGCTATCACAAAGGCTGATATGGAAACCGGTACTATGACAAAGTCTCCACTGATCACTCCTGATGACATTGATACTTGGTGCCAAAGAATGGAAGGCTTTATCAAGTCTCAAGACTCCAGGATATGGGATCTATTGTCTATGGATCTCATGTACCATCTACCTCTTTAGCTGTTGCTGGTGGTGGTATGATACCAAAGGAAGTGGCTGATTTTTCTGATGAAGACTGGAAGAAGATAGACATAGTTTAGAAGGCCATGACCACCCTCCAAACTGCTCTTCCAAACTCTATCTACAGAGGCTTCAAGAAATGCAAGACTGCCAAGCAACTATGGGATGCATTAAAGCTAATGTATGATGGGTCAAATGAAGCAAAAGAGAACAAGAAGGACCTTTTGAAGAAGCAGTTTGAGAATTTCACCTTCAAGACAGGTGAAACCATGATTCAACAATACTTCAGGTATGTTGAGATTTCGGATACTCTAATGGATGTTGGAGTAACTCTTAAGAATAGGGCATTGTGAGGGAGTTCATGTCCTCTCTTCCCTGACAATGGACACACTATTGTGTGGTCATTAAGAGGGCTGAGAACCTCAAGACCGTTACTCTCACTGATTTGTATGGTATCCTCAGTGGCTTCCAGATGGAGATGAACATGCAAAATCCATCTTGTAACTCCAACAATCAGCAGAATTCAGCACTTCATGTGGTTGAAAGGGATTGCAGAGAACCATAACATCATCTTATCTACTACCCTGACAACTCATAAAAGGGTCCTTTCATCACCTTCCTGAGACACCAAGAGAGAGCTACATCCAAGGAAGCCCATCCAAGAGACAAGCTCTTCATAAGCCTTTGTGTCTACTGATAAAAGCACAGGCAACTTTCTCTTTACCCTTGAAGACCTAGACTGTATCCATCCAGATGATCTGGAGTACATGGAAACAGTCCAGCAAATAGCTCTTCTCACTCACAGAGCCAAGAAGTTTTACAAGAGGACAAGGAGGAAGTTTCCTAGCAATGCAACCAGTGGAAAGTTTAGGCTGGACAAAAGCAAAGTGAAGTGTTACAACTAGGGCTGCAAACGAACCGAACGAACACGAACAATGCCTTGTTCGTGTTCGTTCGTTAAGAAATATACTTGTTCATGAACTGTTCACGAACACTTACCGAACGAGATTCTTTGTTCGTGTTCGTTCATTAAGAAAATGAAGATGTTCATGAACTGTTCACGAACACTTACCGAAAGCAAATGAACACAATCATAAGCAAACGAACACAAACAACTGTTCATGAACATGACGAACACAAAAAAAACTCATGAATACAAACGAATACAATTGACTATAGATTTATTTTAGAATAAAATTTACATTTATATTACAAACATTACACAAAATCAATCAAAAATAAACAAGTACTTAACATAAATATGAAAAAATACTTGATGTAATAGTCATAAAAATAACTGACACAAAAATTAAGAATATAAACGAACACATTAACGAACATAAACGAACACATTGTCGAACGTTCACGAACGGACATTAACGAACATAAACGAACACATTATCGAACGTTCACGAACATAAATCAACGAACACGGCTCGTGTTCATGTTCGTTCGTTTAACTAAACGAACAAAATTTTCTTGTTTGTGTCTGTTCATTTACTAAATGAATGAACATAAATGAACTTCCCGCCGAACGGTTCACGAACTGTTTGCTAAATGTTCAGTTCGTTTGCAGCCCTAGTTACAACTATAACCAAATGGGACACTTTGCTAGAGAGTGCAAGGCACCAAAGACAAATGGTGGCCAAGCACAAACCAAACCAAACTACACTGATGGAGCTCCCCAGAATGAGAAGCCTAAGCAACAAGCTACAATTGCTATTGAAGAAGGAGGCTTTGACTGGAGCTTTCAGGTTGAAGATGCATCTCCAAACCAAGCACTGATGGCAGATCATAAAGAAGCCAAGGTATTGGAATATCTTTGTACACCTGAACGTATTGCTAAAGTTAACAAATATAGGTCCTATAACATAGAGATGAGATCTGATCTTGAGTCCTAAAACATTTTAAAAGCTGATTTCAAAAGAGCTGAAAATGATTACAAACTTCAAACAGAATATTTAAAGAAAACCATTTCAACTCTTAAGCATGAACATACCAACTACAGGACTCATATAAAAGATCTCATCGCTAAGTGAACTGAATGCCAGACTAAGCTTGTGATTAGCAAAGCCAGGGCAGAAAAACGTGTTCTTGAAGAAAAGACCTTCAAGAACATGATATCCTCATCCTTGCATGCAAAAGTTTGTTATCAGAATAAGTAGGGACTAGGATCTACTGAGATAGCTCTTCCACACACTCTATTGTCTGTAAGATCTCCAAGGTGTGGAACTTGTGAAGATGAGCTTCCCCTCATAGACCCCATAAATGAAGAGGATGAAGAGGAGATAGTGAAGGGTGATTCTGAGAAGAGTGAAGAAGATCATCCTAAGAAGGGTCAATATTCTCCTGACGAGAGAAAGAATTTGGGATGACCAAGTCTAAGAGGAAGAACTTGATCAGGAGAGTAAATATAAAATCAAAGAAGGCTCAAGAGATCAAGGACACTTTCAACTCTAAGCAAAAACAAGTGTTTATCTTTACAGGATTTGAAGTGGTGGAGGCAGAAGACTCAACTCTGAACTCTAATACCTGGAGTTCTAGTTCATGTCCAAATCATTCTAGAAAAGAGAAGAAGGCTGATCAGCTGTGTACCACTGCTACACAGCCTAAACCTTCTAGTTCCAAGAGGAAGCCACACCCTAAGAATCTTGCTGCATCATTTGTGAAGATGAAGATGGAGGTGGAAAGTGATCAAGTTTAGTCTTTCTCTCAAAAGAAGACTCTTAGAAGGAAGCAAATGGATTGCATCATGTGTGGTAGTACTTCTCATCTTGCTAAGGATTAAATCTACAATCCTAAAAGTACTATTCACATGATCAAAGAGAAAACTTCTGAGAAAAAGAAAGAAAAACTAGCTTCGGAAGGAGAATCTTTTCCCTTTGGAAGCTCCAAGGTGAAAAAGAAGACAAGTGAAAACTTGCCTTCGAAAGAAAATTTTGTCTCGGAAGAAAGGAATGCTTCTAAAGTACTAAAGCCTGCTGTAGTGAAAGGAAGATCTTCCGAAGGTCCAGTCTCCAAAACTTCCAAAGTTGTTAAAACTTTTGAGGTGTTGAAGAAAGACCAAGTGACTAAAAGTTCTTCATCAACAACAGTTAATGATCCTCAAAGCTTGAACATAGGATCAGTTACTATTACATTGTCTTTAGATCACTTTGAAAAGCCCAAGACCAATGAGGCTTGGGTTTCCAAATGTAACTAACCACTTCTTTCTTGTGCAGGAACAGCTAAAGACTAAGAGAAATGTATGGATCATTGATAGTGACTGTTCCAGGCACATGATTGGCAATGGTTCTCAACTTCAAAAATTTGACAAAATTAATGGAGGGCCAGTTTTTTTTGGAGGAGATGCTGGAGGTTACATTACAAGAAGGGGCATGGTCATAAATGCTAAGCTCAGCATTGAAAAGGTAAATTTTGTCAAAGAGCTTGGGTACAATCTACTGAGTGTATCCTAATTTAGTGAACAGAGACACAACATGCTCTTTACTGAGCATGAGTGCATTGTTGTTAAGCCTATGGTGGTCATTCCTTAAGAGCATATCCTGCTCAAAGCCCCTAGGAAAAGGAACATGTACAAGATGGACTTGCAGGAAACATCTCCCTTAGGAGAAGTTTCTTGCTTTCTATCTAAAGCAAATAGTGATGAGTCTTTCCTCTGGCATAAAAGAATATGCCATGTAAACTTTAAAAAGATGAATAAATTATTTAAGAATGATTTGGTAACTGGAATACAAAAGAAAGAGATTACAAGTGATGACCACTGTGTTGCATGCCTGAAAGGGAAGCAACACAAAGTGTCTCACAAGACAAAAGAAGGGAACTCTATCACTGTAATGCCACAAATTTTGCGGTTGAAGGTGAAGTTCTCGCGCACAAGAAAGAGTTCTCGCGCAAGTGATAAAGTTCTCGCGTGGAGGCAGTTTTCGAGTGAAAAGAAGTTCTCTCGCGAGAACAGCTATGAGGAGAGAGAGACACTATAGATAGGCTCATACACCCAATCTTTTCTACTTCATGTGAAAAGTAGTGCTGTTGTGCTTGTGAAGAAATGAGTTGGTGCTAGGTGGTATCTAAGGTATGTATTCATCGATATTCGATGTATTTATGCATGTATGAACCGTATGTAATGATATTGCACAAGATTATTTAGCTTTTGGCTTGAAACAATCTCGGTTTTGTGTTGTTCGTGTGCAAAGATATCGTAAGGTGAGTTCTAGTCCCCTCTTTTACGTGTTTTATCCATGTTTTAGGACTAATATGCATACTTTATGAATGTTTTGTTAAAGAATGATGTTTATAACTATTATTGCATGTTTTGAGTGTTAAAGTGGTTAAAGGAGCGATAACTTGTGGATAAAGTTGTCTACAACAGAAAAGTTATCGCGCGAGAGGCGAGTTCTCGTGCGAAAAGTAGTTTTCACGGCTAACGGTTACTTTTTAAAAGTTCTTGCGCGAATGATGATGTTCTCACGCGAATGATGATGTTCTCGCGCGAAGGAGGAGTTGTCGCTCAAAGTGAAGAGTTCTCGCGCGAATGTGGGTTCTCGCGTGAAAACTTTGGACAGTTACGTGTTATGTTACCCCGTAGGTGTGCGTTAATAATGACTTAATGACGAGCTTAATGCTAAAGGAGATATGCCTGGTGCATTCTCGCATAGGATCTACACGTCGGTGTGCTCACATAGGGGTATACTTTGGGTATGCCCGTGCCATTAAAGAAGATATGCCTGGTGCATTCTTGAATAGGAGCTACACGTCGGTGTGCTAACATAGGGGTATACTTTGGGTATACCGGTGCCTCTAAAGGAGATATGCCTGGTGCATTCTCGCATAGGAGCTACACGTTGGTGTGCTCACATAGGGGTGTACTTTGGGAATGACCGTTCCGTTAAAGGAGATTGCTTCGTGCATTCTCGCATGGGAGCTACACATTGGTGTGCTCATATACGGGCTATAATTTGGGTATGCCTATGCAGTTAAAGGAGAATGACCTATGTTGTGTTCTCACCTGGTAAAGGAACTAAGCTTCGTGCGAAGTTCAAAAGATAAAGTATGGGTAACGTGGTGCTATAGTGATTGTTTTTATGGGGGTAACGTAACGATAAAGAAAATGATAAAGGGAAAGCTAACGTTAAAGTTTGGTTATCGAATGAGTTCAATGACGATGTTGATGACGAACGAGGTTAAAGTTTTTATGATGTTAATGTATGATACAGTTTTGTTAAAGTAAACCTAGAGCTCACTCAGCGTTGCTGACTTTTGTATGCATATTATATTGACATGTATGCTATACATTTTTGGGGGCGAGCTTGGCATGGATGGGAGAGAGCTACCTGGCACGTGATCGAGACTGGCATCCTGGCATAGAACTTTTGTTAGTTAGCCAAGTGATGTTTTGATGTAAATGTTTAACAATAGAAATTTTTGTACGTTCCGCTGTGTATATTAATGAATTTTAATGTTCGAGAACTTGTGTTACTGATGTCTTAATCCAACTGTGGGGTTTTCGGAACGAGGACTTACAAGTTGGTATCAGAGCCATAGTTTGAGAGATTTAGACACTCCAATGTCTAGACTCGAACTGAGAATGGGATCAATTAAAGGATGCTAGTGCCAGTAGCTCCATGCCAGGAAGGTTATGACTGTTAGAGGTTCCTTGAGGTTATAGTGCTTGTAGTGAGATTGAGTGCTGATGTGACTCAGGATAGGAAACGTTTAGGGCATGAAGGGTAAAGTAAGTAGTTAATTACAACTGGCCACTGTCATTAGAAACTTACATTACTTAACATGATCTAAACTATTACCTGGAATGATAATGCTAGCCTTTCGTATCTTATAGCAAGCTATGGCTGGAAGAAAAGCTACTCGAGGAGGTGCTCGTGGTGGTAGGGGTAGACCACTAGTCACCTGGAACCAAAAGCAGATGATTAAAGAGGTGCCTGTGGACTCTGTTCACACTACTAGCAAGGAAAATTCTCATCACTCTGAAGAGAGGATTACCTTAGAGCCTGTTGTCAGGGTGGCTATCACCGAAGAGGTCCACAAGATCCTTCAGGACTTCATGCCTTCGATCATGACTGAGGCCAAGAAGGCGGTAACCAAGGAATTGACATTGGTGGCAAAGAACAAAGCTAGCAAGAAAGATAGTGAAGGTACCGGGGAAGGCTCGGGGAAGGCTCAGGAAGGATGGGAAGGACGAGGGGGATGAAACTGATGGGGATTTATCCAAAGGATGTTCATATCGCATCTTCAAGGGGTGCAATCCTCCATCCATGGATGGAAAGGGTGGTGCCATTGCCACTCTCACTTCAACGAGATGGCCAGGTTGGTGCCTCAACTGGTGAGTACTGAGGAGAGGAGGATGAAGTGTTATATGCAGGGTTTGCCTTCAAAGGTTAGGACGTATGTGAAGGCAAGCGGGCTAAAGACCTTAGAGCCTTTGGTGGAGTTGAGTGGGATAGTGTATGATCATATGGTGACTGATGAGCCCGTTAAGGGGGCAAAGAAGAAGAGTTGACCGGGAAATATGAAGCGAGAGAGAAATGAGAGGTCTGCTGCTCAGGCCAAAAAGATGAAGGTGGAATCGTCTGGTGATTGCCGAAAATATGGGAGAAAGCATGCTGGCGAATGCAAACTCGGTTCGACTTTGTGTTTCAGATGTGGAAAGACGGGGCATTTCTTCAAGGATTGCCCTAATCTGGTAAAGTGCTACAACTATGGCAAGTTGGGACACTGCAACCGAGAGTGTAAAGAGGCGAAAGTGGTTGACTCGGCTAAGGGAAAGGAGACTGAGAAGGAAAATAAAGCTGCTGACAAGCCAAGGGCCAATGCTAGGGCTTTCACGATGACTAGAGAGGAGGCTAGAGCAAAACCTGATGTTTTGTCAGGTATGTTCTCAGTTAACAACATACTTGCTTCTGTTATGTTTGATTTTGGTGCAAGTAAGATTTTTATAGCTGCTACCTTATGTGATGTGATGAATGCTAAGGCCAAAGAAATAAATCATGTGTTTGAAGTAGAAACTGCCATCAGAAAGACTACTAAGATAACTGAGGCCTTAGATGATTGTAGCATAGAATTGGAAGGTCATAGATTCCCCGTTAGGTTGTTTGTTATGACCCTAGGAGGATTTGACATTGTGTTGGGTATGGACTGGTTAGCTGCCTACGAGGCTAAATATAGTTTGTCAGAGGAAGATGATTCAGATGAAAACGCCTGATGGTAGCTTAGTCACGATTTACGGCGACAGAATCTGTGAAGTTCCGAAGATGATTTCTATGATAAAGGCAGAGAAGTTAATGAGACAAGGGTATGGATCATTCTTGGCATACATTAAAGATGCTAGAGCTGAAACTATGAAGTTGATAGATGTGCCCGTGATGTGTGCCTTCCCGGATGTGTTCCCTGATGACTTGACAGAGGTACCACCCGATCGGGAGATAGAGTTTCAGATTGATCTTGTGCTAGGAGCTCAGCCCGTTGCTAAAGCGCCGTATCGTCTAGCTCCGTCAGAGTTGAATGACTTGTTAGCCCAACTACAGGACCTTCTCGATAAAGGATTTATCAGACTGAGCATTTCTCATTAGGGTGCTCCGGTGTTGTTCATGAAAAAGAAGGATGGTAGCATGAGAATGTGTATAGATTATAGGGAGCTGAATAAGCTCACGGTGAATAATAGATACCCGTTGCCTCAGATAGATGATCTGTTCGACCAGTTGCAAGGCGCGAGTTGGTTTTCGAGGATTGATCTTCGGTCGGGTTATCACCAGCTAAAGGTTAAGGAACAGGATATCCGAAAGACTACGTTTCGGACACGATATGGGCATTATGAATTTCTCGTTATGTCATTTGGTCTAACCAATGCTCCTGCAGCATTCATGGACTTGATGAATAGAGTTTTTCGACCAATGCTCGACAAATCAGTGATAGTGTTCATAGATGATATCCTGATCTACTCGAAGAATGAGAGAGACCATGCCTGTCACCTCCGTGAGGTGCTGGAAACTCTAAGAAGGATGAAGTTGTATGCGAAATTCTCCAAGTGCGCATTTTGGTTATGTGAGGTGCAGTTTCTGGGTCATGTGATTAACCCAGAAGGAATCATGGTTGATCCTGCTAAAGTGGAGGAGGTGACGAAGTGGAATTCGCCTAAAACACCATCTGAAATCCAAAGCTTCCTCGGATTGGCGGGTTATTACCGGAGATTCATCCAGGATTTTTCCAAGATTGCCTCGCCGTTGACCAAGTTGACGAGAAAAGATGTGAAGTTTGAATGGGGTGACAGTCAAGAGAATGCATTCATGGAGTTAAAGAAAAGATTAACACAAGCTCCAGTGTTAACGTTACCGGAAGGGAATGAGGACTTGGTTGTCTATTCCGATGCTTCTTATTAGGGGTTAGGGTGCGTGCTAATGCAGCGAGGTAAAGTCATAGCATACGCATCTCGACAGTTAAAGGTTCACGAGATGAACTACCCTACCCAGGATCTAGAGGTGGCTGTTGTGGTATTCGCGTTAAAGATATGGAGATAGTACTTATATGGTGTTAAATGTACGATTTTCACAGAACACAAAAGCTTAAAGTATTTCTTCGAGCAGAAGGATCTTAATATGAGGCAGAGACGATGGTTGGACCTTATAAAGGATTACGACTGTGAGATTCATTATCACCCGGGTAAGGCTAACATGGTAGCTGATGCCCTAAGCTGGAAGGAGGACCGGGAACCAATTCGGGTGAGATCTTACTAGTTGATAGCGACTCCTGATGTGATAAGGAAAATCTACGTAGCTCAAAAACAGGCTCTAAAGCCCGAGCACGTTAATGAAGAAAGGATGAAGGGGCAGATCGCGAACCTGGAAGAAAACGCCAATGGTGTCAAAACTAGGTTTGGGTGCATATGGATTCCTAGACATGGAGGTTTTTGAGAGAAAGTGTTGGATGAAGCCCACAAGACTCGCTACTCCATTTACCTGGGAACCAACAAGATGTACCATGATCTAAAGAAGAATTATTGGTGGCCGGGAATGAAAGCTGACGTAGCAAGGTATGTAAAAAGATGCTTGACCTGTCTCCAGGTTAAGGCCGAGCATCAGAAGCCATACGGGAAAATCCTACCCTTGGAAATTCCCGAATGGAAATGGGAGCGTATTACTATGGAATTCAAAACGAAGCTACCTCGTACAGCTAAAGGTTATGATGCCATATGGGTCATAGTGGACAGACTGAGAAAGAGTGCTCACTTTCTACCCATCCGAGAGACGTATAACTCGGAGTGGCTTGCCGAAGTGTTCATCAATGAGATAGTTGCCCATCATGGTGTGCCAGTGTCAATTGTCTCCGACAGGGATACGCGGTTTACGTCCAAATTTTGGAAGAAGTTCAATGATACGATGGGAACTAGATTTCACATCAGTACAGCATACCACCCACAGACGGATGGCCAATCCAAAAGGACTATCCAGACCTTGGAGGACATGCTTCGGGATTGCATCATACACTTTGGTAGGAGTTGGGATAGTCATCTACCGTTGGCAGAGTTCTCATACAATAATAGCCAACAAGCCAGTATTGGTATGCCCCCGTATGAGATGTTGTATGGCCGGAGATGTAGGACCCCGATATGCTGGGGAGAGATCGGTAAGAAGGAGTTAGGGAGTATTGAGGTCATCGAGACGACCAACAAGAAGTTAGGCAAGATTAAAGCCTACATGAAAGCCGCTAAAGTTAGACAAAAATTCTATGCCGACAAGCGTCGAAGACCGATTGAGTTTAACGTCGGTGATAGAGTGATGCTAAAGGTGTCACCTTGGAGAGGAATCATTCAATTCCGAAAGAGAGGGAAGTTGAGCCCTCGATTTATTGGGCCTTTCAGGATCGTAGCCCGTGTAGGGGAAGTGGCGTATAGGCTGGAATTACCAAATGCATTGAGTGGAATACATCCTACCTTCCACGTATCACATCTGCGTAAGTGTCTAGCAAACGAAGATGCTCATTTTCCACTGGAAGATGCGGAGATTGATGAAAGACTAAACTATGTGGAACAACCCGTAGCAATAAATAACAGAAAGGAGAAGCGACTAAGGAATAAAGTAGTTCCACTCGTCCGAGTGCAGTGGAAGAATAGAAAGGGTTCGGAGTCCACTTGGGTATCTGAAGATGAGATGAGACATCATTATCCTTAGTTGTTTGAGGAATGACTAGTTTCAGGGATGAAACCCAAATAAGGGGGTGGACTTGTAACGCCCCGAATTTTGAGGTTGAAGGTGAAGTTCTCGCGCGAGTGATAAAGTTGTCGCGTGGAGGCAGTTTTCGCACGAATAGAAGTTCTCACATGAGAACAGCTGCGAGGAGAGAAAGACACTATAGATAGGCCCATACACCCAAGCTTTTCTACTTCATGCGAAAAGTATTGCTGTTGTGCTTGTGAAGAAAGGAGTTGGTGCTAGGTGGTGTCTAAGGTATGTATTCGTCGATATTCGATGTATTTATGCATGTATGAACTATATGTAATGATATTGCACATGATTATGTAGCTTTTGGCTTAAAACACTCTCGGTTTTGTGTTGTTCGTGTGCAAAGATATCGTAAGGTGAGTTCTATCCCCTCTTTTACGTGTTTTATCCATGTTTTGGGCCTAATACGCATACTTTACGAATGTTTTATTAAAGAATGATGTTTATAAATGTTATTTCATGTTTTGCATGTTAAAGTGGTTAAAGGAGCGATAACTTGTGGATAAAGTTGTGTACAGCAGAAAAGTTATCGCGCGAGAGGCTAGTTCCCGCGCAAAAAGTAGTTTTCACGGCTAACAGTTACTTTTTGAAAGTTCTAGCGTGAATGATGATGTTCTCATGCAAATGATGATGTTCTCGCATGAATGATGATGTTCTCACATGAAGGAGGAGTTGTCGCACAGAGTGAGAAGTTCTCGCGTGAATGTGGGTTCTCGCGCGAAAACTTTGGACAGTTGTGTGTTATGTTACCCCGTAAGTGTGCGTTAATAATGACTTAATGACGAGCTTAATTCTAAAGAATTAAAGTTCGTATGTTGATATATTATATATATCATGATAGTTAAAGGCTAAAGAATGATGATAATTCACATGTGAAATGCTAAAGAACAGTTACACTGTTACCCGATAAAGCACAGCTGTGAAAACGTTAAAGCGCTAAAGAAGTTTCGCAAGCAACTGATAGGAGATATGCTTGGTGCATTCTCGCATAGGAGCTACACGTCGGTTTTCTCACATAAGGGTATACTTTGGGTATGCTCACGTCATTAAAGGAGAATTGTATTCGTGCATTCTCGCATAAGAGCTACACGTCTGTGTGCTCACATAAGGGTATACTTTGGGTATGCTCTTGCTGTTAAAGGAGAATTGTATTCATGCATTCTCGCATAGGAGCTACATGTGGGTGTACTCACATAGGGGTATACTTTGGATATGCCTGTGCCGCTAAATGAGATATGCCTGGTGCATTCTTGCATAGGAGCTACACATCGACGTGCTCATATAGGGGTATACTTTGGGTATGCCCGTGCTGCTAAAGGAGATATGCCTGGTGCATTCTCGCATAGGAGCTACACATCGGTGTGCTCACATAGGGGTATACTTTGGGTATGCCCGTGCCACTAAAGGAGATATGCCTGGTGCATTCTCGCATAGGAGCTACACGTCAGTGTGCTCACATAGGGGTATACTTTGGGTATGCCCGTGCCGCTAAAGGAGATATGCCTGGTGCATTCTCGCATAGGAGCTACACGTCGGTGTGCTCACACATGGGTGTACTTTGGGAATGCTCGTGCCGTTAAAGGAGATTGCTTCATGCATTCTCGCATAGGAGCTACACGTCGGTGTGCTCACACATGGGTGTACTTTGGGAATGCTCGTGCCGTTAAAGGAGATTGCTTCATGCATTCTCGCATAGGAGCTACACATCGGTGTGCTCACATAGGGGCTATACTTTGGGTATGCCCATGCAGTTAAAGGAGAATGACCTTTGTTGTGTTCTCACCTGGTAAAGGAACTAAGCTTCGTGCTAAGTTCAAAAGATAAAGTATGGGTAACATGATGCTATAGTGATTGTTTTTGTGGGTGAGAACAAGAGGACAAACCCATGACAAAAATGTTTGTCTATACTCTTGCTTCTTTTCCTAGATAGATCCAAAGAAAGTTGATGAGTCTTTGAAGGATGAAAGTTGGGTTGAAGCAATGCAAGATGAGCTGCTTCAATTCAAAAGATAAAAGGTTTGAAACCTATGTCCTCTTCCTCAAGGGAAGACTACCATAGGAACCAAGTGGGTTTTTAGAAACAGAAGGATGATAGAGGACTTGCCATCAAGAACAAGGCCAGACTAGTTATTCTAGGATACACACAAGAAGAGGGAATCGACTACACAGATGTTTTTGCTCTTGTGGCAAGACTTGAAGCGGTAAGAATATTCCTGGCTTTTGCTGCATCCAAGGATTTCACAGTCTACCAACTTGATGTCAAGCATGCTTTTCTATATGGAGTGATTGATGAAGAAGTGTATGTCTAACAACCTGTTGGACTCAACAATTGCATTAAGAATTAATGCATAAAAAGTATGATGCTTGCCATATCAAGCATAACAAACATAATGTGTTTTAACATCCAAAACAATCATTTAATAACACATTAACATCATTAACATTCATAACAATCACTAATATTTGTTTAAATTTCTTTTTCAGGTTTGTAAATAAAAGGAAATTTTGACAAGTGTTCGCAGCGGATGAAGAAAGTCTCATAGCAGATGAAGATCATCAGCAGGGGATGAAGATTTGCTTCCAAGTGCGTGCAGCGGATGAACAACCATCCCATAGCGGATGAAGAACTCACAGCGGACAACATTCCACAGTGGATGTTCATCCACAGGGGATGAACATTCACTGCGGATGTTCATCCACAGCGGATATTCATCCACAGCGGATGACATACCACAGCGGATGACATACCACAGCGGATGTTCATCCACAGTGGATGAACATTTACAGCGGATAACATACAACCATGCACAACAGATGATAAGCTTCTCCACAGTGGATGAGATATTATCCACAGCGGATGACTTATTCTCTACAGCGAATAGCTTAGACACTTAGGATTATTTATGTAATATTCGTTTACATAAGGGTAGTTCAGTAACTGTATATAGCTATGTGTATAGGCTATAAATAGCATACTACCCTAATCCTTTGTAAGCTTTTAAATGAAATCAATACAAACAAGCAGTTAATTTTCATTGTGTTCTTACACACACACCATACACACACAAACACACACATACACTGATTTCATACTCTATCATTATGGGTTTCCACACCATAATGTTAGTGTGTTGAAGTTGAGAGATATTGAAAAGATACTTGGGGGAATCAACCTTTAATTCATGTTTATCATGAGTTTAAGCTGATTTCATTAGGTGGTATCAGAGCCTTGGCTTAATCATTCATTGATTTCGATCCTCTCAGTCAACAACCTTGATTTCAGTGGTTCATTAGCTTCAAAACAAACATTCACAAGCTAAAACATCATCAAACTCATCATCTTCTACTCATAAACATTCATTAAATTCAAACAAACATGATTTCAGAATCATTTTGTGCATTTTGAAGAAGTGTTGTTACTTTTCAACTTGAACATCACACATAACATAAGTTTTCTGTGTTTTTTTGTGATAAAACAATACATGGGTATTGTTAATCATTTGTTAAACAACATTCTACAGAAGGTTTTAAACTGCAAATCTTCATCAAAACCTTTAAAACCCTATCGGATTTAAAGGGTTTTTGCAAACATTTCAAGTGTTTATTCACTGTTTTATTGGTTTTCAATCGAAACCAATCATTGTTTGAACAATCTAAACCGGTTATATTGTTCATAATCATCACAAACTAGTGACAATCTCACTAGGAACACATTTTTGTTTCTAAAATTTAACAATATATATTTTGAGAATATTTAAACAGTTGTTTTTTCGAACAAATCCTAGAAAACCATAGTTTTTTATCAGAAACACTCAAACACAATTCACGGGATTTGTGTTTGTAGATTTGAAGAACCAAAGAAAAATAGTTTTCTTCTTTTAAAAGTTCTCAAAAACCAACTTTTTGATCCAAAAAGTTTTCTGCAAAAGACAAACTTAGAACAAATATTACTTTTCACACAATCTTTCTTGTCAACCGTGACATAGAAAGAATCAAATCATAGGATATTTAATTAATATTAATTAATTCTTTTATTTGGTAAACAATTAAAAAAATAGTTTATCAAATTAACAAACAAATCCTAGAGACAATTAGGATTAATTAAATTTTAGCACCGGTCTAAAATTTAAACAAACAAATTTTACTTGAAAATTATTAAGTTAAAAATTAAACAAACATGACTGATGAAATGATGAGTTCTAACAGTGGATTAAAACCCCCTAAATTGAAGAATAAATCAGATTTCAAGCAATGGAAAATTATGTTTAGAAACTGGATTACATATCAAGATCCAGATCTATGGATATCCATCACAGAAGGTCCTTACATCCCACTGACATTAGGACCTGACTACAACATCCAAAAGCCAGTTAGTCTGAAGAGTGTAGCTGGTGATGACCTGAAACATGCCAAAACAGACATGAAGGCTTACAACATTCTTGCAATGACTTTGCCTTTTAAAATTTTAACTCGTGTTGAAAATTTCAAAATAACACATGAGCTGTGGAAAGTTCTTCACACCATGTGTGAAGGTAGTGAGGAGATACGGGAAATAAAGAAAGAAAAACTGAGGACCCAATATGAGACCTTCCACCACATCCATGGAGAGTCCATCCCTCAATAGTTACATAGATACGTTCAACTTGTCAATGAAATGATAGTGTATGGACTTAAATATGAAACTGTTGAAATCAACAAGAAAATGTTGCACACATTGCCTGAGAGTTGGACTCAGTTAGTGTCACTTATGAAAGCAACATTGGACTTAGAGGCCCTATCCCTTGACTCACTAGTAGCCGAGGTTGAGGCATTGGAAATGGATGAAAAATCCAGGAACAATAACCAAATCAGACATGTGGAGGCTTATAAGTTCAAAGAAACCCAACACACAGACAGTGCTTTCCTCACAAGCACTGGAGAAGATGAAGAAGAAGAATTCTGGGATTCTCATGACACATTATTCTTTTCAGCACCAGAATCATCCAGCAACAAACACAAGTCTAAGAAGACTGGTGTTTATGCTTCTCATGAAGCCACACCCCAAAGCAAGCATCACCCTTATAACTCCAACTCAAACAAACAACCAAAACCTCAAACATCAAACATACACAGACTTGAAAAACCAATGGATGCTCTTACTATCATTCTACAAAGTGAAGAGCAAAAGGCAGCATATGCTGCCTTTTCCACTAGTTTTGAAGCATTCTTAGGAGCAAGTCTGACTCCATCTCAAATCATTCAACAGGATTTGGATGAGTAGAAGAGATGGATCTGCAATGGTCCATGGCCATGATAGCATACAGGTCTAAAAGATTTCTACAAAGAAATCGGGGATTAAACATGGACAAAAAGACAAGAATTGGTTTTGATAAAACCAAAGTTAGGTGCTACAACTGTCAGCTTTATAGGCACTTTTCAAGAGAAGGTCAACAGCCCAGAGTTGACAGAAATACACATCAGGCACAACCCTCTAGTGAAATTCATTCAAACAGATAAGTGCCTCCACCAATTAGCATTCCAAATGCACCAACACAACCTCAAATCACATAATTGTAACACTCGAAAAATTCAAAGAAAAGTAAAGAAGAAAAGATAAATATCCAAAAGGTTAAGGGGTGAAGGTGTACAAAAGGTAAATTTACCCATAATGGGTTTCAAAAAGGTGGTAAGGCCGCCCATGACCCTCTCTCTCATGCATAATTCGGCTGAAAGCTTGGAAAAGAAAACCCCATCCGGTTTTAGAGAGAGAAAGCTCAGGCTCTTCGAAATGTGAGATTTCCAGAAGATTTCTTCTTGATTTTCCTGCTGGGTTCAGGCTTATGAACCTATTTTTATGTGTATTATTGTGTTGGTTGTTTGTTTTATGTGTTTAGGTGCTAGATATTCTTGTTAGCTCTCGGGTTGTGGTGTTTCACTCGAATGCTGCTGAGAGGTGAGCTCTAGATCCCCTCTTTTACATGTTTTCTACTTGTTTTAGGGCTGATATGCATTATAACTGCTGTTTTTCCTAACAAACTATGAGTTTTACATGGTGTACGGTTGTGTTTGATATATGTTGGTTTTATGTGATTTCTACGATTTTGTGATGATGTTTGTTATGCTTCAAGCTTGTAACATGTTAGATCTATGTTAAGTTCAGGCTGGAATGATGTTTGAGATTGGAAAACTTCTTAAGTTGCTTCGCAGGTATTGAACAAGTGTCCGCTGTGGATGATGGTCATTTGCTATGGACATTGTGTGTCCACTATGGACACTTAGAAATGTAGGACGTCCGCTTTGGACTTACATGTCCGCTGTGGACACTTGAGGAGTTTTTAGTTGTCCACTATGGATGTTGGTTATCCGCTGTGGACATTGTCCACTGTGAACCCTTAGAAAAATTTGTACGTCCGCTGTGGATGTTGATTATCCGCTGTGTACTTATTTCATCCGCTGTACACTTTTAGTTATCCGCTGTGGATGTTATTCATCTGCATTGGACTATGTTCATCTGTTGTTAACACTTAGTGTTTTACTCATCTGCTGGCTATCCGCTGTAGACTAAAGTTGTCAGCTGTGGATACTTAGTACTTTAAGCCATCCACAGTATAAGTTATTCATCCGCTGTGAACACTTAGGAGTTTTTTTGAAATTTTGGGAATAGAGTTTAAGTGTTAAGAACTTATGTTTAATGGGTGTTTATGCTTGTCCTATGTTTCTAATGTTTTATTTACCTTCTTATGGGCTGCTTGCTATGAATAATTATTACTGTTTCATGATATGTGATTTTAAGGTAATAATATTATAAAAGTATTATTCGTAATAAGTGGACACAAAGGAATAAAAGAAGGACAGTGAAACTTAATAAATGTTACCCCAGGGCCCTAACAAAAGGTGAAAAGCCTTGCAAGCTTTTCCAACGGAGGTTCACGACCATGTTGTCATTAGCTCAACTGATATGTGGCTGTTTTAGCCCAAGAAAGGCACATTCGGGGTCTAATCCTTGTGATTGACCAATAAACCAATGGGATCCAAGTTCATGAGCAGGCTTCGTGCCTAGCAGTGTGGATCAACTGTCGGGGGTTAGCTACCACTTATTAATGTGTACCGACAGGGGTTCGGCATTTGTTGCCAACCAACAATATAGGCTCTTGCTTTGGGCAAACCTAGAAAATGAAAGTATAAGATAATGAAAGAAAGAAAGATAAAGACTCCCTTAATGATTGATTATGTATGATGATGAATGATCACCATGTGAAGTTTACCAAAGTATATTTTCTATATTATAAAACTAGGACTCACTCAGCAACGCTGACTTTTTATATGTATATCAGTTGGCAGGTAAGGATGTTGCTGAGGATGGCATGGCCGAAGCTACTTGGTGAATAGAGACTGGCATCCATTTATGCGATTATGATATTTTTGTCTTGTAATGCAAATAAATATTCTTTTGTAACTCTAACAATGATGTATTATTTGGCAAAAGTGATCATTAATGCAAGAAATAGTTTTTGGTCAAATTATTCCTCTGTGATTGTTTTCTTATAAAAATGTGATTTAAGGCATTTTTAATAATGAATAATGCTATGACTGTCCAACTGTGGGGTCTCCAGGAATGGGGCCTTACAAGTTGGTATCAGAGCCAAAGATTAAGAGAATTAGGTAAATTGTTTTCAAAACCTATACTTAAACTGAGAATGGGACCGAATGGAAGGATGCCAGCCTAAGTAGCAACGTGCCATCAGGTAGATTTTTCATAAAGTTAGCTGGTATTACGTGAGTGTGCTATTTGAATTATGTGCTTTTAGTAGGTTTGAATACTGATGTAGTCAGGACAGGAAATGCTTGGGGGATGAAGAGTAAATTAAGTGGCTAATCACAACTGGCCACTATAATTAGGGACTTACTATACTTGACATAATCTGAGCTATTACCTTGAATGACCGTGTTAGTGTTTGAATCTTATAGGAGGTAGATCTTATGGCGGGTAAGAAATCTTGAAAGGTGACCTGAGGCGGTGCTCATGGCGGGCGTACTACTGGGCCACGTGTCACCCGGAGCAAAGCTAAGGCTCCTGAGACGACTCATGAGGACACGGATATTCATAGCCACCAAGAGGGTGAAGGATCGGCCACCCTCAAGTCTAGGGTAAAGGAAGCTATTGCTGACGAATCTACAACATCATGCAAAACATGTCACCTTCAGTGGTGACCGAGGTGTTGAGGGCTATAAAGGATGGTGAAAAGACCAAGGATGCGAGGGAGAAGGAGAAAGCTGATGAAGAGCCATCTAGTCCTAGGGTGGTAATTCATGATGATAATAGCGAGGAGGAGAGGGAGGCCGCTAAGGGGTGCACCTATGGGGCGTTTCAGAGGTGCAAACCCCCAACCTTTGACGGCAACAGCAATGCCACGGTTGCTCACCATTGGGTTCGAGAGATGGAGGCAATCCTGGACATCGGTGAGTGCCGGGAGGATCAAAAGGTAAAGTTTGCCTCCCATTCTTTTGTGGACTCGGCATTATGCTGGTGGGATCACATTGTCCAAGCCGAGGGGAAACGGTTTGTTGCAAGGATGAGGTGGTCGGATTTGAAGGAACTGATACTAGAGGAGTATTGTCCACATTGGGAGTTGGACAAAATTAAGAAGGAGTTCTTACATTTGGAGGCTGGAAACATGACTCATCAAGAGTATACCTCCAAGTTCAATGAGCTCCCAAGACTTGTGCCAGATCTAGCAACTCCAGAGTCCAAGAAGATTAAGAGGTACATACAGGGTTTGCCCGTGGATATCAGGAGGAACATGATAGCTACTAGACTGAGCACTTTTAGGTCTGCAGTAGATTTGTCCGGAAGGTTGTATGATGAGAGGGACCTGGTGTCAATTCAAAGGAAGGTTGAGAGGAGTTGGAACAAGAATGGAAATGGGAAAAGGTTCAGGGACAACAACTTTGGGGTTAGGGAGAAGAAGAGGAAGGTTGATAATCGTCGCCCAGAACAGAGGAAGGGGAATGATCGGAAAGAATGTAGGAAGTATGGGAAGAGTCACCTGGGTGAGTGTAGAGTGTGGACAAACTGGTGTTTTAAGTGTGGAGGCGAAGGGCACTATGCTAAGGATTGCCAAGTACCGAGATGTTACCAGTGCGTAGAGGTGGGTCATTCGGGCCGAGATTGCAAGAAGGGTGGAGCAGGGGGCTCAGGGACCCAGACTATGGGAGAAAAAAGGAGAAGTGAGAGCACCAAAGCCAAGGCAAGGGCATTCAACATGACCCGGGAAGAAGCCAGAGTGGACCCAAAAATAGTTTCAGGTATGTTCTTGGTAAACCAAGTGTATGCTTATGTGCTCTTCGATTCGGGTGCTAGTAGAAGTTTTGCATCTGCTACCTTTTTTTCGTGAAATGCATGGTAAGAATAAGAAGATAGATGTGCCTTTTCATGTAGAGACAACGATAGGAAAGTCTACCAAGGTGACTGATATGATAGACGATTGTCTCATAGAATTGGACGGTCACAAGTTCCCTGCTAGATTGTACATGATGGCCCTAGGAGGTTTTGATGTGGTGTTAGGAATGGATTGGATGGAGACCTACGAAGTGAATATTGTATGTCGAAAGAAGATGATTTGTTTGACTACGCCTAATGGTAGTATGGTTACGGTTCATGTTGACAAGGAATACACCGCTCCGCGAGTGATATCGATGATTACAGCAGAGAAGTTTATGAGGCGAGGGTGCGGTGCTTACCTGGCTTATGTGAAGGATGTGGATGCCACTGTGACCCGGTTGTCTGACGTGCCGGTGGTATGCAATTTCCCCGATGTGTTTCCCGAAGACCTACTAGGGGTTCCACCCGACAGAGAGATCGAGTTTCGGATTGACTTGATACAGGGAGCGCAACCCGTAGCCAAGGCACCATACCGGTTGGCTCCGTTCAAACTCAAGGAGCTGACGATGCAAATACAAGACCTCTTGGATAAAGGCTTCATTCGGCCGAGTATCTCACCATGGGGTGCTCCGGTCCTATTCGTGAAAAAGAAGGACGGTAGTATGAGGATGTGTATTGACTACCGTGAGTTGAACCAGTTGATCGTAAAGAACCGGTACCCGTTACCGAGAATTGATGACTTGTTTAATCAGCTCCAGGTTGCTAGTTGGTTCTCCAGGATAGACCTACGATCGGGGTATCATCTACTGAAAGTGAAGGAGCAGGATATCCCTAAGACAGCCTTTCGCACGCGTTATGGACACTACGAGTTTCTCGTGATGTCCTTCAGTTTAACCAACGGGCTAGCTGCCTTTATGGACCTTATAAATCGGGTATGCCGACCGATGCTAGACAGATCAGTGATTGTATTCATTGACGATATTCTGATCTATTCGAAGAGCGAAGATGAGCACGCCTGTCATATCAAGGAGGTACTAGAGACACTTAGAAACGAGAAGTTGTATGCAAAGTTATCTAAGTGCGCGTTTTGGCGCGTGAGGTTCAATTTCTTAGCCATGTGGTTAACCCCAAAAGGATAATGGTGGATCCAGCAAAGATCGAAGCTGTAATGCAATGGGAACCCTCGAGGACGCCGTCCGAAATCCATAGTTTCTTGGGTTTGGCAGGCTACTATAGGAGATTTATTCAAGACTTCTCTAAGGTGGCGGCCCCATTAACTAAGCTGACTTGCAAGGATGTAAACTTTGAATGGGGTTTGGAGTAGGAGAGTACGTTTCAGGAGTTGAAGATGAGGTTAACCCAAGCCCCCGTCTTGATGTTGCCCGATGGGAATGAAGACTTGGTGGTATACTCAGATGCTTCGTATTTGGGTTTAGGTTGTGTGCTGATGCAACAAGGAAAGGTCATAGCCTATGCGTCCTGATAATTAAAGATCCATGAGGCTTACTATCCTACTCATGATTTGGAGTTGGCGGCTATGGTCTTCGCATTGAAGATTTGGACCATTTTCACTGACCACAAAAGCGTGAAGTACTTCTTCGAGCAAAAGGATCTTAACATGAGACAAAGAAGATGGTTAGAGTTGATTAAGGATTACGACTGCGAAATTCACTATCATCCAGGTAAGGCGAATGTGGTAGCCAATGCCCTCAGTCAAAAGGAGAGGCCGGAACCGATTCGGATGAAGGCTTGCCAGCTGGTTGTGACGCCGGATGTTATGGGTCAAATCAAGGAATTCCAAGATAAGGCATTAAAGGATGATAGGATCAACTTTGAACGAATTAAGGGGCAAGCGACAGATTTAGGGGAGAACACCCTTGGCATTAAAACCCGTTTCTAGCGGATGTGGATTCCTCGTATGGGGAGCTGAGGGGAAGGATCATGGATGAGGCTCACAAAACACGGTATTCCATCCATCCTGGTGCTACAAAAATGTATCATGATCTGAAGAAGGATTATTGGTGGCCAGGGATGAAGTGTGACCTGGTGGAGTACGTGAGTAAGTGCTTGACCTGTTTACAAGTGAAGGTGGAACATCAGAAGCCATATGGGAAGATCCAACCCTTGTATATACCAGAATGGAAGTGGGAACACATCACCATGGACTTCATCACAAAGTTGCCTCACACTGCGAGAGGATGTGATACCATTTGAGTGATCGTAGACCGCCTGATGAAGAGTGCACACTATTTGCCAATCAGAGAGACTTACTCATCGGAAAGGTTGGCAGAGCTATTCATCAAGGAGATCATAACTAGTCATGGCGTGCCGATGTCTATTTTTTCTGATAGGGACACCCGGTTCAAGTCCAAGTTCTGGAAGAAATTTCAAGATGCGATGGGGACGAGGTTACACATTAGCACGGCTTATCACCCTCAGATAGACGGTCAATCAGAACGAACCATTCAGACCTTAGAGGATATGCTCCGGGCATGTATTATTTATTTTGGTGGAAGTTGGGATGAACACCTACCGTTGGCAGAGTTCTCCTACAACGATAGTTATCATGCCAGTATAGGCATGCCACCATTTGAAATGGTTTACGGGCAAAGATGCAGAACCCCGGTGTGTTGGGGTGACATCGGGCAGAAAGAGTTGGGAAGTATCGAGGTCATTGAAGCCACGTCAGAGAAGTTGGAAAAGATCAAGGCCTTCATGAAGGCAGCAAGGGACCGGCAAAAGTCCTACGCTGATAAAAGACAGAGGCCAATTGAATTCCAAGTGGGAGATAAGGTGATGTTGAAGGTATCACCTTGGAAAGGGATTATCAGGTTCCGCAAGCGAGGAAAGTTGAGCCCTAGGTATATTGGGCCATTCAAAATCATTGCCAGAGTTGGTGAAGTGGCATACAGGCTGGAACTTCTGAATGAACTGCATGGAATTCATCCTATATTCCATGTATCTCACTTACGAAAGTGCTTGGCAGAAAGTGATGTTGTTGTTCCTCTTCGAACATTGAGGTTGATGAAAGGTTGAATTATGTGGAACAACCAGTGGCTATATTGGACCGGAAAGAGAAACGGTTAAGGAATAAAGTGATTGGCCAAGTAAAAGTGCAATGGAAACATAGTAAGGGATCAAAAGCCACTTGGGAGTCGGAGGAAGAAATGAGACGGCTCTACCCAGGCCTCTTTAAGGAATGACAGGTTTCGGGAACGAAACCTATATAAGGGAGGTAGACTTGTAACACTCGAAAAATTCAAAGAAAAGAAAAGTAAAGAAGAAAAGATAAATATCCAAAAGGTTAAGGGGTGAAGGTGTACAAAAGGTAAACTTACCCATAATGGGTTTCAAAAAGGTGGTAAGGCCGCCCATGACCCTCTCTCTCATGCATAATTCGGCTGAAAGCTTGGAAAAGAAAACCCCATCTGGTTTTAGAGAGAGAAAGCTCGAGTTCTTCGAAAGGTGAGATTTCCAGAAGATTTCTTCTCGATTTTCCAGCTGGGTTCGGGCTTATGAACCTATTTTTATGTGTTTTCTTGTGTTGGTTATTTGTTTTATGTGTTTAGGTGTTAGATATTCTTGTTAGCTCTCGGGTTATGGTGTTTCACTCGAAAGCTGCTGAGAGGTGAGTTCTAGATCCCCTCTTTTACATGTTTTCTACTTGTTTTGGGGCTGATATGTATTATAACTGCTATTTTTCCTAACATACTATGAGTTTTACATGGTGTACGGTTGTGTTTGATATATGTTGGTTTTAAGTAATTTCTATGATGTTGTGATGTTGTTTGTTATTCTTTAAGCTTGTAACATGTTAGATCTATGTTAAGTTTAGGCTGGAATGATGTTTGAGATCGTAAACTTCTTAAGTTGCTTCATAGGTATTGAACAAGTGTCCGCTGTGGATGATGGTCATCTGCTGTGGACATTGTGTGTCCGCTGTGGACACTTTGAAATGTAGGACATCCGCTGTGGACTTACATGTCCGTTGTGGACACTTGAGGTGTTTTTAGTTGTCCGCTGTGGATGTTGGTTATCCGCTGTGGACACTGTCCGCTGTGAACCCTTAGAATAATTTGTACGTCCGCTGTGGACGTTGGTTATCCGCTGTGTACTTATTTCATCCACTGTACACTTTTAGTTATCCGCTGTGGATGTTATTCATCCGTATTGGACTATGTTCATCCACTGTGGATCTTGGCTGTCCACTGTAGACTTAAGTTGTCCGCTGTGGATACTTAGTACTTTAAGCCATCCGCTGTATAGGTTATTCATCCGCTGTGAACACTTAGGAGTTTTTCTGAAATTTTAGGAATAGAGTTTAAGTGTTAAGAATTTATGTTTAATGGGTGTTTATGCTTGTCCTATGTTTCTAATGTTTAATTTACCTTCTTATGGGCTGCTTGCTATGAATAATTATTACTGTTTCATGATATGTGATTTTAAGGTAATAATATTATAAAAGTATTATTCATAATAAGTGAACACAAAAGAATAAAAGAAGGACAGTGAAACTTAATAAATGTTACCCTAGGGCACTAACAAAAGGTGAAAAGCCTTGCAAGCTTTTCCAACGGAGGTTCAAGACCGTGTTGTTGTTAGCTCAACAGATGTGTGGCTGTTTCAGCCCAAGAAAGGCACGTCCGGGGTCTAATCCTTGTGATTGACCAATAAACCAATGGGATCCAAGTTCATGAGCAGGCTTCGTGCCTAGCAGTGTGGATCAACTATCGAGGGTTAGCTACCACTTATTAATGTGTACCGACAGGAGTTCGGCATTTGTTGCCAACCAAGAATATAGGCTCATGCTTTGTGCAAACCTAGACAATGAAAGTGAAAGATAATGAAAGAAAGAAAGATCAAGAATCCCTTAATGATTAATTATGTATGATGATAAATGATCAGCATGTGATGTTTACCAAAGTATATTTTCTATATTATTAAACTAGGACTCACTCAGCAATGCTGACTTTTTATATGTTTATCAGTTGGCAGGTAAGGATGTTGCTGAGGATGGCCTGGCCGAAGCTACTTGGTGAATGGATACTGGCATCCATTTATGCAATTATGATATTTTTGTCTTATAATGCAACTAAATATTCTTTTGTAACTCTAACAACGATTTATTATTTGGAAAATGTAATCATTAATGCAAGAAATAGTTTTTGGTCAAATTATTCCGCTACGATTGTTTTCTTATAAAAATATGATTTAAGGCATTTTTAATAATGAATGATGCTATGACTGTCCAACTGTGGGGTCTCCGGGAATGGAGCCTTACAATAATTCAGTCCAACTCAACATCCAACATCTTCTGCTATGATCATCAAAAAGGATGGAGAATGTGACTAGAGCCTTTATGAGGCTGAAATTCCATCACTTTCAGATCATGCCCTTATGGCTAATATTGAAGACAAACTAACAGACATCCTGAAAGAGGTAAAAGAAAACCTCTGTAGTCAAGCATTCATTGATGAGGTAAATAGGTATAGAGAGCATGCTGATAAACTCTCAAAGAATGTCATAGAAACAAACATTTTAAATGAAAGTTTAAAATCTAAACAGAAACAATATGCAACTAAAATACTTTCATTACAAACAGATTTAGACAAATTAATGTCTGAAAAACTGACTTTGGCAGCTCAGGTTGAGCAACTCTCTATCTCATTAACTGAGTCAAAATCATTACAAGCTGAAACTGAAGTGAAACTTTAGAAGTTTCAGGTTAGTAACAAGAAGTTCGAAGAACTTCTTGCACAATAAAAGGCCTTTAAGGATCCTTTGGGTTTAGGATATAATAAGGTAAGCCACCTTATAATGATAATTATATTCCTTTACCTGACTCCATGACCAACAAACAGGATGAATCACATGATTCTCATGAAAAGACTAATGACTCCAAACAATCATCATCATCATCATCAAAATCACCTTTAAAATCAAAATCACTCTTGATAAAGTTTGTTAAAAGTTCAACAACACCGCTAGTCGCATCAACTGACTTTTATCAAGGAGAAAATAATGAAGTTACTTCGATAAGTATTGGCAAGAAACAGTATTGTTTGGTGAACACAAACAATACTCTAATGAAGTTACTTCATATGGATCTGTTTGGACCAACTCATGTCATGAGTATTGGCAAGAAATAGTATTGTTTGGTGATCATTGTTGACTTTTCACAATTCACATGGGACTTCTTTCTACTTCTTAAAAATGAAGCATCCCAAATAATAAAAGATTTTATCACTAATTGAAAATCAACTTGATCAAAAGGTAAAATCAATCAGAAGTGATAACAAGACAGAGTTAGAAATGAAAATCTACATTCATTTTGCATACACAAAGGCATTGCTCATCAATTCAGTGCAGCTAGAACTCCTCAACAAAATGGGCTAGCTGAAGGGAGAAACAGAACACTAATTGAAGCAGCAAGAACAATGCTAGCAGATGCTAGGCTGCCAATTACCTTTTGGGTTGAAGCTGTCAACACATCATGTTATGTGCAAAATCGAACTTTGATAGTTAAAGAAAGCAACAGAACACCTTATGTACTGCTTTTTCATAGAAAACCATTTATTGGATTTTTCAAGCATTCGGTTGTCTTGTCTTATTATTAAACACCTGAGACCATTTAGGAAAGTTTGCTCCTAAGTCTGATAAGGGTTTCTTTGTAGGTTATTCCTCAGTCTCAAAGGCTTTTAGAGTGTTTAATCCTAGATTAAACATTATTGATGAATTAACAAATGTTTAAATTAAAGAGCACTCATTTCCTAAGTCAATGAATGGTCCTGATTGGTTGTTTGATATTGACTATTTTACAAGATCTTTTTATCAGTTCCACTTGTCTAATGCAGGTAACCTACAATCAACTGGATCTTCTGAAATAGTAGAGAGAAGGGATGACTTTCCAATGAGTCATCCATCTTCTGCTAATCAATCTAATGAAGAAGTTCCATTGTAAGCTGATACTGTTAGACAAGAAGTACAAAACCAGACTGTCTCAACCGAGGCTGGTCCTAGTACACTGCCCACTCCTTCAGTAGAACCGTCTAGTGAAGTTAGAAATCTAGAACCAGCTACTTCGCCAGTTGAAATTAAAGAGAATGCAAATGATGAAAGTCTTCAAAGTGATGCTGATGCTGAAGCTGATGAAGCCTTTAATTACTTTCACAATTCTCCTATTCTCTCCCAACCTAAAAGTGCCTCTCACTAAGATGATCTGAATGTCTCCAACCTTGATGTATCAATTCCTAATGACTCAATTCCAGTGACCAAGATACATAAGGATCATCCAGTGTCAAGCATCATTGGTGAATTACATAAATGGATGACAAGAAGCAAGTCAAGTATTGCAAACATCTATTTCTTTTCTTGCTTTCTATGTCAAACTGTACCCAAGAATATAAAAGGGGCTCTTCAAGACAATAGCTGGATTGAGGCAATGCATGAAGAATTGCTCCAGTTCTAGAAACAAGAAGTATGGCAGCTGGTAGACCTTCCCGAAGGACAATACCCTATCAGTACCAGATGGTAATACAGAAACAAGATTGATGACAGGGGCATTGTTATTAGAAACAAGGCAAGACTGATTGCACAAGGATACACTCAAGAAGAAGGAATAGATTATGATGAAGTGTTTGCACCTTTTGCGAGATTAGAAGGCATCAGAATTTTTCTTGCTTACTCTGCATCCATGAATTTCATATATATCAAATGGATGTAAAGTGTACATTTCTTTATGGAAAAATCTCTGAAGAAGTCTATATGAGCCAACCACTAGGCTTTAAGGACTTGGATTTCCCTCACAAGGTGTACAAGCTTGACAAACCTTTGTATGGTCTACATCAAGCCCCAGAAAGTGGTACGAGACTCTATCGTCTTTCCTTTTTGCACACGGGTACGAGAGAGGAAAGATTGACCAGACTTTGTTCAAAAAAAGAAAAGGACATGAAATGTTGCTAGTCCAGATCTACATGGATGATATCATTTTTGGATTAACAAACAAATGACTTTGTAAGGATTTTGAAGACCTTATGCACTCCAAGTTCCAGATGAGTGCAATAGGGGTGCTTACATTCTTCTTAGGGTTGCAAGTATAGAAAACAACAGATGGAATCTTCATCAATCAATCAAAATACGTGGAAACCATGTTGAAGAAATTTCATTTTGCTGATTGTCAATCTATCAGAACTCCTGTTGATACAAAAATGAAGATACGTCCAAACTCAGATGGCAAATCACTGGATCAGACTCACTATCGATCAATGATACGGTCACTCATGTATCTAACAACAAGCAGACCTGAAATAATGTTCGGTGTATGCGTTTGTGCCAGATATCAAGCAGATCCCATGGAATTAAATGTAAATGCTGTAAAGAGGATATTTAGATATCTCAAGGGCAAGCCTACACTTGGATTATAGTATGCAAAGGAGGGATACTTAAACCTTTATGCCTACACAAACAATGACTACAGGGGATGCAACTTCAATCGGAAATCCACTTCTTGGGGTTGTCAATTTCTTGGTCCCAGACTGGTCTCCTGGTAGTGCAAGAAGCAGACAAGCATGTCTGTATCCATAGCAGAAGTTGAGTACATAGCAGCATCCACTTGTTGCTATCAAGTTCTCTGGATTCAAAACCAGATGCTTGATTATGGTTATAACTTCTTGCACACTCCAATTCAAATTGTCAATACAGCCGCCATGTTCATAACAAAGAATCCTGTTCAGCACTCAAAAACTAAAGATATTGAAATTAGATATCACTTTTTAAGAGACTATGCTGAAAAAGGGCTAATCAAGTTGATAAAGGTCCATACGGACAATCAATTAGCTGATTTGTTCACTAAGGCATTTGACCTAGTCGGTTTGAATTCTTAGTTCAATCAATTGACATGATTAACCTTGAGTAAAAATCAAAATTTGCTAAAACATTCAAATATTATAAAAATACAAAAAGAAGTTATGTTTGTTGAAGTATATGAATTGTACTCCAAATAGGAAATGATATAATTACAGTTGTTATACCATTCACTGTGCTTATTTCAAAATCTTGAAAGACTGACATGATTTATCTAATATGCGTGTAGACTCAGCTTGGAAAAGAAGATACATGTTGTGATGAACTAAAGCTCATATTCAACTATGAAGCCGTTATCTCAGGGTGTGTGTAAGTATTAGGTTATCCAAGTAGGTGTGTGTGTAGTAACCTAAACACACCAGGTAATGATGCCTTATGAATCTCATTCACCCACATCAGTTTCTCCTTTGTTTTGCTGAGCAAAGACATGGAGAAACAGGCACAAAGTACTGATGTCATGATCCAAAAAGATTACCAATGTGGAACACATCTAAAATGGATGAATTAATATAGTCTACTCTAGACTATATTCCTTGTGAATGAATAAAAAGAATCCCAAAGTGGATCTCCTTCCAAAGTGAAGTGCAAAAAGAATCCCAATGAGGATCAAATAAATATAAGGATTAAAGTAAAAGAATTCCAATAAGGATTTCCCTTACCCAAAACAAAATGAGATGTTATAATTTAAATGTCCTGGTCTTGTAAGTTGTGAAAAAGTACTACCATGCATTTCATGCTGGTGGTTGATCTTGCCATGCTTTTGAGTGTTAGGTACATGTTGAATATTTAATCCACTCAAAACATGATAAAGATTATAGGCATTATAATATTAACCAAGCATGAGTTTAAGAGGACAAACATACCTACATTCAATATGTTCATGATTATGTCTATTAACAATTGCTTACATTAGTGAAAGGTAAGAATGATATGATCCCAAGTAAAGTATACTTCCACTTCATGTTCAGATAAGAAAATCAAAAAAATTACAAAAAACATTTTCCTTTCCGTATTCAAAATTTTAAAATCTTTAAAGTTTTTATCCCATATGGATATAAACTTTAGGAGAGTAATTAAAATTTTATGAAAATATTCATAAAAACATAAAAATTTTGCAAAATCTCAAAAATATTTTAGTTATGTTGTACAGTTGTTTCTTTTCTTAAAAATATAAAATTAGAAAAATGGTTGTGTTGATGTGGAAGTTATACTATAGTATCTCAGTGTATGCAGACCTTTGGAAGCACTAAAGTCCAAGATCAGTCAAAACTGGGAAATTTGTATCACAACGGGTGTTGAATTCAATCCAAGCAAGAATTGACAATCCTAGCGCAATCAAAACTTTATAATAGTCAAAGCAACAATGAAAAAACAGTCAAAACTTTCAACAGCAAAAACATTAATTTTTGACAAAGTTCAAATTTTAATGTAGGTAATAGTGTTGGTTAATGCGGGTGAAGGTAACCCAAGCATTTAACTAGTGCGGGTAATAGTTTTGTTCAAGAAAACCCAAGTGAAACTAATGCGGATATGTTAAGTCATCCATATTTGTCTCTAAGATGAAAAACAAATGCGTATAACAATATCTCCGTAAAGCAGCAAGGCAGAAAACTTATTCGGACAAATTTTCGTTCTTCCGCATTTCCCAATGCGGATAAGTTTTTGTTCATCCACATTTCCTTAATACCGATGGCGTGGTCAATACAGATGATAGTGTTGTGTATTTGTACCAAAATAAAACAAGTGTTTGAACCTCAGTTAATGCGGATGGGAAATGCGAAGCACAGTACTACTGACACTCATTAGTATTAACTAATGCGGATAGAAGTTCAAAAATACAGTCAAGTTAAATCTCTCTCGCATTTGCTACAGTACACAAATGCGAACAAGTTAAATCTCTTCCGCATTTGCTATAGTGTAAAACTTAAATCTTCCGCATTTGTTCATTCACTTGAAAAGTTTAAGAAATTCATTTCATTGATTATTTAAATGTTTTAATCATACTCATTTAATACCTTTCAAATTTGAGAGAACCAAAGTGCGATGAGCATTTTTTGACTGATCATCATCAATCATTCAAATCATCACAAACCTTGTATGTTAATTGTTCATTCAACTTCATTTCATATGTATTTCGATTCTTAGCACAAGTAGTATCAAAACAAGGTGATTATTAGTTGATTTGAGTACATTGAATATCAAACCAGTAATGAACATAGAACCCTAGGTTTAGAAAAATCAATATTAACCATGAACAATGGATTTCAACAACTTTTCAAGTTTAATGAAATGGATTCTAATGTTTACAACATGGAATAATCGATTTAGAAACCCTGGTTAACCACGATGAACAAGGGAAATCGAGACGTAAAATTTTGAACTCAAATCCAATGTTTTAATGTAATAAGATGTTTAAAACAGTTAATATGATTGAAAAACATCATAAAAACATAACACAAAAGGTTAAACACCATAAAATCCAAGATAGGTCAAATTGCTATACAATAGTGTCTTTGAACTCTCAATTTTGACCTGAGAAAGTCAAACTAAGAAAGTCAAACCTGTTCTTGGTTGTACATTTTCATATTTGTTAGTACATTACTGACACATGTGTCTTTATTGCAGATCTATGGCAAATCTTATCTGGAGCAAACTCCACAATGTAAGTGGATATCTTGATCCGGATGTTCCAGAAGCTGAGAATTGTAGAGACATGATCAGATTCATTTCCACAACAAGAATAGCACACGCCATCACTATCAGACCCATTATCTATGAGAACTTCATCAGATCATATTAGGGAACTACTGAAGTGAATCAAGTGGATAGTTTGATGACCATATCTGGAAGGATCACTAATGATCATACCTTAGTTATCTCTGAACAAACTGTGAGACAGTGTCTACAGTTTTGGGATGATGCCAACTTTCCCCGAGAAATGGAAGAAGATGACATTCTGACCTTCTTTGCTGAAATTGGCTATGAAGGGGATTTCGAGGGAATACAAATTGTAAAGGGATTAGTAGATTTAAAGTGGAGATTTCTGATTCAACTATTCCAACACTGCTTGTCAAAGAGGAAGACTAGTAGGAATGACATACCTATCACTATATCTTTGGCGATTTGTGCCTTGTGCACTAACAGACAATTCAATATGTCTGCTTATGTGTTCAATGGCCTATTGTCCAATATTCAGGAAGACAGAAGACACATGTTTCAGATGTATCCTCGATTCATTCAATGCTTCATTAATGAAGAATTCCCTGATATTGTAGTAGAAGGGCCAGTGATGGACATTCCTCACTACAATTCCAAATCCTATAAGCATATCAAGAAGAGAGACCCGAAGAACTTCTACAGTGGAACATTCATGCCTTTACTTCCATGGATGCTACAACAGATCAATCCAGAAGAAGTTTATGAAGAAGAAGCTGAGGAAGCTATTCATGAAGTTGAGGAACAAGTTCACAATGATGTTCCTGTTGATGTGCATGAGACAATAGAAGAACAAACAACTGCTCATGATCAACAAACTATTGAAGAGCATGCTAAAGTAGCAGACGAAGGACTAAGGAAAGTATCACCATAGGTTGATGTAGGTGGTCATCTTCACACTGTGCCTTTAGTTTAAGATACTGGTATCCCATCACCTTTCAGAGTATCTCCTATTCATTCTCCTCATGTATCTTCTATTCATTCTGCTCCGGAGGCTATAACTGAATATGTTGAATCTGGTGAATCTACCAGTTCTTCAGGTAGTTCTGAATCATCTTCAGGTGATGAGGATCCTCATGCTAGCTTTCAAATGCCCATGAGACAAGTAAGCTCCAAGGTCGATCCTTCAAAACGTGTTGCAGAATCTGAAGTCAACCTACCCTATGACAAGGATGAAATGATTTTCGAGCTCTTACTGAAGATAGCTAGAATGGAGAAACTGTTAGATAGAAGATCTAGCATCTTAAGAGATAGACTTGATGAATTAGATGAGAAGGAGAAGGAGTTAAAAGAATTAAAGCAAAGTATCAATCTGAAAATGAAGAAAAAGATAAAGAGATTGAAAGAGTTAAAGCAGCTCCCGAACATGCCAGAGAAGAAGTTAGTGGGCATTTGGATACTATAAACATCCAAACCCTTACCATGGAAGAACAAGAGAATCTTCTTGACATCCAATCTGACATAATCTCTGATCTCAATAGACAGATAGAAGCTCTAACAAAAAGAGTTTTTGAACTTGAGAGGATGCTTAAAGTTAAAGAAGAGATGGCTAAAGAAAAGGAAGATAAAAGAGATGAAGATGTCTCTGGTGGGAGCAGTGGTGATGATGAAGACAAGGATGATGAGCCTGAAACCTAACCAACACAATGAGCTTAGGGTGGAAGAAGAAAATCTTGCTATGGTTATTTATTTTGAACCAACATCTGAAGGCAGACTTGATGAGGAAACTGAAATAAAAGATTTGATTGAAGACTTAGATTTTTATTCTTCTGGAGATTTTATTATTGATGATGACATCTAAGAATTTATCAGAGAACTCAGTGCTCCAGTTGAACCAATTATGGTTATTCCCCCTAACCCTGTGCCATTAGAAGAAGAACTAGGCCTACAGCTTGTTCCTACAGTCACTTTGACTGATGAGCAAAAAGAACTCGTCATGAAGCTGTGTGAAGAGCTTAGAGAAAAAGAAGCAGCTGAAAAGCAAAAGGAAGAAGTTGAAAGACTTAAGAAAGAAAGAAAAGAAAAAAATTCGAAGCCTCAGTACCCTCATCTTTTGGTCCCTGTTTGCATACATATTCCAGGAAGAGAAAGTACTTGTCTGAGAAGGCCAAAGGCAAAATGCCAATGGCAGAAGAGGAACCGGCTCTTAAGAAACAAAAAGATGATCCAAGAAGCCTAGCTGCTATTGCTCAATTCCTGGATGAGCATGAGAAGGCTGAGAAACAGTTGAAGAAGAAAATCGAAGTGATTAACTTGGAAGAAGGAGAAATTGAGGGAGGATATGATGAAAGCATATTTGGTGACCCTTTGTTCAGGGACAGTCCTGTAAAGGTTGAGTCATCTGTTGAGGAGATGGTAGAAAAAGCTCAAACTGATGATTTGATGGTCAATGCTATGTTCCTGATTAATCACGGTTATGATGTGATAGTGTATTTGGAATGACATATGAGGGTATCATAGTGTATTTGCAAAAACTTCTAGACTCTACCTTTAGGATTGATTATGAAAAGGAAATAATTGATAAAGAGACAACTATGAAAAAGCATGATTTGATAGTCAGATCCCCAATCTCATTCACTCCAAGACAGACTCAATAGATTGTAGTGCCTCAATTCTAATATCCGGATCCCTACAGCATGACAGATAAGGAAATGAAGGATTATCTCTCTGTTTAAGGCTTCACTAGAAGAAAACTAGGAAACATGAAGACTAATTCCCTCTGGGCTACAATCCTCAAGATAATTAAAGAAAAGAAAGAAAGTTTGAAAACAATAGAAGAGGAGGTTGTAGGGAGGAAGCCCAGAACTAGAATCTCAGCTCAAGACATGCAATTCACTACCAATGACCATGATGTCTTGGCGCCCATGTTGCACAAAAATCCTGAGTGGTTTATTGAACCCTCTCAAATGGAGTTACATGACGGGTTGACCACTTCTAAGATGATTAGGGGTGTGTCTGCTCCAGAGGGCAAAGTAGATGTAAAGATCATTGCCTGGAAGTATGACAGTGATTGGAACATGTTTATGATGAAACGTATCTCAGGGATAGTTTAGGTCTTCACTTAGTACTCTGCATTAGTAAACTCCCTGCAGATACATGATTTGAAAGAATTAGTAGAGCTGGAATTAATTAATCACAATGCAATGTATAGAGGATATGAGTTGAAGAAAATCTAAAGATGTTTAAGAAAACTAACAACTTCAAAGCTCTAAAGGCAATGTGCATCAGAAAAGATAAATCATTCAATAATCCTCTAGAAAAGAAGAAGAAAAAGAAAGAGACTGAAGAGTTGGTATTTCCTGACCTGAATGTAAAACCAACTGAGTCATTAAAAAAGAAGATGGTTGCTGGAACCCACAAGACGAAACCAATCTCAAATGTATTTTATGATGAGAAAACTTATAAGTTGGTAATAGAAAGAACTTTAGGAGGAACGAGATAAGGCTATTTACTGGATATAAGGTGAGATTGCTAGATAAATCCTATGTCTACTACATATTCACAAGACACTTCAAAGAAATAGATAACAAGCTAGGAGAAGCTGATATGTATTTCTTTTTGAATGCATCAAGATACTCAAAATGGCCTTTGACAGAATCAACAGAAAGAAAGAACAAAAGAAAAGAAAGAGGGTACCATTGTAATTCAGGAACATTGTGAAGCTTGAGGTCAACTCCAAAGGTGAGTTGGTTATGCAGAGAGATGGAATGTCATCCATTTCTATGTATGAACCTCAAATGCTCAGAAGGATTCCTCTTGAAACTATACACCAGATGAGGGAAATGATCATACATGTACTGGATGCTGATCGGATGAAGGAGGCACAGGAATTTGCCACCATGATCAAAGCAATTATGGATCCAACCATTACTCAATTCTCCTCTGATTTGGATCCTACAACAGTTTCCACATCTACACCCGAACCTTATTTTGATCCATTCTTCCCAGGACAAGTGAAAGAAGAACCACCAGAATCTTCACAACCTCCACCACCATCAAACCATTAAAGTACATAGGCTGTATAATCCTTAAGGGGAGTATTTTGGACCGTGAAAGGATCATACATGCCAATTCAAGAGGTGGTTGAAGGTTGATCTGGTTGGAAGAATCTACAAGTTAAAGAATTAATACGGGTGAAGAAAACAAAAAAAAGACAAGTATCAGTTGTCCGCATTTGTCAATGCGGATAAGCAAGAACAAATATGGTTGAGTATTTGTTCTTCTACGTTTGTCAATGCGGATGAGCATGAACAAATACGGCTTAGTATTTGTTCATCCGCATTCACTAAAGCAGATAAGCAAAAGCAAATGCTGCAAAGTATTTGTTCTTCCGTATTAGTCAATGCGGATGACATATTTAATACGGATGCTCAACGGAAGAAATACGGACAAAGACCAATACATCTACATTAACTAATGCGGATGTACAATACAAATGAGGATCATTATTTTGTACTTAGACTAGTATTTTGATGTATAGTTGTCAGGGTAGTTTAGTCATTTTGTACAGGCATTGTATCTGCCTATAAATAAAATAGTATACACAAAAGCTTTAAGAGGTGCTACAAGCTCTTTGCTTCAAACCTTAGCACACTTTGTATTTTGTTCATCAGTATCAATATACAAAGCATTTATTAGTATTTTCAGCACTTATGATCTTTGATTTTGTATTTCCGCTACACAATCATTGCCTCAATCATCATATTTTTAAGGTTATATTAGAAGGCTGATGCAACCAAAGAAGCCAAAACAACCAAGGAGCTTCCTGCATGCATGCACTGATGTACAAGGTAGAAGTTACTTCGGAAGTTTTGCACTCTCCACAGAAATTATTCCAAGTGTAAAATCTTTTGAAGCCAAAGTCCAAATCTCTGAAGCTAAAGATGAAGTCTTCTGAAGCTTCAAAGACAAAGTCTTCCAAAGCCAAATGAAGTGAAGACTAATTTCTTCTAAAGATAGAGAGGACATGCTTTCTCTGATCTACTTTTTCATAAGGCTGACTTACTTTTTGCTGCAACTCTGAAGACTTAGCAACTTATACAAGTCGGTGAAAAGGTCTATGCTTTTGTAAACTGTATATTATGGTCTTGGGTCTGTAACTTCCTACTTTGTACCCGTTATCCTTTTTATAATATAAAAGGATGTGAGCTATGGCATGTCATAGTCACTAGTTAAAAGGCAATCTGCCTTTTGACTCTATATTGATCTTGTTGTCTAGATTAGTGTTTCCAGCTGGCTTTCATAGTATAGACGGTTGTAGGATGTAGTATAAAGTATCTCAAGTCCTTGTATTTCTTTTTATGCTTTGAAACACTTGTAATAGAACTTGAGAGCAATATACAACATCCTTGAAAACCATATTACTCTGTTCTTGTTCTTAGTTCTGACTTAGTTACTTGTGTTGATAGTATCATTTACCTAAACCCTATTCTCCATTTGATCTATTAAGTGTTCTAACACTCTCATCATTGTGAGACTGATTGTATTGACCATCCCATTAACCGGTCTTGCAATTGGTATCAAAGCTTTTTAGGCTCTTGATTGTAAGATCTCACCATCTTAAATCCCTTCAGTTTCATAAAACACTTAATATATCAAATGGCAGCTATCACAAAGGCTGATATGGAAACCGGTACTATGACAAAGTCTCCACTGATCACTCCTGATGACATTAATACTTGGTGCCAAAGAATGGAAGGCTTCATCAAGCCTCAAGACTCTAGGATATGGGGATCTATTGTTTATAGATCTCATGTACCATCCACCTCTTTAGCTGCTGGTGGTGGTGGTATGATACAAAAGAAAGTGGCTGATTATTCTGATGAAGACTGGAAGAAGATAGACATAGTTCAGAAGGCCATGACCACCCTCCAAACTGCTCTTCCAAACTCTATCTATAGAGGCTTCAAGAAATGCAAGACTGCCAAGCAACTATGGGATGCATTGAAGCTGATGTATGATGGGTCAAATGAATCAAAAGAGAACAAGAAGGACTTCTTGAAGCAGCGTTTCTAGAATTTCACCTTCAAGACAGGTGAAACCATGACTCAACAATACTTCAGGTATGTTAAGATTATGGATACCCTAATGGATGTTGGAGTAACTTTTAAGAACATGGACATTGTGAGGAAGTTCATGTCCTCTCTTTCCTGACAACGAACACACTATTGTGTGGTCAGTAAGAGGGCTGAGAACCTCGAGACCCTTACTCTCACCGAGTTGTATGGTATCCTCAGTGGCTTCCAGATGGAGATGAACATGTAAAATCCATCTGGTAACTCCAACAATCAGCAGATTTCAGCCCTTCATGTGGTTGAAAGGGATTGCAGAGAACCATAGCATCATCTTATCTGCTACCCTGACAACTCATAAAAGGGTCCTTTCATCACCTTTCCGGAGACACCAAGAGAGAGCTACATCCAAGGAAGCCCATTCCAAGAGACAAGCTCTTCATAAGCCTTTGTGTCTACTGATGAAAGCACATGCAACTTTCTATTTACCCTTAAAGACCTGGACTATATCCATCCAGATGATTTGGAGTACAAGGAAATAGTCTAGCAAATAGCTCTTCTCACTCACAGAGCCAAGAAGTTTTACAAGAGGACAGGGAGGAAGTTTCCTAGAAATGCAACCACTGGAAAGTTTGGGCTGGACAAAAGCAAAGTGAAGTGTTACAACTATAACCAAATGGGACATTTTGCTAGAGAGTGCAAGGCACCAAAGACAAATGGTGGCCAAGCACAAACCAGACCAAACTACACTGATGGAGCTCCCAGAATGAGAAGCCCAAGCAACAAGCTGCAGTTGCTGTTGAAGAAGGAGTCTTTGACTGGAGCTTTCAAGTTGAAGATGCATCTCCAAACCAAGCACTGATGGCGGATCATAAAGAAGCCAAGGTATTGGAACATCTTTGTACACCTGAATGTATTACTAAAGTTAACAAATATAGGTTTTATAACGTAGAGATGAGATCTAATCTTGAGCCCTTAAACATTTTAAAAGCTGATTTTAAAAGAGCTGAAAATGATTACAAACTTAAAATAGAAGATTTAGAGAAAACCATTTCAACTTTTAAGCATGAACATACCAACTACAGGACTCAGATAAAAGATCTCATTACTAAGTGAATTGAATGCCAGGCTAAGCTTGTGATCAGCAAAGCCAGGGCAGAAAAACGTGTTCTTGAAGAAAAGACATTCAAGAACATGATATCCTCATCCTTGCATGCAAAAGTTTGTTATCAGAATAAACAGGGACTAGGATCTACTAAGATAGCTCCTCCACACACTCTATTGTCTGTAAGATCTCCAAGGTGTGGAACTTGTGAAGATGAGCTTCAACTCATAGACCCCATAAATAAAGAGGATGAAGAGGAGATAGTGAAGGGTGATTCTGAGAAGAGTGAAGAAGATCATCCTAAGAAGGGTTACTATTCTCCTGAGCAGAGAAAGAATCTTGGATGACCAAGTCTAAGAGGAAGAGCTTGATCAGGAGAGTAAAGATAAAATCAAAGAAGGCTCAAGAGATCAAGGCCACTTTACACTCTAAGCAAAAACAAGTGTTTATCTTTACAAGATTTGAAGTGGTGAAGGCAGAAGACTCAACTATGAACTCTAATACCTGGAGTTCTAGTTCATGTCCAAATCATTCTAGAAAAGAGAAGAAGGCTGATCAGCTATGTACCACTGCTACACAGCCTGAACCTTCCAGTTCCAAGAGCAAGCCACACCCTAAGAAGCTTGCTGCATCATCTGTGAAGATGGAGGTGGAAAGTGATCAAGTTTAATCTTTCTCTTAAAAGAACACTCTTAGAAGGAAGCAAATGGATTGCATCATGTGTGGTAGTACTTCTCATCTTGCTAAGGATTAAATCTACAATCCTAAAAGTGCTATTCATATGATCAAAGAGAAAACTCTGAGAAGAAGAAAGAAAAACTAGCTTCAGAAGGAGAATCTTTTCCCTTTGGAAGCTCCAAGGTGAAAAAGAAGACAACAACTTGCCTTCGAAAGAAAATTTGGTCTCGGAAGAAAGGAATGCTTCTAAAGTACTGAAGCCTACTGCAGTGAAAGGAAGATCTTCCGAAGGTCTAGTCTCCAAAACTTCCGAAGTTGTTAAAACATTCGAGGTGTTGAAGAAAGACCAAGTGACTAGAAGATCTTCATCAACAACAGCTAATGATCCTCAAAGCTTGAACATAGGATCAGTTACTATTACATTGTCTTTAGATCACTTTGAAAAGCCCAAGACCAATGAGGCTTGGGTTTCTAAATGTAACTAACCACTTCATTCTTATGCAGGAACAGCTAAAGACTAAAAGAAATGTATGGATCATTGATAGTGACTGTTCCAGGCACATGATTGGCAATGGTTTTCTACTTCAAAATTTTGACAAAATTAATAGAGGGCCAGTTGTTTTTGGAGGAGATGCTAGAGGTTACATTACAGGAAGGGGCATGGTCATAAATGCTAAGCTCAACATTAAAAAGGTAAATTTTGTCATAGAGATTGGGTACAATCTACTGAGTGTATCCTAATTTTGTGAACAGAGACACAACATGCTCTTTATTGAGCATGAGTGCATTGTTCTCAAGCCTATGGTGGTCATTCCTCAAGGGCATATCCTGCTTAGAGCCCCCAGGAAAGGGAACATGTACAAGATGGACTTGCAGGAAACATCTCCCTTAGGAGAGGTTTCTTGCTTTCTATCTAAAGAAAAAAGTGATTAGTCTTTCCTCTAGCATAAAAGCATATGACATGTAAACTTTAAAAACATGAATAAATTAATTAAGAATGATTTGGTAACTGGAATGCAAAAGAAAGAGTTTAAAAGTGATGACCACTGTGTTGCATGCCTGAAAGGGAAGCAACACAAAGTGTCTCACAAGACAAAGGAAGGGAACTCTATCACTGTAACGCCCTGAATTTTACGGTTGAAGGTGAAGTTCTCACGCGCAAGAGAGAGTTCTCGCGCGAGTGATAAAGTTCTCGCGTGGAGGCAGTTTTCGCGCGAATAGAAGTTCTCGCACGAGAACAACTGTGAGGAGAGAGAGACACTGTAGATAGGCCCATACACCCAATCTTTTCTACTTCATGCGAAAAGTACTGCTGTTGTGCTTGTGAAGAAATGAGTTGGTGCTAGGTGGTGTCTAAGGTATGTATTCGTCGATATTCGATGTATTTATGCATGTATGAACTCTATGTAATGATATTGTACATGATTATGTAGCTTTTGGCTTGAAACACTCTCGGTTTTGTGTTGTTCGTGGGCAAAGATATCGTAAGGTGAGTTCTAGTCCCCTCTTTTACGTGTTTTATCCATGTTTTGGGGCTAATATGCATACTTTATGAATGTTTTGTTAAAGAATGATGTTTATTACTTTTATTGCATGTTTTACATGTTAAAGTGGTTAAAGGACCGATAACTTATGGATAAAGTTGTCTACAACAGAAAAGTTATCGCGCGAGAGGCGAGTTCTCACGCGAAAAGTAATTTTCGAGGCTAACGGTTACTTTTTAAAAGTTCTCGCGTGAATGATGATGTTCTCACGTAAAGGAGGAGTTGTCGCTCAGAGTGAGAAGTTCTCGCATGAATATGGGTTACGTGTTATGTTACCCCGTAAGCGTGCGTTAATAATGACTTAATGATGAGCTTAATGCTAAAGAATTAAAGTGCCTATGTAGATATATTATATATATCAGGATAGTTATAGGCTAAAGAACGATGATAATTCACATGTGAAACGCTAAAGAACAGTTACACTGTTACCTGATAAAGCACAGCTGTGAAAACGTTAAAGAGCTAAAGAAGTTTCGCAAGCAACTGATAGGAGATATGCTTGGTGCATTCTCGCATCGGAGCTACACGTTGGTGTGCTCACATAGCGGTATACTTTGGGTATGCTTGCACCGTTAAAGGAGAATTGTATTCGTGCATTCTCGCATAAGAGCTACACGTCTGTGTGCTCACACAGGGGTATACTTTGGGTATGCTCGTGCCGTTAAAGGAGAATTGTATTCATGCATTCTCGCATTGCAGCTACACGTCGGTGTGCTCACATAGGGGTATACTTTGGGTATGCCCGTGCCGCTAAAGGAGATATGCCTGGTGCATTCTCGTATAGGAGCTACATGTCGATGTGCTCACATAGGGGTATACTTTAGGTATCCCCGTGTCGCTAAAGGAGATATGCCTGGTGCATTCTCGCATAGGAGCTACATGTCAGTGTGCTCACATAGGGGTATACTTTGGGTATGCTCGTGCCGCTAAAGGAGATATGCCTGGTGCATTCTCGCATAAGAGCTACACGTCGGTGTGCTCACATAGGGGTATACTTTGGGTATGCCCGTGCCACTAAAGGAGATATGCCTGGTGCATTCTCGCATAGGAGCTACACGTCGGTGTGCTCACATAGGGGTGTACTTTGGGAATGCCCGTGCCGTTAAAGGAGATTGCTTCATGCATTCTTGCATAGGAGCTACATATCGGTGTGCTCAGATAGGGGCTATACTTTGGGTATGCCCATGTAGTTAAAAGAGAATGACCTTTGTTGTGTTCTCACCTGGTAAAGGAACTAAGCTTCGTGCTAAGTTCAAAAGATAAAGTATGGGTAACGTGATGCTATAGTGATTGTTTTTGTGGGGGTAACATAACGATACAGAAAACGATAAAGGGAAAGCTAATGTTAAAATTTGGTTATCGAACAAGTTCGATGACGATGTTGATGACGAACAAGGTTAAAGTTTTTATGATGTTAATGTTTGATATAGTTTTGTTAAAGTAAACCTAGAGCTCACTTAGCGTTGCTGACTTTTGTATGCATATTAGATTGACAGGTATGGTATACGTTTTTGGGGGCGAGCTTGGCATGGATGGGAGAGAGCTACCTGGCACGTGATCGAGACTGGCATCCCGGCTTAGAACTTTTTTTAGTTATCCAAGTGATCTTTTGATGTAAATGTTTAACAATAGAAATTTTTGTACGTTCCGCTGTGTATATTAATGAAATTTAATGTTCGAGAACTTGTGTTTCTGATGTCCAAATCCAACTGTGGGGTTTCCAGAACGAGGCCTTACAAGTTGGTATCAGAGCCATAGTTTGAAAGATTTAGACACTCTGATATCTAGAATCAAACTAGGAATGGGATCAATTAAAGGATGCCAGTGCCAGTAGCTCCATGCCAGGAAGGTTATGACTGTTAGAGGTTCCTTGAGGTTATAGTGCTTGTAGTGAGATTGAGTGCTGATTTGACTCAGGATAGGAAACGTTTATGGCACGAAGAGTAAAGTAAGTAGTTAATTACAACTGGCCACTGTCATTAGAAACTTACAATACTTAACATGATCTGAACTATTACCTGGAATGATAATGTTAGCCTTTCGTATCTTATAGCAAGCTATGGCTGGAAGAAAAGCTACTCGAGGAGGTGCTTGCGGTGGTAGGGGTAGACCACCAGTCACCAGGAACCAAAAGTAGATGACTGAAGAGGTGCCTGTGGACTCTGTTCACACTGCTAGCGAGGAAAATTCTCATCACTCTGAAGAGAGGATTACCTTGGAGCCTGTTGTCAGGGAGGCTATCGCCGAAGAGGTCCATAAGATCCTTCAGGACATCATGCCTTCGATCATGACTGAGGCCATGAAGGAGGTAACCATGGAGTGGACATTGGAGGCAAAGAACAAAGCTAGCAAGAAAGATAGTGAAGGTACCGGGGAAGTCTCGGGGAAGGATGGGAAGGACGAGGGGGATGAAAGTGATGGGGATTTAGCCAAAGGGTGTTCGTATTGCATCTTCAAGGGGTGCAATCCTCCATCCATGGATGGCCAGGGTGGTGCCATTTCCACTCTCCAGTGGGTGTCTGAGATGGAAGCGGTGATTGAGATAAGTGAATGTAGGGCTGACTAGGCTGTGAAGTTCGCAGCTCACTCATTTGTTGACGAAGCTATTCATTGGTGGAACACCATCAAGAAGACGAAGGACACTCGTGAGTTCAGGGACTTGAGGTGGAATGACCTGAAATAGATGGTGATGAGAAAGTTCTGCCCTCAGAATGAGATCGAGTGGGTGGAAAGGGAATATTTGGGTTTTAAAGCTGGAAGTATGACCCACAGGCAGTACACATCTCGCTTCAACGAGATGGCCAGGTTGGTGCCTTACCTGGTGAGTACTGAGGAGAGGAGGATGAAGTGTTATGTGCAGGGTTTGCCTTCAAAGGTCAGGACGTATGTGAAGGTAAGCGGGCCGAAGACCTTCGAGTCTTTGGTGGATTTGAGTGGGATAGTGTATGATGATGTGGTTACTGATGAGCCCGTTGAGGGGGCAAAGAAGAAGAGTTGGTCGGGAAGTGTGAAGCGAGAAAGAAATGAGAGGTCTGCTACTCAGGCCAAAAAGATGAAGGTGGAATCGTCTGGTGATTGCCGGAAATATGGGAGAAAGCATGCTGGCGAATGCAAACTCGGTTCGAGTCTGTGTTTCCGATGTGGAAAGATGGGGTAATTCTCCAAGGATTGCCCTAATCTGGGAAAGTGCTACAACTGTGTCAAGTTGGGACACTACAGCCTAGAGTGTAAAGAGGCGAAAGTGGTTGACTCGGCTAAGGGAAATAAGACTGAGAAGGAAAAGAAAGCTGCTGACAAGCCAAGGGCCAAGGCTAGGGCTTTCACAATGACCAGAGAGGAGGCCAGAGCGGAACCTGATGTTGTGTCAGGTATGTTCCCAGTTAACAACATACTTGCTTTTGTTATGTTTGATTCTGGTGCAAGTAAGAGTTTTATAGCTGCTACCTTTTGTGATGTGATGAATGCTAAGGCCAAAGAAATAGATCATGTGTTTGAAGTAGAAACTGCCATTGGAAAGACTACTAAGATAACTGAGGCCTTAGATGATTGTAGCATAGAACTAGAAGGTCATAGATTCCCCGCTATGTTGTTTGTTATGACCCTAGGAGGATTTGACGTTGTGTTGGGTATGGACTGGTTAGCCGCCTACGAGGCTAAATATAGTTTGTTAGAGGAAGATGATTCAGATGAAAGCGCCTGATGGTAGCTTAGTCACGATTTACGGCGATAGAATCTGTGAAGTTCCGAAGATGATTTCTATGATAAAGGCAGAGAAGTTGATGAGACGAGGGTATGGAGAATTCTTGGCATTTGTTAAAGATGCTAGAGCTAAAACTATGAAGTTGATAGATGTGCCCGTGATGTGTGCCTTCCCGGATGTGTTCCCTGATGACTTGAGAGAGGTACCACCCGATCGGGAGATAGAGTTTTAGATTGATCTTGTACCAGGAGCTCAGCCCGTTGGTAAAGCGCCATATCGTCTAGCTTCGTCAGAGTTGAATGAGTTGTTAGCCCAACTACAGGACCTTCTCAATAAAGGATTTATCAGACCAAGCATTTCTCCTTGGGGTGCTCTGGTGTTGTTCGTGAAAAAGAAGGATGGTAGCATGAGAATGTGTATAGACTACAGGGAGCTGAATAAGCTCATGGTGAAGAATAGATACCCGTTGCCTTGGATAGATGATATGTTCAACCAGCTGTAAGGTGCGAGTTGGTTCTCGAGGATTGATCTTCGGTTGGGTTATCACCAGCTAAAGGTTAAGGAACAAGATATCCCAAAGACTACGTTTTGGACGCGATATAGGCATTATGAATTTCTCATGATGTCATTTGGTATAACCAATGCTCCTGCAGCATTCATGAACTTGATGAATAGGGTTTGTCGACCGATGCTCGACAAATCCATGATAGTGTTCATAGACGATATCCTGATCTACTTGAAGAATGAGGGAGACCATGTCTGTCACCTCCGTGAGGTGCTGGAAACTCTAAGAAGGGTGAAGTTGTATTCAAAATTCTCCAAGTGCGTATTTTGGTTACGCGAGGTGCAGTTTCTGGGTCCTGTGATTAACCCAAAAGGAATCATGGTTGATCCTGCTAAATTGGAGGCGGTGACAAAGTGGAATTCACCTAAAACGCCATCTGAAATCTGAAGCTTCCTCGGATTGGCGGGTTATTATCAGAGATTCATCCAGGATTTTTCCAAGATTGCCTTGCCGTTGACCAATTTGACGAGAAAAGATGTGAAGTTTGAATTGGGTGACAATCAAGAGAATGCGTTCATGGAGTTAAAGAAAAGATTGACACAAGCTCCAGTGTTAACGTTACAGGAAGGGAATGAGGACTTGGTTGTCTATTTCGATGCTTCTTATTAGGGGTTAGGGTGCGTGCTAATGCAGCAAGGTAAAGTCATAGCATACGCATCTCGACAGTTAAAGGTTCACGAGGTGAACTACCCTACCCACTATCTGGAGCCGGCTGCTGTGGTATTCGCATTAAAGATATGGAGACAGTACTTATATGGTGTCAAATGTATGATTTTCATGGACCACAAAAGCTTAAAGTATTTCTTCGAGCAGAAGGATCCGAATATGAGGCAGAGACGATGGTTGGAGCTTATAAAGGATTACAACTGTGAGATTCATTATCACTCGGGTAAGGCTAACATGGTAGCTGATGCCCTAAGCTGGAAGGAGGACCGGGAACCAATTCGGGTGAGATCTTACCAGTTGATAGTGACTCCTGATGTGATAAGGCAATTCTACGAAGCTCAGAAACAACCTCTAAAGCCCGAGCACGTTAATGAACAAAGGATGAAGGGGCAGATCGCGAACCTGGAAGAAAACACCAATGGTGTCAAAACTAGGTTTGGGAGCATGTGTATTCCTAAACATGGAGGTTTGCAAGAAAAAGTGTTGGATGAAGCCCACAAGACTCGCTACTCCATTCACCCGGGAACCAACAAGATGTACCATGGTCTAAAGAAGAATTATTGATGGCCGAGAATGAAAGCCGACGTAGCAAGCTATGTAAAAAGGTGCTTGACCTGTCTCTAGGTTAAGGCCGAGCATCAGAAGCCATACGGGAAAACCCAACCCTTGGAAATTCCTGAATGGAAATGGGAGCGTATTACTATGGTGTAAGGCCCCGTTCCCAGGACGCTTACAGCTGGACCGTCATTGCATAAAATATTTAAAACAAACATTACTTTTGCAGCGGAATTTAAAAACTTTCATTAATAAAAACATATTATCATATTTCATAAATCGTTTACATATCACAATAAAACGTCATATCAAAATGTGGACGCCAGACTCAAAACGTTTCCAGTAGTGCATGCATCCATGCCTGCAACTCCTCAGCATCAACAAAATACCTGCCAACTATCATGCATACAAAAGGTCAGTGACGCTAAGTGAGTTCTATTTTTATAAATAAAATACTTCACTTTCTTTAAATCATAACCTTCGTAATCGTATGCCATCACACATCATACGTGCACATTGACAATATTAATTATTATCTTCATCATCGTTCATTTCATTCATTTTGAACTTTCATCATTATCTTTCACTTCTATCTGGATCCTGTCTCATGCAATACCCCCGACTCACGTCCGAAGACCGACACAGTACCAAGGTACGCGACAAGGATCTCCTTCGAGTCGATCCCAAGGATCGATCTCCCTTCGAGTCAATAGTAGACTCCCTTCGAGCCAATCTAAATGATTGCACTCCCTTCGAGTCAACCCCGCGGATTAAACTCCCTTTGAGGCAATCTCAATGATTGCACTCTATCTCATTCTTTTGCGACAACATGGTCGCTCACCTCATTGCTTACAAGTCTTTCATTCATTCGTTACGTTCCACTTTTCATTATCGTTATCTTTCACTTCGTTACATAATACTTTACATTCATTCATAGCCATACATCAAACCACGTAAATTCATAACATCATACACAACGTATAATATAACATAATACATATGTTTAAAAACTGTTTAACGAAGAAAGACAACACATCACACACACACACACACACACACCAAAGACTCCATCACAACATCATGCATGCATCAAGCATAAACCGACACAACACTAAGGAACCTATCTCAAACATCACCTCTTAAAGCCCTTAGAAAACCCTAAGTCTAGAATAAGGCACATAGGAACATTCTAGGCACATCAGCATAAAGTTCTAAGTATAAACAGCCTGGGCGCATGGGCACTATTTGGGCGCATGACCAACACTTAGTCACATTTTCACGTATTCTGGACGCATGGCCACTATTTGGGCGCATGGGGTCAGTTGGGAGCTTGAGCAACACTTGGGCTCATGACCAATATTCTGGGCGTATGAACCACTGTTCAAGCGCATGTCCCCTGTTTGGGCGCATGAACTTTGGTGCATCAACACTTAATCACAATTCAGTTAGGCGCATGGGAACATTCTGAAAATATACTTCTACCCAAAACACCCGATAATCATTCTAACACTACCCAAACACAAATCTAACATTCTAAGGTCCTTAAAACATGCTAACAACAATTCTAACCCCCAAACAACCTCTAAAACATCATCAAAGCTAAAACCACAGAACATCATTCGAGCAAAAACAAGCATACACATACGCTTCCTTTTAAAATGTTTGCTTAGTATGCATAACAACCCCAAAACTTCAAAAACTAGAAAAAGAGGGGTCTAGAAACTCACCTTGAAGCAGATCTTCAAACAAAACACCTCCAACCCGAAACCCACTTGCAACAGCAGCTTCAAAAATTCTGAACACAACCTCTAAACACCAAGAACTTCGGTTACAAGCTGCAAACTAAGTTAAAACCTAACATAAACTCAAGAACTAACCTTTTTGCAGCTTCTTCTTCATTCTTCTTCTCAAAACCGAGTTTCCTTCTTCTTCTTTCTTCTTTGGCTGAGATCCAAAAGCAGATTTGCTTTTAATAAGGTGGCCATACCTCTTTTATTATTAAAATAATGGACTTTTGTCCTTTTACCACTTTAGCCCCTCCACTTGTGTCCATTATCTTTTCTTTCTTCATACTTTCCCTTTCTCTTCTTTCAATTAAAATTCGAGGTGTTACAAGTTCACCCCCCTTATATAGGTTTCGTCCTTGAAGCCTGTCGCTTCTCGAACAGTCATGGGTAATGCTGTCTAGCCTCTTCCTTGATCTTACACGTAGGCTTAGTCTCTTTCTGGGCTCCACGGTACTTGCACAAGTGAAAGCACCATTCTCCTTAGCCCTTCTTTCCCTTCCATCAGAAATGACCCTCAGTTGCTCCACGTAGTTGAATCTTTCATCCATCTCGGTATTCTCAAGTGGCATGATCATATCCCCCCTCAGTTGAGCACTTTCTTAGACGAGATACATGGAATGTCAGATAACTCCACTTAACACGTCGGGTAGTTCTAGTTGACATGCCACTTCTCTTACCTGAGCAAAAATTCAGATTGATCCTTTATACCTCAGTATTAACTTTACTCACTCTCTAAATTAGGTGATCTCCTTTTCCAGAACGAGGCCTTCATCATTACTCCACTGCCGTAGGTCAGCACCGAACTCTTGTTGGGCGTGGTTGATCAAACCACCTTCTTGCAACACTCGGTGTTTGCCTCATAGGCTGCTAGCCAATTCACCCGAAGGTGTACGTCTATCCACCTACGTCTATCCTGAAATGCTTAGCAAGAAACACGTGCTCTCTCAATTCTATTGCGCAATATTCTAGGGCATCAGGTAACCTAGTGGACTTACCAATAGCAATTTCTACATCGAAGGCTCATCGATCTTCCTACTCCTAATGTGTAACTTAACACAAAGGCAGCAGGAACGAAACTACCACTAGTACCACAATTAAACCTCAAATGCACAAGTTTAAATTACCAGAAACGTACCTGACATCGCGTCGAAGTCCGCTCTAGCCTCCTCCCGGTCAGGGCAATTGCTCTAACCTTCGTCCTTTGTACTCCTCATTCTGAACCCCTTGCCTTGTCCCGGAGCTCTCAGCCCTTGATTTCGTGCAGTCTCTGCTCCTGTTTCCACCCTCACCACACCTGTAGCATCTCATCGCATGACAATCCCTCGCCAGGTGGCCCTCCTTCCCACATTGAAAACAGAGATTCGATCCCCGCTTACATTCTCCTACATGCTCCTTCCCACATTTCTTGCATGCCCTCGCTACCCTTGTTAACATCATTGGATCATCCATCCTCACCTTCTTAACACCAACCTCAAATCCACCATCGTCATTATCCCGCCTTTCGTTCCCACTCCTAACATAGCCCCGCTCCTCCTCTTCATCCATTATTGCCATCGCCTCTCGCTCGTCGTACAACCTTTCCGTCAGATCGACCATCGACCTAAACGTGCCTGGTCAGGCAGCGATCACATGTCTGCGGATATCTGTTGGCAGACCTTGAATATACCTTTTGATCTTTCGTGACACCAGCGTCACCTGATCTGACACCAGCCTTGCCATCTTGTTGAACTTCATGGTATACTATTAGTGAGTCATCGTTCCCGCCTCTAGCTGCAAGAACTCTCTCTCAACTTTGTCGAGCTCCCTGTGAGGACAAAACTCCTAGACCACCAACCTTTTCAGATCCTTCCACCTCATCCTCCCGATTACTCTGGTGCCCTCAGCCTGGACAATGTTGTCCCACCAGCACAAGGCTGAATCCACAAATAAGTGGGTAGCAAACTTCACCTTCTGATCCTCGTGGCACTCGCTAATCTCAAGTACCGCTTCCATTTCTCTCACCCAACGTTGTGCAGTAGCAACACTCCCATTTCCATCAAGCATAAGGGGCCTACACCTTTGGAATGCTCCATAGCTGCATCCCTTCGCAACCTCCTCCACAGCTTCCTCCTTTTCCTCATCGCCACTGGAGACAACCATGTCAGCATTGGGTTGCTCCATATCTCTAGAACCTCTGTCTTCACCTCCTCGTCGTGCGGTTCTCCTCTTCTCACTCTCCTTCTTCTCATCCTCCTTCATTGCTCTAATGACCTCGGTCACTATAGTCGGCAGAATCGTCTGCATGACCTGATAGACTTCCTCTGCTACTGCCTCCTTCATTGAGGCTCTCAGATTAGCACTCCCATCCTCACCGTCCTGGTGACGAAGCGCTGGCTCATCAGGAGCTGTTTCAGCAGTCTTAGCCCTGCTCCTCGTGGCACGCGGTCTAACACCACGTCCACCCCGACCTCCACCCCGCGAAGCCTCAGAAGACCTACCACCAGCCATCTAAACACTACAAGATTCAAACCAACACAGTCAATCAAGGTAATAGCTCAAGTTATGTCAAGTATAGTAAGTCCCTAATCACAGTGGCCTGTTGTGTTTAGCCACTTACTTTACTCTTCATTCCCCAATCATTTCCTATCCTAACTACATTAGTATCTAAATCTACACAAAAGCACACAAGCCACATAACATGCACACATAATACCGGTTAACATTAACTTACATAAAACCCTTTTACATAAAACTTTTACCTGAGGCATGTAGCTACCAGGACTGGCATCCCTTCCCTTTCGTCCCATTCTCAGTTTAAGTTTAGGTTTATTTTTTTGAAAATATTTACCCAATTCCCTTGAACTTTAGCTCTGATACCAACTTGTAAGGCCCTGTTCTCTGGACGCTTACAGCTGGACCGTCATTGCATAAAATATTTAAAACAAACATTACTTTTGCAGCGGAATTTAAAAACTTCTATTAATAATTAAAACATATTATCATATTACATAAATCGTTTACATATCACAATACAACGTCATATCAAAATGTGGATGCCAGACTCAAAACGTTCCCAGTAGCACATGCATCCATGCCTGCAACTCCTCAGCATCAACAAAATACCTGCCAACTATCATGCATACAAAAAGTCAGCGCCGCTGAGTGAGTTCCAGTTTTATAATTAAAATACTTCACTTTCTTTAAATCATAACCTTCGTAATCATATGCGATCACACATCATACGTACACATTGATAATATTTATTATTATCATCATCATCTTTCATTTCGTTCATTTCGAGCTTTCATCATTATCTTTCACTTCTATCTGGATCCTGTCTCATGCAATACCCTCGACTCATGTCCGAAGACCAACATAGTACTGGGGTACGCGACAAGGATCCCCTTCGAGTCGATCCCAAGGATCGATCTCCCTTCGAGTCAATAGTAGACTCCCTTCGAGCCAATCTAAATGATTGCACTCCCTTCGAGTCAACCCCGCGGATTGAACTCCCTTCAAGGCAATCTCAATGATTGCACTCTATCTGAGTCTTTTGCGACAACATGGTCGCTCACCTAATTGCTTGCAAGTCTTTCATTCATTCGTTACGTTCCACTTTTTATTATCGTTATCTTTCACTTCGTTTCATAATACTTTACGTTCATTCATAGCCATACATCAAACAACGTAAAGTCATAACATCATACACAACATATAATATAACATAATACATACGTTTGAAAACCATTTAACGAAGAAAGACAACACATCACACACACACACCAAAGACCCCATCACAACATCATGCATGCATCAAGCATAAACCGACACAACACCAAGGAACCTATCTCAAACATCAGCTCTTAAAGCCCTTAGAAAACCCTAAGTCTAGAACGAGGCACATAGGAACATTCTAGGCACATCAGCATAAAATTCTAAGTATAAACAGCCTGGGCGCATGGGCACTATTTGGGCGCATGACCAACACTTACTCGTATTTTCACGTATTCTGGACGCATGGCCACTATTTGGGTGCATGGCCTTGGGCGCATGGGGTCACTTGGGCGCTTGAGCAACACTTGGGCTCATGACCAATATTCTGGGCGCATGAACCACTGTTCAGGCGCATGTCCCCTGTTTGGGCGTATGAACTTAGGCGCATCAACACTTAACCACAATTCCGTTAGGCGCATGGGAACGTTCTGAAAATATACTTCTACCCAAAACACCCGATAATCATTCTAACACTACCAAAACACAAATATAACATTCTAAGGCCCTTAAAACATGCTAACAACAATTCTAACCCCTAAGCAACCACTAAAACATCATCAAAGCTAAAACCACAGATTATCATTCGAGCAACAACAAGCATACACATACGGTTTCTTTTAAAATGTTTGCTTAGTATGCATAACAGCCCCAAAACTTCGAAAACCAGAAAAAGAGGGGTCTAGAAACTCACCTTGAATCAGATCTTCGAACAAAACACCTCCAACCCGAAACCCACTTGCAACAGCAGCTTCAAAAATCCCAAACACAACCTCTAAACACTGAGAACTTCGGTTACAAGCTGCAAACTAAGTTAAAACCAAACATAAACTCAAGAACTAACCATTTTGCAGCTTCTTCTTCTTTCTTCTTCTCAAAACCAAGTTTCCTTCTTCTTCTTTCTGCTTTGACTGAGAGCCCAAAGCAGATTTGCTTTTAAAGAGGTGGCCATACCTCTTTTATTATTAAAATAATGTACTTTTGTCCTTTTACCACTTTAGCCCCTCCACTTGTGTCCATTATCTTTTCTTTCTTCGTACTTTCCGTTTCTCTTCTTTCAAATAAAATTCGGGGTGTTACATATGGACTTCATAACGCAGCTACCTCGTACAGCTAAAGGTTATGATGCCATATGTGTCATAGTGGATAGACTGACAAAGAGTGTTCACTTTCTACCCATCCGAGAGACGTATAACTCGGAGTGGCTTGCCGAAGTGTTCACCAATGAGATAGTTGCCTGTCATGGTGTGCCAGTGTCAATTCTCTCCGACAGGGATACGCGGTTTACGTCCAAATTTTGGAAGAAGTTCAATGATTCGATGGGAACTAGATTGCACATCAGTACAACATACCACCCACAGACGGATGGCCAATCCGAAAGGACTATCCAGACCTTGGAAGACATGCTTCGGGCATGCATCATAGACTTTGGCGGGAGCTGGGATAGTCATCTACCATTGGCAGAGTTCTCATACAATAACAGCTACCATGCCAGTATTGGTATGCCCCCGTATGAGATATTGTATGGCTAGAGATGTAGGACCCCGATATGCTGGGGAGAGATTGGTCAGAAGGAGTTAGGGAGTATTGAGGTCATTGAGATGACCAATGAGAAGTTGGGCAGGATTAAAGCCTATATGAAAGCCGCTAAAGTTAGACAAAAATCCTATGCCGACAAGCGTCGAAGACCAATTGAGTTTAACGTCGGTGATAGAGTGATGCTAAAGGTGTCACCTTGGAGAGGAATCATTCGATTCCGAAAGAGAGGGAAGTTGAGCCCTTGATTTATTGGGCCTTTCAGGATCATAGCCCATGTAGGGGAAGTGGCGTATAGGCTGGAATTACCAGATGCATTGAGTGGAATACATCCTACCTTCCATGCATCATATCTGTGTAAGTGTCTAGCGGACGAAGATGCTCATGTTCCACTGGAAGATGTGGAGATTGATGAAAGACTAAACTATGTGGAACAACCAGTAGCAATAATAGACAGAAAGGAGAAGCGACTGAGGAATAAAGTTGTTCCACTCGTCCGAGTGTAGTGGAAGCATAGAAAGGCGTCGAAGTCCACTTGGGAATCCAAAGATGAGATGAGACAGCATTATCCTCAGTTGTTTGAGGAATGACTAGTTTCTAGAATGAAACCCAAATAAGGGGGTGGACTTGTAACGCCCTGAATTTTGAGGTTGAAGGTGAAGTTCTTGAGCGCAAGAGAGAGTTCTCGCGCGAGTAATAAAGTTCTCGCGTGGAGGCAGTTTTCGCGCGAATAGAAGTTCTCGTGCGAGAATAGCTGCGAGGAGAGAGAGACACTATAGATAGGCCCATACACCCAATCTTTTCTACTACATGTGAAAAGTACTGCTGTTGTGCTTGTGAAGAAAGGAGTTGGTGCTAGGTGGTGTCTGAGGTATGTATTCGTTGATATTCGATGTATTTATGCATGTATGAACCGTATGTAATGATATTGCACATGATTATGTAGCTTTTGGCTTAAAATACTCTCGGTTTTGTGTTGTTCGTGTGCAAAGATATCATTAGGTGAGTTCTATCCCCTCCTTTACGTGTTTTATCCATGTTTTGGGGCTAATATGCATACTTTACGAATGTTTTGTTAAAGAATGATGTTTATAACTGTTATTGCATGTTTTGCATGTTAAAGTGGTTAAAGGTGCGATAACTTGTGGATAAAGTTGTGTACAGCAGAAAAGTTATCACGCGAGAGGTGAGTTCTCGCGCAAAAAGTAGTTTTCGCGGCTAACGGTTACTTTTTGAAAGTTCTCGTGCGAATGATGATGTTCTCGCATGAATGATGATGTTCTCGCACGAATGATGATGTTCTTGCGTGAAGGAGGAGTTGTCACTCAGAGTGAGAAGTTCTCGCGCCAATGTGGTTTCTCGCGTGAAAACTTTGGACAGTTACGTGTTATGTTATCTCGTAAGCGTGCGTTAATAATGACTTAATGATGAGCTTAATGCTAAAGAATTAAAGTGCGTATGTAGATATATTATATATATCATGATAGTTAAAGGCTAAAGAACGATGATAATTCACATGTGAAACGCTTAAGAACAGTTACACTGTTACCTGATAAAGCACAGCTGTGAAAACGTTAAAGAGCTAAAGAAGTTTCGCAAGCAACTTATAGGAGATATGCTTGGTGCATTCTCGCATAGGAGCTACACATTGGTGTGCTCACATAGCGGTATACTTTGGGTATGCTTGCCCCATTAAAGGAGAATTGTATTCGTGCATTCTCACATAAGAGCTACACGTCGGTGTGCTCACACAGGGGTATACTTTTGGTATGCTGGAGCCGTTAAAGGAGAATTGTATTCATGCATTCTCGCTTAGGAGCTACACGTCGGTGTGCTCACATAGGGGTATCCTTTGGGTATGCCCGTGCCGCTAAAGGAGATATGCCGGGTGCATTCTCATATAGGAGCTACACATCGATGTGCTCACATAGGGGTATACTTTGGGTATGCCCGTGCCGCTAAAGGAGATATGCCTGGTGCATTCTCGCATAGGAGCTACACGTCGGTGTGCTCACATAGGGGTATACTTTGGGTATGCCCGTGCCGCTAAAGGAGATATGCCTGGTGCATTCTCGCATAGGAGCTACAAGTCGGTGTGCTCACATAGGGGTGTACTTTGGGAATGCCCGTGCCATTAAAGGAGATTGCTTCGTGCATTCTCGCAAAGGAGCTACAGATCGGTGTTCTCACATAGGGGCTATACTTTGGGTACGGCCATGCAGTTAAAGGAGTGTGACCTTTGTTGTGTTCTCACCTGGTAAAGGAACTAAGCTTCGTGCTAAGTTCAAAAGATAAAGTATGGGTAACGTGATGCTATAGTGATTGTTTTTGTGGGGGTAACGTAACGATAAAGAAAACGATAAAGGGAAAGCTAATGTTAAAGTTTGGTTATCGAACAAGTTCGATGACGATGTTGATGACGAACGAGGTTAAAGTTTTTATGATGTTAATGTTTGATACAGTTTTGTTAATGTAAACCTAGAGCTCACTTAGCATTGCTGACTTTTGTATCCATATTAGATTGACAGGTATGTTATACATTTTTAGGGGCGAGCTTGACATGGATGGGAGAGAGCTACCTGGCACGTGATCGAGACTGGCATCCCGGCATAGAACTTTTGTTAGTTAGCCAAGTAATCTTTTGATGTAAATGTTTAACAATAGTAATATTTGTACATTCCGCTGCGTATATTAATGAAATTTAATGTTCGAGAACTTGTGTTTCTGATGTCCAAATCCAACTGTGGGGTTTCTAGAACGAGGCCTTACAATCGCTGCTCCCCTACACTTATTACATATGGATCTATTTGGCCTACCAGTGTAATGAGTTTAGGAAGAACCTCATATTATTTGGTGATCACAGATGACTTCACAAGATTCACTTGGGTCTTTTTCCTTAGAACTAAGGATGAGACTCCTGAGATTTTAAAGAACTTCATTCTAAAACTTAAGAATCAATGTGATCACAGGGTCAAGACCATAAGATGTGATCAAGGAATAGAATTTAAGAACCAAATCCTTGATTCATTTTGTGATGAAAAAGGTATTAGAAGACAATATAGTGTTCCTAGGGCTCCTTAGCAAAATGGTGTTGCTGAGAGGAGAAATAGGACACTTATTGAGGCTTCACGAACCATGTTGTCTGACTCTAAACTGCCCATCACCTTCAAGGCAGAGGCAGTCAACACAGTCTGCTATATGCAGAACAGAGTATTAGTGGTTATGACTTATGGTAAGACTCCTTATGAGTCGTGGCACAAAAGGAGACCATTTATTGGTTTCCTCAGGTCATTTGGATGTCCTTGCACCATGTTGAATACCAAAGATCAGGTAGCCAAATTTGCTGAGAAATTAGATGACGGACACTTTATTGGATACTCTTCCTAAGCTAAGGCTTACAGAGTATACAATCTCAGAACTAGAGTAGTTGAGGAGTCAGCCAATATGACCTTCAATGAGCACACTCCTAGTATGAAAGGTTTTGGTCCTGATTAGCTATTTGATCTTGATTTAGTTACCAACTGTTTTAACAAATCTTATGAGAATGTTTTAGGATCTATAGGTAACTTATCAATAGGAGATCCTGACCCAGGATTTGAGCTGAGAAGACCAAGCAAGAATACTACTTTAGCTCCTGTGGTAACTAACCCTGCAAGTGAATATCCTATCAGCACAAACATGTCAAATTCAGCTGATAGATCTGAGGTGCCTACAAATTCCAGCTCTGAGGTTCAAAACTCAAGTGAAGGATCTTCAAATGTAGGAGGAAATGGAAGTGGTGACAGTGATCAAGAATTTCTTGATGCTGATAACCACTCGATAGAAGACAACATAAATGATGTCACACACTCATTGGATCAAGCTTCTCTTGATAAATGTGCTGATGTGGTGGGTGATACTCCATTTCCAGATATGAATTTCTTGAATTTAGATCTTTCCAATCAACTTGCTATGATCCCTCAACTCAGGATTCACAAGTCACACCCCACCATAAACATCATTGGAAATGTTGATATAGGGGTGAGAACAAGAGGACAAACCCATGACAAAAATGTTTGTCTATACTCCTGCTTCTTTTCCTAGATAGATCCAAATAAAGTTGATAAGGCTTTGAAGGATGGAAGTTGGGTTGAAGCAATGCAAGATAAGCTGCTTCAATTCAAAAGACAAAAGGTTTGGAACCTATGTCCTCTTCCTCAAGGGAAGACTACCATAGGAACCAAGTGGGTTTTTAGAAACAAGAATGATGAAGAGGACTTGCCATCAAGAACAAGGCCAGACTAGTTGTTCCAGGATACACACAAGAAGAGGGAATCGACTACACAGATGTTTTTGCTCTTGTGGCAAGATTTGAAGCTGTAAGAATATTCCTGGCTTTTGCTACATCCAAGGATTTCACAGTCTACCAACTTGATGTCAACTGTGCTTTTCTATATGGGGTGATTGATGAAGAAGTGTATGCCTAACAACCTGTTGGACTCAATAATTGCATTAAGAATTAATGAATAAAAAGTATGATGCTTGTCACATCAAGCATAACAAACATAATGTGTTTTAACATCCAAAACAATCATTTAATAACACATTAAAATCATTAAGATTCATAACAATCACTAATATTTGTTTAATTTTCTTTTTTAGGTTCGTACATAAAAGGAAATTTTGACAACCTGTTGGACTCAATAATTGCATTAAGAATTAATGAATAAAAAGTATGATGCTTGTCACATCAAGCATAACAAACATAATGTGTTTTAACATCCAAAACAATCATTTAATAACACATTAAAATCATTAAGATTCATAACAATCACTAATATTTGTTTAATTTTCTTTTTTAGGTTCGTACATAAAAGGAAATTTTGACAAGTGTTCGCAGCGGATAAAAAACAGTCTCACAACGGATGAAGATCATCAGCAGCGGATGAAGATTTGCTTCCAAGTGTGTGCAGTGGATGAAAAACCATCCCATAGCAGATGAAGAACTCACAACGGAAAACATTCCACAGCGGATGTTCATCCACAACGGATGAACAATCACAGCGGATGTTCATCCACAGCAGATGAACATTCCACAGAGGATGTTCATCCACAGCGGATGAACATTCACAACGGATAACATACAACCATGCACAGCGGATGACAAGCTTCTCCACAGCGGATGAGATATTATCCATAATGGATGACTTATTCTCCCCAGCGAATAGCTTAGACACTTAGGATTATTTATGTAATATTCGTTTACATAAGGGTAGTTCAGTAATTTTATATATAGCTATGTGTATAGGCTATAAATGGCATGCTACCCTAATCTTTTGTAAGCTTTTGAATGAAATCAATACAAACAAGCAGTTAATTTTCATTGTGTTCTTGCACACACACCATACACACACAAACACACACATACACTGATTTCATACACTAACATTATAGGTTTCCGCACCATAATGTTAGTGTGTTGAAGTTGAGAGATATTGAAAATATACTTGGGGGAATGAACATTTAATTCATGTTTATCATGAGTTTAAGCTGATTTCATCAGGTGGTATCAGAGCCTTGGTTCAATCATTCATTGATTTCGATCCTCTCACTCAACAACATTGATTTCAGTGTTTCATTAGCTTCAAAACAGACATTCACAAGCTGAAACATCATCAAACTCATCTTCTTCTACACATAAACATTCATTAAATGCAAACAAACATGATTTCAGAATCATTTTGTGAATTTTGAAGAAGTGTTGCTACTTTTCAGCTTGAACATCACACATAACACAAGTTTTCTATGTTTTTTTGTGATAAAACAATACACGGGTATTGTTAATCATTTGTTAAACAACATTCTACAGAAGGTTTTCAACTGCAAATCTTCATCAAAATCTTTAAAACCCTATTGGATTTAAAGGGTTTTTGCAAACATTTCAAGTGTTTATTCACTGTTTTATTGGTTTTCAATCAAAACCAATCATTGTTTGAACAATCTAAACAGGTTATATTGTTCATAATCATCACAAACTAGTGACAATCTCACTAGGAACACATTTGTGTCTTTAAAATTTAACAATTTGTTTTTTGAATATTTAAACAGTTGTTTTTTCGAACAAACCCTAGAAAACCTTATTTTTTTATCAGAAAAACTCATACACAATTCACGGGATTTGTGTTTGTAGATTTGAAGAACCGAAGAAAAACAGTTTTCTTCTTTTAAAAGTTCTCAAAAACCAACTTTTTGATCCAAAAAGTTTTCTGCAAAAGACAAACTTAGTGTTTTTAGGATTTTGACCGAAAGATTTGACCATTCATTAAATCAGGAAAAGGACAAATATTCCTTTTCACACAATCTTTCTTGTCAACCGTTACATAGAATGAATCAAATCATAGGATATTTAATTAATATTAATTAATTTCTTTATTTGGTAAACAATTAAAAAAATAGTTTATCAAATTAACAAACAAATCCTAGAGACAATTAGGATTAATTAAATTTTAGCACCGGTCTAAAATTTAAACAAACAAATTTAACTTGAAAATTATTAAGTTAAAAATTAAACAAACATGGCTGATGAAATGGTGAGTTCTAACAGTGGATTAAAACCCCCTAAATTGAAGAACAAATCAGATTTTAAGCAATGGAAAATTATGTTTAGAAACTGGATTACATATCAAGATCCAGATCTATGGACATCCATCACAGAAGGTCCTTACATCCCACTGACATTAGGACCTGACTACAACATCCAAAAGCCAGTTAGTCTGAAGAGTGTAGCTGGTGATGACCTGAAACGGGCCAAAACAGACATGAAGGCTTACAGTATTCTTCCAATGACTTTGACTTTTGAAATTTTAACTCGTGTTGAAAATTTCAAAATAGCACATGAGCTGTGGAAAGTTCTTCACACCATGTGTGAAGGTAGTGAGGAGATACGGGAAATCAAGAAAGAAAAACTGAGGACCCAATATGAGACCTTCCACCACATCCATGGAGAGTCCATCCCTTAACAGTTACATAGATACGCTCAACTTGTCAATGAAATGATAGTGTATGGACTTAAATATGACACTGTTGGAATAAACAAGAAAATGTTGCACACATTGCCTGAGAGTTGGACTCAATTAGTGTCACTCATGAAAGCAACATTGGACTTAGAGGCCCAATCCCTTGACTCGCTAGTAGCCGAGGTTGAAGCATTGGAAATGGATGAAAAATCCAGGAACAATAACCAGATCAGACATGTAGAGGCTTATAAGTTCAAAGAAACCCAACACACAGACAGTGCTTTCCTCACAAGCACTGGAGAAGATAAAGAAGAAGAATTCTTGGATTCTCATGACACATCATTCTTTTCAGCACCAGAATCATCCAACAACAAACACAAGTCTAAGAAGACTGGTGTTCATGCTTCTCATGAAGCCACACCCCAAAGCAAGCATCACCCTCATAACTCCAACTCAAACAAACAGCCAAAACCTAAAACATCAAACATACACAGACTTGAAAAACCAATGGATGCTCTTACTATCATTCTACAAAGTGAAGAGCAAAAGGTAGCATATGCAGCCTTTTCCACTAGTTTTGAAGCATTCTTAGGAGCAAGTCTGACTCCATCTCAAATCATTCAATAGGATTTGGATGAGCTTCCACCTGATATGGTAGAAGAGATGGATCTGCAATGGTCCATGGCCATGATAGCATACAGGTCTAAAAGATTTCTACAAAGAAATTGGGGATTAAACATGAACAAAAAGACAAGAATTGGTTTTTGATAAAACCAAAGTTAGGTGCTACAACTGTCAGCTTTATGGGCACTTTTCAAGAGAATGTCAACAGCCCAGAGTTGACAGAAATACATATCAGGCACAACCCTCTAGTGGAATTCATTCAAACAAACAAGTGCCTCCACCAATTAGCATTCCAAATGCAACAACACAACCTCAAATCACACAATTCAGTCCAACTCAACATCCAACATCTTCTGCTATGATCATCAAAAAGGAGGGAGAATGTGACTGGATCCTTTATGAGGCTGAAATTCCATCACCTTTAGATCATGCCCTTATGGCTGATATTGAAGTCAAACTAACAGACATCCTAAAAGAGGTAAAAGAAAACCACTATAGTCAAGCATGCATTGATGAGGTAAATAAGTATAGAGAGCATGGTGATAAACTATCAAAGAAAGCCATAGAAACAAACATTTTAAATGAAAGTTTAAAATTTGAACAGAAACAATATGCAACTAAAATACTTTCATTACAAATAGATTTAGAAAAATTAATGTCTGAAAAACTGACTTTGGCAACTCAGGTTGAGCAACTCTCTATCTCATTAACCGAGTCTAAATCATTACAAGCTGAAACTAAAGTGAAACTTCAGAAGTTTCAGGTTAGTAACAAGAAGTTCGAAGAACTTTTTGCACAACAAAAGGCCTTTAAGGATCCTTCAGGTTTAGGATATAATAAGGTAAGTCCACCTTATAATGATAATTATATTCCTTTACATGACTCCATGACCAACAAACAGGATGAATCACATGATTCTCATGAAAAGACTGATGACTCCAAACAATCATCATCATCATCATCATCATCAAAATCACCATTAAAATCAAAATCACCCTTGATAAATTTTGTTAAAAGTTCAACACCGCCACAAATCACATCAACTGACTTTTATCAAGGAGAAAATAATGAATTTGATAATCAAACAACAGATGACGATGAGGATGATTTATTAGATGATGAGTCTCATCAGCTAATTACTGAAACTCAAAAGGTTTCTAGTGTGGCTGATACATCAAACAAACAATCAAAACAGAATCAAGGATTTGATATCTGTTCTGGTGGAAGAAAAGCTGTAACTTCCATTGCCTCTCCCAAACAGGTAAATAAAGAAAAAGGTAAAGCAACAATTTAGCCAAAACAACAATCAGTAACTTTTGAAATTCCATTAAAATCTAATTTGAAATCAAAAGTTTTCAGCAAACAAACAAAATCAGAGTTGCCATACTGTGAGTGGTGTGATCAATTCACACACACCACTGAAAAATGTAGATATGGTAAGTACTGCAAGTACTGTAAGATGAATAATCACAGTACAGAATCATGTCATTTTCACAATTACTGCTTTATTTGTGAAAGAAACCATCACAGCACTGCAAATTATTTCTTTAATAAGAAGAACAAGAGACAAAACAAACAAGCTCAGATTGAGAAAACCACTGAAAAACAATCAGTTGCTCAAAATAAGAGCAGAATGGGAGTTCCTAAACAAACTCCTCATCAGAAAATTGTTTTAGATAATGATAAAACTTTTTATGACAATTTTCAACACACATCAAGGAGACATAAGTCTCAGAACAGACAAAACACTAACACTAGCTCACAAAAGAGAAGAGCACAAAGCACTTCTCCTAATAGAGCTAAACCAAACCAAAGGAAATCTAGTGTTTTTAGAGTTCCAAAACCAGTAGACAATGCTATTTTGGAAGAAATTTGCGTTGTTAGAAAAGATGAAAACCCAAGACCATCTTGGCTTGGGTTGCTCCAACTAACTGATTTCTTCTGTTTTACAGGGACATCTTAGAAGGCCTGATAACATCTGGTATGTTGACAGTGGATGCTCCGGTCATATGACTAGCAATTGTTCCCTCCTTCGGGATTTTAAGAACAAACATGGAGGCAATGTAGCCTTTGGAGGAGATAAAATAGGTGGGAAGATAACTGGTGAAGGAACAGTAACAAATAGGTTGATTAGCTTTGAGAATGTCAACTACTGCTCCAATCTTCAGTTCAATCTTCTGAGCGTATCCCAAATCTGTGACAAGGGATATTCCACCTTATTCGACTCCAACAACTGCTACATCCTTAAGACGGGTTTTCAGATTCCAGAAGAACATATCCTTTTGAAAACTCCTCGTCTAAAAGCACATACATTGTTGATATGAACAATGTTTCAGCCTCAACCCTTGAAACTTGTTTATTATCAAAAGCTACTGAAGATGTCTCACAATTGTGGCATAGACGATTAGGTCATTCTAAATTTAACAGAATGAACAAACTTGTTAAAAATGATCTAGTCATAGGTCTACCACAAAAGGAATTTTTCTGTACAGACCACTACACAACATGTTTGAAAGGCAAACAACATAGAGTTTCACATAAATCAAAATTGATAAACTCTAATAAAACACAACTCAAATTGCTTCATATGGAGCTTTTTGGCCCAACTAACATCCTAAGTATAGGAAAGAAGCAATATTGTCTTGTCATAGTAGATGATTATTCCAGATTCACATGGGTTTTCTTTCTACTACACAAGACACAAACAGCACAAATAATTACATCCTTTATCACAAAGATTGAGAATCAACTTGACCTTAAAGTTAAATCTTTAAGAAGTGATAATGACACTGAATTTAAAAATGACTATATTTCTTCTTTTTGTGCAGAAAAATAAATAAGTCATCAGTTCAGGATAGCAAGAACTCCGCAGCAGAATGGAGTAGCTGAATGGAGAAACAGAACATTAATAGAAGCAGCTAGAACCATGCTAGCTGACTCTCTATTGCCCGTATCTTTTTGGGCTGAAGCCATAAACACAGCTTGCTACATACAAAACAGAACATTAATCATTAAAGAACATTCCAAAACGCCTTATGAATTAATGTTTAAAAGAAAACCATATATAGGATTTCTTAAGGCCTTTGGATGTTCTGTTTCAATATTAAACACCAGAGAACAATTATCCAAATTTGCTCTAAAAGCAGATGATGGATTCTTTGTTGGATATTTTGGAAGCTCAAAAGCTTACAGAGTATTCAATCCAAGGCTAAATATAGTGGAAGAAACAACTGATGTTGTTTTCAATGAACATTCTTTCACTAAGAAAGTCATTGGATGAAACTGGCTGTTTGATATTGATGCGTTAACAAAATCATTTGACACATCTTATTTTGATGTTTCAGGTTCCAATGATAACAACGAATATCTAATGGTTCCACCAACAACCATTGATGTTCCATTGACAGCTGATCCTCCAAGGAGAACCACTAACACTCCTTCTAGCACAACTGTGTCAACACCAGCTGATCAACCAAACACATCAAGAGGAACATCATCAGACACTCTAACATCTTCATCTCTTGTACCCAGACAATCACAAGAAACCAACAAACCAAAACAACTTGAAGATGATGATGATTACCATTCATTACCAGATACACATCATGAAGATGAAATCTTAGATTTCTTTCATTATTCACCACAAACATTCACTGAACCCCCTCAACAAGACAATCACACATTACCCAATACTCTTGCTCAACCATTTTCACATGATCAGAAAATCACCAATCTTGATTCAACAAATCATGTTGATCAGATTACAACCATAAGAGTTCATAAGGACCTTCCAATAGAAAACATCATCGGTGACCTCAACACCAGATTGAATCGTAGTCAATCTGATACAGCAAACATTTGCTTGTATTCCTGTTTCTTATCCTTAACTGTACCCAAAAACATCACTGAAGCATTAAAGGAAAACAGTTGGATAGAAGCTATGCAAGAGGAACTACAACAATTCAAGAAGCAAGACGTTTGGAAGCTGGTAGATCTGCCTGAAGGTCAATATGCAATTGACATAAGGTGGCTATTCAGAAACAAAGCAGATGATAAAGAGATTGTCATAAGAAATAAAGCAAGGCTTATAGCCCAAGGTTATACTCAAGAGGAAGGCATTGACTATGATGATGTCTTTGCTCCTGTAGCAAGACTGAAAGCCATTCGAGTATTCCTTGCTTATGCCTAATCTCAGAAGTTCACTGTCTACCAAATGGATGTCAAATGTGCATTCCTCTATGGTAAGATAGATGAAGAGGTATACGTTGCCCAACCACCAGGGTTTGAAGATCCAGATTTCCCTCATAGAGTTTACAAGTTAGACAAAGCTTTCTGTGGTCTTCATCAAGCTCCCAGAAAGTGGTATGAAACTTTATCAAAGTTTCTACTACAGAATGGTTACACCCGTGGGAAAATTGACCAGACATTGTTCTTAAAGAGAAAAGAACAAGACTTGCTAGTAGTGCAAGTCTATTGATTGACATAATATTTGGATCCATAAACACACAACTTTGCAAAGAGTTTGAAACCCTTATGCAATCAAAATTCTAGATGAGCTTAATGGGAGAACTTACATTCTTTCTAGGTCTACAAATTCATCAATCAGCAGAAGGAATTTTCATCAATCAAAGCAAATATGTGAATCAGATCTTGAAAAAGTATAACATGACTGATTGCACATCTAGCAAAACACCATTCGCAACGAGATTGAAGTTTGGACCTGATCTAAAAGGAACATCAGTTAACCAGAAACTTTACAGATCTATGATAGGTTCACTGATGTATCTTACAGCAAGCAGACCAGCTATCATGTATGCAGTTTGCATGTGTGCAAGATTTCAAGCAGATCCCAAAGAATCACACAGTGAAGAGAATCTTTAGATACTTGAAAGGCAAACCAGCACTTGGTTTGTGGTATCCCAAAGATGGAGATTTCTCTTTATATGCATATACAGACAGTGATTATGGGGAATGCAATAACAACAGGAAATCAACTAGTGGAGGCTGTCAGTTTCTTGGATCAAGATTGATCTCTTGGCAGTGCAAGAAACAAACCAATGTCTCTGTGTCAACAGCAGAAGCAGAATACATAGCTGCTTCTGCATGCTGTTCTCAAGTGTTATGGATTCAAAACCAAATTCTCAACTATGGCTTTAACTTTCTTAAAACACCCATACACATTGACAATTCTGCAGCCATGTTTATAACAGATAATCCTGTTCAACATTCAAAAACCAAACACATAGAAATCAGATATCATTTTCTGAGAGATTGCTTAGAAAAGGGTCTGATCAAGTTGATCAAAGTCCACATGAATAATCAATTGGCTGACCTTTTTAAAAAACCATTTGATTCAACAAGATTTGAATTTTTGGTTCAGTCACTTGGTATGATCAACTATGAATCACCAAATTAATGTTTTTTCAAAACATTAAAATCAAACATGCTTGATTTTGTCAAAGTCCATGATTAACACCAAATTTACCTTTTTCAAAATCAAGAAATCATACAAATCATTCATTTGTTATATTGAATCACACATACATCTCATGATAAATGGCAGTAAACTAGCTTAATTCTTCACTTGAGTCATTTTCCACTAATAAAGACTGACTTGTATTCTATGTGATATGTGGATCGCCTCAGCATGGGACACCTAACATCACATACAACAGTGAAGAACTAAATTCTCATGAGTGTGTGTTCAACAACACATCTTGGTTTATGGTGAGTATTAATCTATCCAATATAGGTTGCTTTCAAAGTAACTACAATACACCAAGTGAAACAGTTTATAAATTGCTCAATCATACAAGTGTTTCCTCTGTTATGATAATCATAGACCTGGAGTACACCTAGGCATTCTCTGTTGTGCTAAGCACAGACCTAAATGACCTAAATTATGATCCAAAAAGATTCCCAAAGTGGAACACATCCATCTTGGATGAAAAATCAATAAAGTCTTCATGACTACATTCCTTATGAATGAATCAAAAGAATCCCAAAGAGGATCACCTTCCAAAGTGAAGTGAAAAAGAATCCCAATGAGGATCAAACAACATGGATCAAATTGAGCATTTATATTCCTAAGTAGCTAGGTTTTAAGTATTGAAAGTGCTTTCTAGCATATCTTGAGGAGGGTTGTACCAATCAAACAATCAAATGTGGGGTACATACAACTCATGTCAATCAACTCAAAACATGATAATTACTCACTATTTCAATCAACCATTAATACCATGCTTGAGTTTAAGTGGATCAATATATCTGTAATCCATATTGTACATGTTTATGTCTATTCTCAAAACCATACAAACAACTCAGTGAGAAATGTAGACTACTATGATTTCATGGTATGTGCAAAAGATTGATGTTCAAACATGAAAATCATTCCTTTATTAGTTAGATAAGGCATTTCTTTCTAACTTTTATCAAGCAAGCAATCAATTGAACTTTGATAATTTCCACTCAAATACATATAAATTTTTGTCATTTTATAATAGGTTTTTATAAATATGCAAACATTTAGGGGGAGAAATTGAACATGGAAATATCAAAGGCAACAGAATTGTGCATTTTCATACATTTCAAATTTTGATATTTTCAAATTTTGAAAAAATAAACAAAGCCAAGTCAAGCCAACACTAACAAACAGCAAGTTGACACATACATATTTGTTTATTTTATTGCACAATATTGCTTATGAGTGATATCAAAACATCCATATATTGAATATGTTAAAATTCAATATTTTAACGTACATTTTAAATCAAATTTTAAACAAACATTTTGATTTAAACAAGATTTATCAAACAAAATCTTCTTTTGGAAGAAAAACAAACAAATTTGCTTCGGAAGAAAGATTTCAAAACATACAAAATTTTAAATTTTTTTAAAATTTTTGACAATTGTTCACACAACGGATGAACAAATATTACATCCGTTGTAGGTACAGTACCACACAAAACATTACAAGTGTTCCACATGGTATGAACATTGTTCATCCGCTGTGAGCATCTCTATTCAAGTGTTCCACAGCGCATGACTAACATAAGTCATCCGTTGTAGAAACAGTGCAAGTATATACAGCGTATGCACACAGGTAATCATACGCTGTAAACATTCACACATCACATCCAAGTGTCCACAGCGCATGAACAAATGTTCATATGCTGTGAACAATCATCAAAACATTTCATGTGTCCACAGCGCATGAACAAATGTTCATCTGCTATGAACATACAATCAAATGTTCAAAGGTTCCACAGCGCATGAACTTTGTTCATCAGCTGTGAACATATCAAACATTTGATCAAAGGTTCCACAACGCATGAACTTTGTTCATCCGCTGTGAACATATCAAACATTTGATCAAAGGATCCACAGCGCATGAACTTTTTTCATCCGCTGTGAACATATCAAACATTTGATCAAAGGATCCACAGCGCATGAACAAATGTTCATCTGCTGTGAACAATCAGTACAATGGACCAAGGATTTACAGCGTATGAACAAAATTGTTCATCTGCAGTGACTACAGTTCTCATACGCAATGTATAAACTATGTGCATAGCGCATGAACAAATTGTTCATCAGCTGTGTGCACAGTACAACATACAACGCACAGTGTAAAATGCACAATGCATGAACACTGTTCACACATCAGATGACCTAAATTTAATTTTAAGTTATTTTTGTACAGCGCATGAACACTGTTCATATAGCGGATGGTTTGCACATGAACACTGTATTCATAGTGGATAGTTAATTGTCCGCTGTGTATTTAAACCACTCTTACAGATTTCTTTCCTTTTACCACAAGAGAGAGAGAACATTCAAAATTTCAAACATTTAAAAAAAACCCCGTAAACCCTTGAAATCCTGTTTGATTAAAAACCTAAAATCATTATGATTTATCATCTGATTCATAATCTAATAGGTATAACATCAACATTCTTGTCATCAATCATTCATTAAAACATCAGATTGAGTGATTCATATTCATACACTGTTCGACGAACCTCTAACCTTGAACCAAAATCACACATGAATCTCATGATGTTTATTAACAACATCAAACATTGAATGAGTGTTTTATGACTTTAGTTGAATGTATTGAGACGGCTGATTTGATGAAATTTGATTAATTGTTCATCGGGTTCATGAACAGTCAGGGAGTTCATGCCAAAATCAAACAAAACCCTCTGTCTGATCTTTGAAAATATTCAAAAAATGATTAAAACATGTTATAACTTGGTAAACATTTCTAAAAGACAATAACAAACAAGTAAAAACTGTTAATTTGGCAGAAACTCACATGCAAAAATTAAATGCATATACACTCAAGGTGCATTAAATGGTTATTTTGACTTTAACTAGTCAAACTGATTTTCATGATCAAGTGATTATAAAGTGAAATTATTGTATGTTTATGAACCAAACAACTCTTGTCAATGTAACAAACTCATTATAAAATGAGTTCAACTCAAAACAAGTTACCTCAAATAACATTTTCATAATCAAATCAAACAACAGTTGACTTTAAAGAAGTCAACCTGCATTAGAGCAAATAACATACATACATACATGTTCAACAAATCACAATTGTTAATTATACAACAGCAATCACTTCAAAAAATCAAAATAGGTCAATGAACCTTTGATCAACATGTCATCAATTCAAGTATCATACAAGCATCTAACACATACTTCTTTGTTTTGTAGATATGGCAAACTTAGTGTTTGTCAAAGATATGATCCAAGCTATCAGGCAAACAAGACTGGTGCATGCTATGACAGTAAGGCCAGATATTTATGAGGATCACATTTTCCAATTTTGGACAAATGCACATCTGGGAGAAATTGATGATCAACAAGTAGTTATATCTACTATGCATGAACAACAGATCATTATTTCTAAAGAAGTTATAAGAAGAGTATTACAACTGGGAGAAGTTGATGCTGATGGACAAGTAGAGTTTGATGAACACCATGTTTTACATGTGTTTAGGCAGATTGGCTATACAGGCACTATTAAAAGAAAACAGATCAAGAAGTCATATATGTGTGCACAATTCAGATTCTTGATGCATACATACCAAAAGACTATGACCAATAGGAAGACTGGTTGGGATGCCACATCACTAAGAGCTTCATGTGCAATAGCAAGTATCATAGCAAGGAGGCCTTTTAACTTTGCTGCACATGTGCTCAATGGACTAGTTTACAACATTACAAAGGTGAGGAACAAGTTTTTGATGTTTCCAAGATTCTTGCAAATAATGATTGATGATCTGTTGCCTAACATTCCAAGAGAAGGAGCCATTTTCCATCCTATTCATTTCAATGAACATGTTTTCAACAGGATAAAGTCAAGTCTTTACCATGGTGATGAGGTGCTTGTCCCTCCTCATATGATAGATCATGACATTCCTGTACCTGAGGTATTTATGAGGATACCAGGACAAGATGAGCCTTTCATGTTATACCAAAATGCCATACATCAAGCTCCCATCATACAACCACCACCAATTATACCAGAACCAATCATTAAGCCAGCACCATTCATACAAGCTCAAAACATCCAACCTAAACACCCAATTTTACCTGAACCAATCATCCCTTCACCACCTCAAAGCCCAAATTTGTCTGATCAATAAACATTGTCATCTATTTTGAGAGATATAGATATGGCTCTTGAAGAAGAAACTGATGAACATGAGGATGTTGGCACCTCATCACATGAGCCTGTACATGAACAGACATCCACTGCTGTTGAAGAAGTTGAAACTAGCAGTGAGAACATCACTAAAGATGATATTGAGCATACTAAAGTATTTCTCTTCACTGAATACAATAAGCTCATTGAAAGATCAAACAACAGAGCAAGAAGATTAAAAGATAAGATTAAAGGGAAAGATAAGGAAATAGAGAAATTAGAGTCAGATAATGATGCTCAGAAGCTGATTGTTAAGTTTGTTGAAAAACAGCTTGAACAGACCAAAGGTGAGTTAAAAGCCGAAGATAATGAGCTGAACATTGTCAAAGCTGAGATTGAATACTTAGCTAAACAATCAGAATCCAGATCAAATGAAGTGGATGAATTAAAGAAGATAATAGAAGCATAAAATGACAAGATAAAGAAATTAAACAGAGAGCTTGAACTTGCAGACACTCAACTGAATGAGGAAGAACATTCAGTAGGTCTAGATCAAGACCTAAGTGATTTTTAAAACATGGATGCTGAAGAAGAAACAAAGCAAAACCAAACATATCAAGCAGAGCAAGCACTGATCATACCAGAAGAATCATACACATTGGATCAGTTGTTTAGTGATTCTAACCCATTTGAAAACATCCACTACTCACCAATCCTGAGGCAACACTTTCACACTTCAGATCCCATCTTTGAAGAAACAAGCATTGTACCATACAACCCTTTAACATTCAAACCAATGGAGCTCATAAAACAGTTTGTAGAGACTGCCTCTGTTCAAACTGAACAAGCAGGTGCTGATGCTTCATCATCAGAACCACAATGCAAAACTTATGAGAGAAAAAGGAAGAGAATGTATTTGAGTTCTCTGTCCAAAGGTAAGAAACCAGCTTAAGAATCTGAAGCACCAAAATCCCCTCCTCTCAAGCTACTCAAAGTTAAGCAGGAACCAATAGAGTATGCTGAAACAATACAACTAGAAAAGGGTGAGATTGATCAGAGTTCTGAACAACAGCAAATCATCATAGTATCAGATTCTGAAGATGCACAAGAAGAGGTTGAATCTGAGGATCCAATCCCAAACATACAAGAACTATTCCCAGATGATCCAGAAACACTTATGGGAATAGAGTTAGTCTCCAGAGGCTTTCCTTATGATTCATTCATGCATCTGAATCTATCAGAAGTAAAAGATCTACTCAAAGACTTTCAGGAAGTGATGAAAATGAAAGTGAGCAAACCTAAAGAAGGTAAAAAGAGATTAAAGATCAGCAGGAGTTGCAGAAAAACCTGCCAAAGGATCCTCAAATTGAAAAGATGACTTATCAGTAAGTGAAGAGTTTGTTAAGTCACATAAGGATTCCTTACAGATCATATGCCGGGAGGTCATTATCACAAATGAAAGATATGGCTAGGGAAATCTACAAAAACATGCTCGCAAATGCCCTTAAGCCATAAGTGTTTAGAACTCACCCTGCAGCCTCACTCTCAACATATCATCAAGCTCCTCCCGAGCTTCATCCAATTGAAGAACCTCAAGATGTCATGCCCCATATGCTATGGCCTGAAGGAAACAAGGTTAGAAAGATGATAAATGAAAAGACCAACTTTGTGAAGTTGTATGACAGAATCTCTCTGACAGATGGGGCAAATGAGCACAAAATAGTGGCCTGGAAGTATGATGAAGTATGGGATGTTGTTTAAGTGAAAAGAGTGTCTGGATTAGTCCAACACTTATCTTATATATCCCAATTAGGCTCTTTATCATATGAAGACAGACTTGACCTTCTCCAACTGAGAATGGTCAATCACACTAATAATTCAAGAGGAGCTGATTACTTCCACAATCTAAGAACTTACATGCACAAACAACACTTTAAGCTAAAGGCCAAAGCAGACAAAGAAGACAAACTTCATAATAAGAAGCTGAGGAGAGAACAAAGAGCAGCAGGAAAGGGTAAACAACAACAGACAGAACAGACAGAGCAACTAGACACTGAGCAGCTAAAAAGGGTAGGATATCCTCGCAGAACTTCAGACCTTAAGTTGATAATGAATAAGATTGAAGGAAATTAGTACACTCATCCAATCACCTGGTGGTATTATGATGAAAACCATTTTGAAGTGGTGTTGGAGAGGAAGTTGGAAGGAAAAATGGCTGAGGACATAAGATTGTTTGATCCAGTTGAGATTAAACTTATTCACCCGTCTTATGTCTCATTCTTTAAGACAGAATCATTTCCAGGCATTCAGGATGTACAGTGCAAGGGTGATTGCTGCTACTTTATTCACATGTTAAGGATACTAGGAACAGTATATGTGAATGCAGCTTTGAAGTAGAGATTAGAGACAAAACAGCAGCCACTCACCCACATTGAAGGAATCACTGGAATGAGAATTTCTAAGCATAACAACCTAGAGATTCTCAAAGGAAAACATGTTGTCACCACCTTGGTGAGCAACATTGATGTCCAAAGCCTTGACCAGTCTACTCTAGAGCTGCTGGTTCTCCTGACTATAGAGAGAAAGTATGATGATAAGAGAAGTGCAGTTGACTACTTCACTAAACATATAGTCAACTGTAGGAATGCCTTCAAGATCACAGCTCTCAAAGATCAGGTGAAAGAAGCTGAAGCTGACCAAGCCATAGAGCAAGACATTGAAGATACTTTAAAGGCTATGGAAGAAGCCTAGAAGAAGACTGATGAAGCAGGACCATCTCATTCCAAAGGTTTCTAAACACATAGTTGGGGAAACAAACAAACAAACATATCCATCTTTATTATTATGCATTCATACATTCATACATACATGTGCCCTTATGCATATGATATCGTACAATCATTCATACATGTGGTTTTATATACATGGTATCATACAATAATACATATATGTGTTGTTGATACAAACACATGAGATTCATGCAAACATACATATAAGTGTTAATAAACACATGGATTCATACAATCATTCATATTTGTTTATTATGCTAACACTTGAAATCATTCAATAAAACAATCATTTCAAACATGTATTTTGTATAAACATAAGTAAACACACACAAAACAAACATGTGTTACACATGTAATCAATCAAATATCTAATAACATGCATAACATTCAAAGTAAACAAACAAACAAAACAATTATTCATAAAAAAACACACAAACACACATTACTAACAAACAAAACATTAATCTAGCAAACATAAAATGTTGGCAACATCATACTTAGGGGGAGTATTGTTGGACTCAACAATTGCATTAAGAATTAATGCATAAAAAGTATGATGCTTGCCACATCAAGCATAACAAACATAATGTGTTTTAACATCCAAAAAAATCATTTAATAACACATTAACATCATTAGCATTCATAACAATCACTAATATTTGTTTAAATTTCTTTTTTAGGTTTGTACATAAAGGAAATTTTGACAAGTGGATGAAGAAAGTCTCACATCGGATGAAGATCATCAGCAGCGGATGAAGATTTGCTTCTAAGTGTGTGCAGCGGATGAACAACCATCCCACATCGGATGAAGAACTCACAGCGGACTACATTCCACAGCGGATGTTCATCCACAGGGGATGAACATTCACAGCGGATGTTCATCCACAGTGGATGAACAATCACAGCGGAAAACATACAACCATGCATAGCGGATGACAAGCTTCTCCACAGCGGATGAGATATTATCCACAGCGGATGACTTATTCTCCACAGCGGATAGCTTAGACACTTAGGATTATTTTTGTAATATTCGTTTACATAAGGGCAGTTCAGTAATTGTATATAGCTATGTGTATAGGCTATAAATAGCATGCTACCCTAATCCTTTGTAAGCTTTTGAATGAAATCAATACAAACAAGCAGTTAATTTTCATTGTGTTCTTGTACACACACCATACACACACAAACACACACATACACTGATTTCATACTCTATCATTATGGGTTTTCGCACCATAATGTTAGTGTGTTGAAGTTGAGAGATATTAAAAAGATCCTTGGGGGAATCAACCTTTTATTCATGTTTATCATGAGTTTAAGCTGATTTCATCACAACCACCTGCCTTTACAGATCCATATCATCCTGATTATGTCGGCAAGCTTGATAAAGCTCTTTATGGGTTGTACCAAGCTCCAAGAAAGTGGTATGAGACATTATCTCAGTATCTCTGTCAACATGGCTACAAGAGGGGTACTATAGATGGAGCTCTCTTCATCAAAGGAACAGGGAATGACTTAATGCTGGTTCAAGTATATATAGATGACATTATCTCTGGGTTAACTAATCTAGAGCTCTGTAAAGACTTTGAGAGGTTGATGAAGAATAGATTTAAAATGAGTGCCATGGGGGAACTCAATTTCATTCTAGGAATTCAAGTGAAGCAAGTTGATAATGGCATCTTTATAAGTCAGTCAAAGTATGTATAAGACATACTTACAAGATTCAACATGACTGATTGTAAGGTTGCTAAGACACCCATAACCAAAAACCACTCCCTTGGACCTGATCATGAGGGGGAGTGTGTGGATGAACATCTCTACAGGGCGATGATTGGGTCTCTTATATATCTCACAGCCAGCAGGCCTAATATCATGTTTGCCACATGCATCTGTGCAAGATATCAAGCCAACCCTAAGATGTCACACCTGGTTGCTATCAAGAGGATTCTTAGATATCTCAAAGGTGCTCCTAAGCTTGGCCTTTGGTATCCAACGAATTCTGACTTCAATCTGTATGCCTATACAGATAGTGACTATGGTGGCTACAACATGACTGCAAAGTCTACATCTGGAGGATGTTAATTCCTTGGGGGAAGGATAGTCTCCTGGGAATGCAAGAAACAATCCTATGTGTCTGCATCAACTACTGAAGCTGAATACATTGCTACTGCAAGCTGCTATGCTCAAGTGCTTTGGATTCAAAATCAGATGCTGGACTATGGATTCAACTTCAAAGAGACTCCTATTCATATAGACAACAATAGTGCTTTCTCAATTACAAAGAATCCTGTGTAGCACTCAAGGACAAAACACATTAACGTCAGGTATCATTTGATTAGAGATAAGTTTGAAAAGGGACTAATCAAACTAGTCAAAGTTAACACAAATGAACAATATGCTGATCTGTTCACTAAAGCTTTTGATGAACAGATATTCAAATATCTTGTATCAGCTATTGGGATGATTAACTTTGAGTAGATTTTCTTAAACTTAAATCAACTTTATTTCTAAAACCTGTGTCTACTAAGTTGTCTATTTTATCACCTTCATAAGCCAGTTTATTTTGGATGAAAATCTTTAAAATGATATTCCTTAGATTTTTAAAATTTTTTCCAAACATATTTTATTTCAGAAGATTCAAGTTGTCTTCAGAAGAAAATTATATCTTCAAGTCAAATAACTTCTTATAAGAAATTTACCTTCGGAAGAAATTTTGAGATATCTTCCGAAGCTTAAATATGCTTCTAAGTACTTACATGTATTTTAAGGACAATTTTCTTCCAAAAGCAATCAAGTCTCGGAAGATTTATTCTCTTTTGAATAAAACTCCCAGTCTTAATCTCTTCTGAAACCAAACATGTCTCGGAAGCAAAATTCTCTAAGTATTTTTCTTCCGAAGCAAAATTTTCACAAATCTTAAGAATATCTTCTGAAGGCAAATTGGCTTCGGAAGTTTTTTCTTAAAACTTCCGAAGCAAAATTACCTTCGGAAGATTTTCAACTTTCAAGAAAACTACCTTTTTGGGTACTTTTTCAGAGGTGGGACCGACATTCAGATTTCAAAGTTTATTCTTTTGCTTTAACTTTGTCTCAAATCCATTTCATATATATTCTCTCAATGGTCCCCCCTCTTTTCATTATCCTCTTCATCTGCATTTTTTACTAACCTAATTTCACCCACAAACCACATTTTTTTCATTATCCTCTCAATGGTTCCCCCCTCTTTTGATTACCTTTCTTTGTTGAACTATTTCACCTCCCTCACCATTGACCCTCCTCTCTATAAGGATAAGTTTTTGGAATTCTGGAGGACCTGCCAAGAGGTCACCATGGATGGGGAGAAGGCACTGTCTACCACAGTGCAAGGGAGGACAATCTTCATCACTCTAGCCTTCATAAACACTCATTTTTAGCTGGATGATGTAGAAGGTGATTTGTCCTTTCCAAAATCTATTGTTAACCATTCCTTTGAGCAGATGGGCTATGAAGGTTACTTCTCAGTCAGGACCTTCAGAAAGGGGAAGGCCTCCTCTTAGTGGAAGTACCTCCTCCATGTGGTTATCCACAGCTTATCCAACAAGCATGGAGGTTAGGACCATATTCCAGAAGACCTTTCCTTTATAGTCCATGGGATGGTTTAGGGGGTCAAGTTTAGGTATTTAAATTTTGTGTTCATTAATTTACTTGCAAACTTGGACTCCTTAGAGTATTACATGTTTCCTAAATATGTCCAACACATTCTCAACTGTGAACTTGGCTCATAGTTGAGGGAACAGGTAATATTCTAAAATTTGGACAGATGAATCCCGACATCTTCAAATAAGGAAGCCAACTGTTGGCTTCTCAGGTGTAGAAACAACCCTAGTCCCAAAAATGTTAGAGCTCATTGCTCAAGATGACAACCTAGCGGCACCTGCTAGTGTTGAACCCATACCTTCTACTTCTCAACCACCAATACAGCTAAAAATAACCATCACCTACCAAAGAAAATCCAAACAAACCCCTGCACATGCTACTCAGTTTGTACAGGTCCTTATATCATCACCCATATAGGAGGAAGTGGACACTGGAGCTCCCACTTCTCTTGAGGAGCAAACCACTCCCATCTCACTAATGATCAGTACTGAGGTTCCTAATGCTCAGCCTGATGAGCTTACAACCCCCACAGCCTTAAGACTTCACTCAGAGTCTCAAAACTTCGGTTAACAACCTTTAGGGGACAGTTACCATCCCCAGCCTCTTGATCTAAACCAACCAATCCCAAACCATGAATTCTGTGATGATGAACACATGGGCTTTAGTGAGTATCATAAGTATCCCTTCTTCACCCCTGCTCAAAGAGATATGGGTACTTCTATTTCTCTAATGTCTAGCCCACATCATCCACCTACTACTGAGGCTCTCACTTCAACAAGTGACTACATCATTAAGACCTCAACCATGGAAACCCAGCCTATTGACACTTCACTTGAAGCTATCATGGTGTAGGGGAAATCCAACAGCCAAGAACAAAGTGCTGGTGATGAGGAAGAAGACCTTTGTCCTATTCTCTCATCCCCCTGTGATTTTTCTGATGAAGATGAGGGGGGTCTAAAACTAAAGGTGCAAAGACTGACAAAAACATGCACCTATTTAGTCTCAAAGATAAGTCACCTAGAATCTTCGGTGACTATCGTACAAAGGAGGGTCAATGACAAGCAACTTGAGATCACCGATCTCAAGGGTAAGTTAGCTGAGAGACTACTCAGGAGAACTCAACCAGGTCCACAAGAACCTGTGGATGTGACAGACCTAACCCCAAGCTCACTTATGTAAGAAGGTGATACCACCAAAAAGGGGGCGAAAGTCCAGACAATCATAGAACCTGGGAGTTCTTCACAGAGTATGGACTTTGAAGATTCACCACCCTCACTTGCAATGGTCCATACTCAGCAACCTCCTCAAGTCTACATGAATGTGGACTCACTTGCCCAAGTCTATATGGATGTGGACTCACTCATACAAAGTTTGTTTGAGGAGGGTATTCCTAGAGCTATGCCTACCCCATCTCATAACTTTGAGAATCCAATCATGGGATGGAGGTATGACACTAATAGAAGAGCTCTTGTCATCTCTAGATCTCAGGGTCAACAGAAAATTTTCAACTTTTTCAACCTCAGCCTTTATTAGAGCATTCATCTGATTGATCTTCCACTTGTCAACCCAAGTCAAAACAGACAAGCTACAAGATTAGCGGATAGGATTCAAGAAAAGGTGCTAGAAGAATTCAAGCTGAGGTCAAGACTATTTAGACAAAGGCTAGCAGGTGAGATTTTTGGTCAACTGGATGTTGCGATGGACCCTAAGATTAGCTTCGAAGGGGAAGCCTTGACTGAAGGCCTAGAAGTTGAACTTATGAACCATGAGATAGGAACTTCTTCAGCACCCATTACCCTCAGTGAGGCACCAGCTAGTGAAGGTGCTTCACAACCTCTCTCTGGCCAGAGCTTGACTGCTAAACCAAGCAATGAAGGCCAAAGCTCTCTCCACCCAGAGTCACCAAGGCCTGTGCGTGACAAAGGGAAGAGGAAGATGACCTATGAGGAAATTGAGGAGGAGGAGAGAGAGAGGATGAGGAAGATAAGGGAAGAGAGTTCAAGAGGGTCTCCAGGCTTCATGGAAGCTGCCATCAGGGTTGTCCCCAAGCCAAATACTCAGGATGATGAGTTGAGGGCAACAAGGATAAACTACTTGGGGACCAGAAACTACAATGTGGATGAACTACTCTCTTTCACTTTAGATGAACTGAATGAACTGGCTGACAATGAATTGTCCAAGGAAAGGAAGGAGGCAGAGGATGTAGCACTGAGACAACACAACCTGGACCTAGGGCTGAATCTCCACCAAGGGAGAGCTTGTTGACTTGAATTCTCCACCAAGTCCAGCTCAACCTGAGGTTGTTAAGGTTGAACCCCCTGAGACAACATAACCTAGACCTAGGGCTGAATCTCAGCTAACTTCATCTTCTGATCTACAACAGGGTCCTCTTCACTCTCCTTCTGAACCTGTGAGAGAAGAGAACCCAACTGAGAGTGACATAGTAGAACAACCTGGTGCTGAAGACCAATCCTCTCAGTTAAAGACTTCAAAGAGGAGGAAAAGGATGGCCATGAAGAGTGTTTCCAAGAAGAAGACCAAGGCATCCACCTCTATACCTCAGGATGAGTCAGAGCATCCTGAGGTAGTGCAAGAAGAGACTGCTCAACCAACTCTAACTCAAGTAGAGCCTCTTGTAATTGGAAGACCTATCTTCTCCTAGACTTTTGCTGCTAATCCAGACAGGTGGTATGTCATCATAGATCAAGGAAGTCAAGATGTGTATTTTTGGCAAGACATGCTTGATCATCCTCTACATGATCTCCATGACATGAGAAGATATTATGAGAGTCTGAGGAATCCTGACCAGATGATGAAGAAAGGTATGGTCTTGATCCTAATAAGGACTGTCAACATGTGAGTAACTTCTCTGTTTTGGTAGCATCAGCCTAGGGGGAGTTTGCAAGATTATATTAGAAGGCTGATGCAACCAAAGAAGCCAAAACAACCATGGAGCTTCCTGCATGCATGCACTGATGTACAAGGTAGAAGTTACTTCGAAAGTTTTACACTCTCCACAGAAATTATTCCAAGTGTAAAATCTTCTGAAGCCAAAGTCCAAATCTTCCGAAGCCAAAGATGAAGTCTTTCGAAGCATCAAAGACAAAGTCTTCCAAAGCCAAACAAAGTGAAGACTGATT